>CM065053.1:182923390-183285890 GCA_032883995.1 Coronaproctus castanopsis
TTCTGTCAGAAAAATAAAAATTTAATTATAAAAATAGTCGGAGAATTTAAATGTATTCTTCTCCATAAATAATAAATAAATTAAACAACCATTAAAAAATATTTATTCGACGAAGAACACAATACACGCGGTACATTAATGTAAGACAGTAAATAATGCAAAAATACGAACACATATATCGCATGCGTATAAAAATATGTTCACGTATTAAATATCTATTATAAATTATTAAAAGTATACAGATAAACGATATCTTGTCACCGCAGTCACTTCTCATATTAGCTTATTGAAATGGTATATTCAAAATTTACCCGTGGTAACAATTAAATAATGATAATTGTTTATAATTTTAGTCCGAAATTTTCCAAAAGAAGAGATTAATTTTTGTACTTAAGTTTTTAAAGCTGTGCTTATACGTCGAATATTTATATTTTAATTATTTGGAATCGTAAACTACATTCTTTGGAATTAAAAACAATACAGAGTAATTATATATATTTAAAATTCTCGTACATTTGATAACGTTAAGTGTTTTTTAATTAGACGTAAATATATAACAAAATTAAAATATTTCACTAAATTTTATATTAATATTGAAAGAATATTTTTGTATAAACGACAAATAAAAGCCATTATAAGATCAATTTCATTTTCGCCGCAGTGTTTAGATCCGAAAATTTCGTTTGATATTCATATTGATCTCTTAACTTATTAATCAGAATAAATCGTTTATTACACACAGAAATATTTTTTAAAAATAATTTAAATTTCAGAATCAAATGAATTAATCTAAACAAAAACTAACGTGCAGATAATCCCCGAGATTGTACAAAATTTGTGCAGCGCAAGATATCGCCTGTTCTTTCACTTCTTGGTCGATATCAGATGTTCGGAGTCGGGATAATGTACACTGATAAATTGGTTCCGCAAACGGTGTAAAATTAAAACTCGTCGCAGTGTCTGTTTTGAAAATATTAATCAATTATAACGACTCCAATTATTTTCTCGAAAACAAAAATTTACAAATAGTTTACTTAATTCATAGTTATCGCGAATATAGTTACGTTATATTTTTATAACATAATGAACAAAATACTCAAACTTTTTTTATAATAAAAATAATATACATACATATATTTGCATATAACAATAAAATAAAAATATGACAAAAAAAAAAAACCACAGAATACGCATTTGCAAAGAAATTATCCAATTTAAGGAACAGCGTAATTCAACGCCAAAAATTAAATAACTATTAACTATTAATTACTTTAATTATATTTGATTTATTAAATATTTCTACACGTATCAAAATAATACGTATCGCACGAATTACGGTAACTACTAGCGGCAACAAGTATTTGCAACATTACCTAATGGACGGATCACCTTGACCAACGTTTGCAAAAGTTGTAAAGCTTCAGCAATTATCTTATAAAAATTTTCGTTCGCAGCATTTATAGCTAACGGAACCAACGTCTCCATATGCGGATAAAATATCTCTGCAGGATGTGTAGAAAGTAACGCATTTAAAAATGACAGGGTATCAATTTTCATACTGCTAGTGGTTGATTTATCTTTTTTGCTGAAAATTTAAAAAACATGTTTAAAAAAATACAGAAATACACGCAAATATATAAAGAAATGTTCAATACAAATATTCGACTTTTGTCGAACCTTATTTTTTTTTACACGAGATACACACCGATATATTTTTTATTTGATTTCTGCGTAAGTATTCATTTGTTCATAAAGCTGTTATAAACACTGTCAGCGTTTACACATCAATTACAAATAAATATATTTTCTGTCAATAATTATATATTACCTTAATGAATATTGTATTCCTGGTAACAATGTCGACACATAGTCCGTCAATGCGCCTGGCAGTATATTCATCAATTCTCTCAATAATACTAAACAATCCTGCCTCGTTTTTACGCTCTTTTCACGAAGTTGGATATGGATAGCCTTTACCAAAGTCGGTATCTATAAATAAGATTAAATTAAGTATTATCGCATAGAAAAGGAAAAACAATGTAATCACAACTGGTTGCGGTAACACGTAATAAGGGATACAAAAGATTATTAAAATATATGTAGAAAAGTTTAGAAATCAAAGGAACTAAGAGATTGCGATTTTCTACTTTTTTTATTTTAAGGAAATATTTTATTTTATTAGAAATACATATCAACTCATGTGTCGAATCGATAACGAGGAAATCACAAATGACCGGTCAAAAAATACTAAGTCACATCCATATTGAGTACGAATTTGTAAACTTTTAGTATGTCAATCACAACCTCATTTATACACAAGATATAATCAATATTATTCTATTTACGATAATTCACAGTCGTAAATTAACTAAAATAATGTTGACGTATCGGAGAGTAGTGATTTTATGAATGCAAAGCTTTTCGACAATTAATGCAATTCTGTCTTCCCCTTCCAAAATTCTTGAAACTATTCTACACAATAGATTAAGTAGATTCCTAGATAACATACTCATTTCTCAGCAGCATGGGTTCAGATTACCATAAATCAACAACAACCAATTTAATTACTTACGTTAATCAGCTAACAGACTGGATAGATTGGGGCTTCAGGTAGATAGTGTTTATACAGATTTTTTTAAATATATCGATCTTTTTCGTTCGTATTTAACATCTAGGATATGTTATGTACGTTACAATGGTTATGAGTATACTCTAGTTTCTGGTGTTTCTCAAGGATCTAATTTCGGACCTGTATTATTTATCACTTTTATTAATGATATAGGCAGTAGCTTAAATTCTAAATTTCTATTATTCGCAGATGACTTAAAAATTTATAGGCCAGTACGTTCATCATCTGATTGCTTAGCTCTTCAGAGAGACTTGGATAACCTTACTATGTGATGTAGGCGGAATGGGCTCTCCATCAATTATACTAAATGTGTTACATTATCTTTTGGTCGTAATGTGAATAAAGTTACATTTGATTACAATCTTGATAATAACATCGTGAATAGGGTCGTTTATGTTCGTGATCTTGGAGTATATCTTGATAAAACTTTCAAGTTACTCGGTGCACGTAAATCATATTACTCGACAGGCTAACTCAATTCTTGGGTTCGTATTAAGAAACTCGAATTTATTCAGCGATCCAAGAACATTAAATGCTCTATATAAAACTCTTGTTCGTTCTCAGAGTATTGTTCCATAATTTGGGATACATCTTACAGTAGGTATATTACAGATGTGGAAAGGATTCCGACTAGGTTTTTGAAATATTTATTGTTTCGTATAATGGGTTGGATAGTGATCTCTTATGCGACGTGATGCTTCACATAACTATTGTATAAAAGACGTAAAATTTCGAAGTTAAAGTTTTTACATAATTTGTGTAAAGGTCGTGCGAATGACGAATATTTGATTTCGCAACCCGTGCACGGACTAATATTCGTTTTAATTCGCCGTTGGTGTCTACTTTCCGTCTTTATTACTTAAAAATCATCCGCGTTTGGATATTTACTTTTTCAAAACACAGACTTATATTTAGTCAAACTTCGACTTTGTGGACTCGTTACTACTGTAAGAGGGATGTTGGCGTTGGTTCGTGGATAGATTGTTAGAGTAGTTGATTTTGTATTGTAATACGTATGCACAAATTTGTTTGAAATTTTCGTTACCGTGTACTGGTGTACACATGTATTTGTGTAGAATCATGTAAGCTCTTTCCAGTGTAACAAGTGTGTGTATATGTGGACATTTGTTTATTTTTCCCTTTATGCATGTGTATTGTGAGTGATTGTGTTTATGTTTTGTTGTGTGTGTAATTGTATAAATGTTTTATATATGTGTATATATGTATATTGTGTATATATACATTTTATTTTATTAATTTAATATCACTATTTTTTATTTTTTTATTTTTGTTCATTTGTATAATTTTAGTCAATTATTTAATTCTAGTGTTCGGATTGTAATTGGCATTAGCTGTTATGTGAACCGTATCATAAATAAATAAATAATTAAAGTCATTATCAAGCATATACAATAAACATTACATATAAATGAACTGTAATTTTTATATAGCAACAACTTACATACTTGATATAATTTAATATAAAAAATTTATTTTCACAATAACATTTACTTATAAAGCTGATTTTAAAATTAATTCTTTATCAAAATATTATTTAATAAATTATCACTACTTCTACGTTTTATAATTTGTAATTTTTCTAATAATTTTCTTTTTTATATATTAACATTAAGTTCGGACGTACTTGGGAACGTAATAATGTAAGAGGCGTTTCATCTTCTTCCATATGATCAAAATTGTAGGTACTTACAACCACCTTTGTCTGTCGCAAAAATGCTAAATAAGCGTTCAATATATCACTTCTTACACTTTCTTCTCGTTCTGTAAATATATTTTTTAAATACCTTATCAATTAAATAGCAGAAATTAATTACCCATGAACCATATTTATATTTTCTGAGGCTAATGCATTACAGAATAAATCTTAAAAAGAAAAACTCGGTTTATTGAAACAAACAGAAGCAAAAAGTCAACTCTATCAAAAACTGCTATACAAACATTTTTCACTATAATTTATTAAGTGGTGTAGATCAGGTCGCTACTAATTTCAAATTATTTACAAACCACCTGTTTAAAGGTATTTCAATAAAAACGAATTTAAATCCTAAAATATAAAACTATTAATTTTATTAGCCGCATTAACGTACGCATTAATAAATAACATTAACTAAAAATTCAATTTAAATATTTAAATATATCATCTTGAGCAATTTCAAAAATTGAGATTACGTTCAGTTCCCGGATAACATATTTTTAGAATATAAACCGTGAAATAACATGTGTAAATAATTTACACTATAAATTAAGTAATTAATTTAAGCGTAAATTTTTGTTATGAAACTTAAATTCGAATTAATAGAAGTAGATTACATTTAGACATAGTTTTCGTAAATACAAAAGGATATTTCAATGTAGTTTCATTTTTTATAGAAGCATAAATTTATAAAACCTTACAGCAATTATATATAATTTTCACATCGCTAAAGCATCACGATGCTAAGGAATTAAGTTACCGAATTGGATGATAATATACAAAACTGACTGGTTAGATTAAATCCAATAAAACAAACTAATCTTAATATAAATAACGATTTATATATATTAAAATTATAAACATACAACTTACGCAGATGAAAATTTAATTATGCCAATATAAGTAATTGTTCTAGTTGCAAACAAAACTTCATGAAATAAATTTATTAGCGAGGAAATTTTCCTACAATATTTCCTTTTTTTTTTTCAGTACCTCTAAAAATGTTGTATCCAAGTTGCGATTTTTACTCAAAACTATTAAAACTTTCTTGACTTGATAATATATAAACTAAATATTAAGATCATGTTCATAAATAATATTGATGTTTAATTATTTATAAAATATTATTTCATCTCCAGTGCAAAAAAGTTCGAAGATTATATCTGTACAGCAACCGAATTGAGTGACTTTGCAATTATAAACGAATAAGAATATATCGATTTTAACATTCAAAGTTGAATACCTACCTTTAAATCGAATAATAAGCTTAGGGGATACATTCTTATAAAGCTCTACCAACAATTCTTTTCTAGTACTTATAACCGCTTCTAAGCATTTCGCAGCTGACCTTCTAACTTTCCAGCTCATGTCATCATCGTCCGAATATGCAACATCTTCATCATCTTCACCATTCTGTTCATCAGTATCCATGAAATAATCGGCATCTCCATCATCGTAATTATAATTCGGATCGTGTTCTATGAATTTTAAACACATTTCTGTAATCTATAAGTAAAGAAATAAACAAATTACTTTAAATCACACAAAAATATATATTGTAAAGTAATTTGATCAACATAACGCTACAGTTTTTTATTTGTAGACTTGCTTTATTTGCAGTATCGTGAATTATAATAATTGCAACAGAATTAAGGACGTTTTTAAATAAGATCAAGATAAAAACTACTTTTGTCGAATTTCTTTAAAAAGCGAAGTGATAATTAAACGATCTAACACACAATAAAATGCTTCATATTATTAAACGTTTTAGTAATCAGTAAAACAAGAACCCTTCAACATAAAATCTCATAAAGTTTATTTATGACAAAAATTAGTGTTTAAAACGCTGGCAAAAATAAATATTTGCAATAATTTCTAAATAAGTAAATATAAACAGCGTTCTACATTGTCATCTAGAAAACAAAATACGAGGAATTTTCTTTTTGTATTTATATTGAACCATTTAAATGTTTTAATAATTATTAAAAAAAAAAAAAAAAAAAAAAAGACAATATGTGCATGAATAATACACGTTTATATATTTTAAAAATGAACTATAACAATCTCATATGCAACACGAATACGAAAACAAAAACCCATATAAATATTTCAATTACGTTCATATTTATATGTGTTAATTTCACCCATGTCAAAAACTTTTAATTATTTTAAATGAGAGAGAGACAGAGGTCATCAGCATACGAGATTAACTCACAATTGTTATTTAGGAGTTTACAGAAATCCTCTACCTTATAATGAACATCAGAATATAGTAAATTCCATAGTGTAGGTCCCAGTACAGAACCTTGTGGAACTCCACAACTAGCTTTCCTTGAGCTACTTGCATCTCCAATGCTGAGATGAGCAACCCTATCTTGAAAATAGCTTACTAGCACATTAATTAAGTATGGATTGAATTTGTAATTTTTAATTATATCAAAAATTGCAGACCACTTACAGTTATCAAATGCACCTGCAATATCGAATGAGAAAACAACTGCAGTCATCCCTGCATTCAGTGTATTTCTGACTGCGTGTACTAAGTTATAAACAGCAGTTTCAGCAGAGTGCCCTGCACGAAACCCAAATTGATTGCCATGTAATAAACACTGTTCATTTATTTTGGATAGCACTAGATGGTTAACAACTTTCTCAAACATCTTACCAATGCAGTTGAGTAAAGAGATTGGGCGATAACCAGTGATATCAGAAGATATCTTTCCAGGTTTAGGGAGTAATTTCAATTCAGCTGTTTTCCAGCATTGGGGGAAGACTTGAAGATCTATGCATTTTCTGATAAGTGATGGGAAAAGTTCCTTAAATTTCAGGTTAAGTTGTTTAATTACCTTATTGTTTATTTTATCAGAAGAGGTTGCCTTTTTGTTTTTAAGCCTTTTAATTATGTCATTAACAACTTGACTACTGACCTCTGGAGGATGCATCCCAGATGTTGGTACAGATATAGGTGGTGTATCAAGTTTATTAGGCAGAAAATGTTTTAAGAAAGCATTACATTTTTCATAATCATCACTAATTGTTTGCTGAGCAGAGACTATGTTGGGGATACTAACTTTTGGATTTTTTTTATTAATTATTTTATATGGTTTACCCCATGCAGTACTTTCGCTCACAAAGGTCTTCCATTGTTGTAATTTTGCCCTAACTATTTCATGTTTATACTCAACATTCAATTGCTTAAGTGTATTGTTAATATAGAAAAGTTTAATTGAATTTCTACATTTAGTCTTCTTTTTGCGAACTAGATTAATTTTATTTTTAATTAGCTCCAACTTATTAGTCCACCAATCACAGGTTGATATTAATGCTGGACTCTGACATCTATGAATAGTCCTACTGAGGTATGCATTCAGTTTACTGATGTGTTTCTCTATCATTAGACTAGAATTACATTTATTGATATTTTCTTGCAGTGTTGTAATATAGTTTTTATTCAGAATTTTGTTAAATTTAGAAATATCTAGTTTAGTGAAGATCGTACCTGGTGCCTTTTCAAAATTATCGGACACTGAGAATAAAATATTTTTATGAAAAGCAAGGTCAAATTGTTTTATTTGGAAGCTTACTAATTGCATAATGCCAGCAGACACTAGCAGATAATCTATGATGCTCTTTCCATTATGATTGCTAAAAGTTGGTGACTTATCATTTTTAATGACAAGATTATTGCTATACATCAGATCCTGTAACAACAGTGAATTTTGACTTGGTCTGACTTGAGGCTCCAATTGAGGTAGTCTAATATTTAAATCACCAACTAATATTACAGCAAAATTTGGAAAAAGTTTTATAATGTGATCAATATTATTTATTATAGTATTCCTAGGTTTATTTGGGGATAAGTAACAGGATATTAGAATAAATCTGCCAATATTAAGAGCTATAGTATTGTGTTTAGTTATTAATAACTTATGAAGAATACAATCCTTAATAATAATAGCTGTCCTATCATTGATATATGTTACATAGCCATGATTTATGGAAATAGAGTTGTTAACTAAATGTGGTTCTGATAGGACACAGATGTCTATATTTTCATTATAAAATGTCCGTAAGAAAATTAATTGAGTTTCTTTGCAATTATCAACATTAATATATGAGAACCTAAGGGGACCCAAAATTTATATTAGATTTTAGATTCTCATAGCTCCTGACATACATAGGACAATTTTTACTACTTGCAACATGATCAATCTCTGCAGCATACTTGTCTAATATACTTAAATTAGTTAACTTATCATCTAAATTACCTTTATCAGAATTTCTAATTTTATGGCATGCACAATTGGAACATATTTTTAAATTATTACAATGTTTTACAAAATTTATATAAATATTACTAGACTTACAATATTTTTCAGGATGACCAAACTTTTGACATTTTGAGCACCTGCGTGGATTTATTGCATCAACAAATGACAATGACTCCCACTTGATATGAAGCTTCCCAAGTTTAATTACTTTTTGGTATTGTTCAGGATGAAGTTGTATATATGTCCTGGAAGCGCGATCTGTAGTTATTTTAGATACCATAATAGGTTCTTGATCTGTTATATCTTTTATATATTCAGTTACTTCTTCTTCAGAAATATTTCGTGTTCTAAATAATAGGATTGTAGGATTAAGCAGTTTCTATTCAGTGACTTTGCAGTCAGGAATATTTTTTTTAATTTCCTCATGCAGCTTCTTGCTGTCTTCTTTTGTTGCGGAGTTAATTATGGCTGTATTATTATTGATTTTTTTATAAAAAGTTACATTAATTTTATTTTTTGTTAATGATATTTTCTCTTTCAAGTTTTTGTCAAACTTATTAATATCCTCGCATTTTATAATGAGTTTATTTTTAGGTATAGTTACCTTATTCGCAGTAGCATCACGGTAAGATATTCTTTGATCAATCATTGTTCTAGAAGCTGGTTTGCGTATCACATCTTTCACTACAGAGTGCACTTCTGTCGCCTTTTTATTTAGGATAGACTCAATGTTGTTACAGCTACTAAACGCTTTACCAATACACGTATCGATTTTAGTTGCCGCTTCCATAATATTGTTCTTGTTTTCTCTCGTTACCCCCTTAGCACCCGTAGGAAACTGCGAACGAATAGCAGAGGTAAGCGGAGAACGTCTTTTAAACAGGTTTTTAGTGCTTGTAGGTCGGCCATCTCCTCGATTGGCTCGACGCCTACAAGGCGCCGAGAAAACGACGACACGATAATAGAACTACTTGTGACCGTACGAACCAAATAACATATATATAAACATGTACATATATATCATATACAATAAATTAAACGCGAGTATTAAGTACCGAAATATTCATATAATATTGTCACTTTATTTATGAACGAGTTAAACCGCCAAAAAAAAAGGAATACACCAAATAATGCTAATTAAAAGTAGTTTATAATTTTCCAAAAAAGCAATAAAAACGAACAAATAACACCCAGATAATCGAAATAAATAACGGAGCTAAGCACGGACCGACCATGCACAACGGCGACGAGGCGAAAACTGAATTATTTTAAATATGTATATATCATTTCGACGATTAAAATATTAGACAAAATTTTAGAGAATTTGTGCCACCGATGATAAATTAAATTATATTGGAAAAAATATAACTTGCAATCAATTAAATGAGAAAAAAGATAATTTGTAAAATAATTGAAATACAAACTTCACATATAAGAAAGTAAATTAGGATATCATTTGTCGCTGCGTATCTTCAAACTGCGGTCATTCTTAATCAATTTTAGTGATCAATCGACATAACATAAAACGTCCATTATCTTTATCATTTATACATATAAGGTATTAGTTGCAGGCGTAGATTACGCTTAAGTGAAGAGAATAATAAGTAAAAGTGTGAACGTAACTTACTGTATTCAAAATAAAGTAGAATAATGTTTATGTTTCATAATCTAAAAGAAGTATTTCACACGCAAAAAAAGCATATCTTATGCTAAGTAACTTATAGCCGTGTAATAAAAAATAGAAACAATCTTACAAAAGGAATAAAAGGAGTTATTTCTTTTGGGCATTTATGAATAAACGATTCGAACGCTTGAAGACCATGATCATGTAATTCGTCATCATCTTTTCCCTCGTGTTTTAATATTGATGGTACTACGCGATCTATATAGGGACCAAAACGATGACCAGCTTGTCGACTATAAAAATAAAATTATCTTAAATAACAGATACGACATTTATTAAATGTTCAAATAATTTAAATTAACTTTTCAATAAATATCGTAGCATACACTACGTTTAGTGTTATATTTCAACATATACAATCAATTTAAGGCGTTACTTGATAGCGACGTATGGACTAATTAATGAAAATCTTGGATTATTTTAATTATTTAGTAATATCAGATTAATCATAATTTTTATATAAATATTGTTTTTAATACATAGCGTAAAAGCAACGAGAAGACAAGGTACAGAAAAAATAATATTAATATTTTTTAATATCAAGTTCAAAACGATGTAGAACAATTTTACGTTAAATCTTTTCTTAAAAATAAAATGATTAATAATATAATCAGAGCTATAGGACATACAACGTAATATTTAATATTAGGTATTTAACGTGCTAATAATATATAAATTAAAAACATTTTATACGTTATCTAAATATTAAGTGAAAATTAATGTTAAGTAATATTATATGAGTAAATAGCTAAGAACAGGATGTAACATAAAATGTTTAAATCTGAGAACAAAAACAATGCATTTGTTTCGGCTTTACACAACGACATATTCAACAATATTTTAAAATTTTAGTTCTCTCAAAATTTTAATGATATAAATCTACAATAAGGCCTGTATAAATCGAAATCGTCTAAATAAGGTTTTTGATAGATAAAAATAATCATGTGCTTAGAAATTACAGTATCAGTGTAATGTAGACGAATCTATTAAAATATATTTTCGTGATAATATACGTTCATTAAAATTGTATAAAATATTTAAATAAAGAATTGTTTAAGACGACGAGTATTTAGAATGTTTCATTTATGGTGACATATCTGTGAAAATAAAGAAATAAATTCATTAAACATCTCATTATTTCAAGTATATTATATTTTTGATTTATATCATTTTTTTGTTAACAAAATAAGTTGAAATAATGTTTTCACACGTAACAATGTAACACTAACTAGAATATGTTTACATAACGTAAAACTGAAAATTATAACACAACTGACTTAATTAACTATCTGAATAATAAAACATACCAAACTGCTGTAACACACTGTATATGCGTAATAATTAAACCAGGATCGCTTGAATCTTCCAGCACTGATATTATATGATTCATCAGCGCACCATGCAATTCAGTTTGACAGGACACCGTTAAAAAACTTAGAGCAACTATAGCCCTGATACATAAGTAAATCAAATGAATGTATATAACAAAAAGCCACAGTTTTTTTGGTTAAATTGCACAAATATAATAATAGATTTCATATTTCTCATTATTTACATCAATTTAAACATAAAGGACAACAAATAAAATCTTACAAAAAGAAAGCATATTCATATTAGCACATTTATTAAAACTTTATTATATTAAAAGTTGTTTAATTTACAGAGTGCAGTACACTGCACCGATTGTTTAAACTTAATCAGTATACCACCCCACGTAACGAATAATAAGATTATCAGTATAATAATCGGTTAAGATTCTAGGCAGGATACATTTTGGTTTAACTGCTAACTTCAGTAGAAAATGTGCTGCATCGCTAAAAATATTATTCTTTACGCTTGTATTCTTTTTTTTCTTAGATTACATATTGTCGCGGTGGCACAACTACTAGGGGACTCGATTATCACCTCGATGCTCAAGAGCTCGATTCAAACTCGCGATATAAGGTTTGTAAAGTTTTTCATCATTACATAACTTTCAATTATCACAGAGATGACAATGACATTTCATTTCGTATATCATATGCGCGTGCATCTGGGTTATATTATAATTAGTGCCCTTAACGTTAATATAAATGTACAATGACTACTCACAACATTGGACAACGAACAATAAGATGATCATATATATATTACTATTATTACTGCGATAAAAAAAAAATAGTCGGAGCATAAATTGAAGTAAATTAACCATAATTATTCCGAAACGCACAACGAAATTAACATACTAATTAACAAAACCACCGAATTTTCAATTTACGAGCACCAGCAGTAACCGGAAGTTTCCTTTGCTTAGATAATATTTTTGCGAAAGCGATTCCAGTGCACATATACATTAGAACAGTAACTAAATAAGAATTCTATTACAGTACTCATTTGTTTATAATCGCACGTCCTTTATATTTAATTCCTTCAACATTTGGTTCATGTTTAAGATGAGTGTAAAAGTTTTTGTTTACTTTAGAAAATAGTTAACATGTTTACTAAACTTTTTTTTCACTTTATTTACCAAAAATTTTCAAATAGCTCTTAAATTTAGCCTTACTGTAAGATGACTTGCTGAAGAATCCTGTACAGTGACAAAATCTCATTTAATATGTATACAGAATGTACATTTTATAATAGATCCATTAATTTCGTCCTCTTTAATCTATGAATGTCAACAGAGTTATCTAACAGTGCAACTGCCATATTATTGGATGTGGCTCCAGTCTTGCAGCGTGATTTTTTCTGTTTGCACAATTTCATCCTTTATTTATCTTCAGGTGTATGTGGAGAGTTTGATTTGTCAGATAACATGGCACAATTGCAACGATTCTTAGAATTCTATTTTATAATCTTTGTATAATCGCAGTTACCCTTTCAGGAGCAGCCCCACAGCTGACATCCATATTTTCAGACAGGTTTGATGACCTGGTTATAAAGAAACAGCTTATTTTCAACTGTCAGTTCTGACTCTCTCTCTATAAACTAGTTCATCTGTTTAAAATTGTAGTTGAACGATTTAACTATTGGTAAAAGTAGACTAATAATTAAATTAATTTGTTATTTTAATTTATTATAAAATTTCGATAAGTTTATTTTACTGATTATCATCATGGCTGATTTTTCCACCGAAAATTCAAAAAGAAAATGTTTAAAAATAATTTGAGGTTTTTTAAATATATTTCTAATGTTATATATATAATACCTTAGCGGGTTTTGAAAACACGAAACCTTTTTTTTTAACTACACATAACATTAGGCTTGTGTAGATGATTTTTAATCAAGGGTTCTTATACGCGTTCGCGAATAATGCGAGATAATGATGATAGTGTATTATAATATATATATATATATATATATATATATATATATATATATATATATATATATATATATATATATATAATCTATGATATTAAGAATTTTAAAATAATTTCGAATGTTTTTTTGTTTTAAAATTTATATTTTATTCCTTGATGTGTACGAGAATAGAACATGTACTGTATGTAATATCAAATTTTATATGAACCTTTTACGAACTGCTTGACGGTCGGACGTTAAATGAGGAACCAACACTTTAGCTAACATGTCATGATAGGAACTCAACAATGAACCAAATCTCGCCATTAAATCGACTAAAATATCTAAAACTTCGAGTTGCACACATGTATTCGGTTTCTGAAATATGAGAAAACTCTTATATGAATCTTATATTGTACTGTAGTTTGACGAAATGAATAATACTTAAAACATTATTTTACACAAAAATAAAAATATTCAGATTAAAGTTGTAATCAATGAAATTATTGTTTTTACACATGTAAGATATTTATCATTTACAAGTTGTTTATAAATCATATATTTATAAAATATAGATATTTTACACATAAAAAAATAACTAGCTTAAACGTGTCAATACATTATGTCAATACATTAACAGATAATTTACTTATTTTGTAAAATACGAAGTCGTTGGTTTGAACAAAGATACATTAACAATTTTTGTAATCATTATTAGCAAGAAACATAAATCAACAGACGAGTAGTTGGATTTTGACTGAAGGTATAAAATACCTACTTTGTATTCCGGTACCTTGTTAATTAATTTTTAAAGATTGTTCTCTGTATTTCAATTTTCAAACAATACTTATATTAAAATCCAAAAAATCAAGCTTTAAAAATTTTATTTACTTTCTCAGTTTTTACTAAAAAAATTGACGCTTCAGAACATGCAATTGAATTTTATGTGACTCCATAAAAAAACTTGGAACTAAACTTCCATCTTTAAAAAAAAACCTTTGCAATTACCTGATTGCAGAAAATTCCACTTATTACATAAAAATATGGATCAAGAATTAATGATGTTCTTTTAGATATCTTCTTATCGAGACTTACGCTAACGTACCACACAAAATAAATTCGTGCACTATAAGAATACTAAATGCCTTACTTCTTATGTAACGAGCAATCAACTATTAGTTTTTATACATAAAATGCTATTAACATAAACTTATGTGAATCTCCCCCATACAAATACTATCCTGTCTGATTCAGTACAGTTATATTTATGCCGCATTATAATTTTAATTATTTATTACAATATTTATTAGTTTTTATACATAAAATGCTATTAACATAAACTTATGTGAATCTCCCCCATACAAATACTATCCTGTCTGATTCAGTACAGTTATATTTATGCCGCATTATAATTTTAATTATTTATTACAATATTATACCATAGTGATAAACAAATTATTTGAAATGATTCTGGTAAAATAAAGTAACAAACATGCAATTTACAATAATATGGTATAGGCCTGATTAAATGACATCAATAAACGAACAAAAAATATCAACATACAAAAATAAAAGGGTTCAAATTTCATTATACATCCGGAAATTACGTATTTAATATTTCGTTAAACAGTAAACTTACTTTATCCAAAATTGTACATAATTGCCCCATAATACGCTTACAAATGCTGGCAATTAAACATTTCGAATTGAAAAGTATGTCCGTTATAACAGTTTTAATACCCATGCTGGAAATATCCCTCAACTGATCGTTTTCTGAAGTCATATTTACACATAATGCATCCACAACCATTTCCACTTGATAATCTTTTACCTTGTTTACCAGTGGGCCCAAACTAAATAGAACATGTAATAATTTATAATATATACAACCTTACGTAAAAATTTAAATGTACTACAAGCGGTACAAGAATTTAGAAATTACCATTTAACAGCCAAATTTTGAACTTCGCCGTTTTTATCTTCAAGTAGTTTTAATACCATTCGAGCAATCTTTCTTTCGGATTCATCATCTAATTTTATACTATCCTTTTGAAGTTCCGCTATTAAATCATTGGTTGCCATAAAGCGAAAATCTTTATCATTTGAATTCATCTGTAATAATTATTTTAAAATATGTACGAAAATAAACTGATATAGTACTATAACTTATCTTGATTAAAATATACATTTCTATAACAAACCTTCTCCAAAAGATTGGTTATTAAATATGAAACGTTCGACATTTTGATGAAAATGAATCAGCTCATTAAAAAAATAACTTATAACAAATTTAATACACATTCATACATCATAAATTAAAAAACAAAGCAACAAAAACATATTTTTATTTTCAGCATTGCACGGAACGCACCGGGGGGACTGTACTGTAGCCAGAAACAGATAAAAGCCACAGTACGGCTTCACTTCAGGCACTAACCAACAATTAATTATAAAAATTACTTATAACCTTAATAAGAACAAACGTTGTTCAATTCAGTTAATTATTTTTCGTTTAGTATCAAAGGATTAAAGAAATGAAATTACATAATGAAAATAATAAGAACTTTTTTATTTCCTAATTCTGCACATGTTGCACTTTTTCTGAATGGGAACACTGATTGTAATATAATTTAAAATTGTGCTTATTAGCTAGATTCTAAAGTAAATCAAGTTATTAATTTGGAATTATAAATTTTATTTTGAATAACATGCGTATTACTTCAGATGACATATTTAATAATTTTACAGTTTATAATAATAATAAACATAATCTCAATGATGATGTGGGTGTAACGAATGAAAACGTTCCAAAGAAGGATCAATCTAAAGACAGAAATAAAAAAGGAATTATTTATATATCGTCCATACCAAAATATATGAATGTAACACAGTTGCGTGAACTTATGCAGCAATTTGGTGAAATAGGAAGAATTTTCTTGCAGCCCGCTGACAATAGTAAGTATTTACATATGTTTAACAGTAAGCGACAATTCAGTAAGCCTTGTGATTGTGGCTGATTAATGTGTTTTATAGAAAATAAGAAGAAAAAACATGGAATGCAATTTACCGAGGGATGGGTGGAGTTTAAGAAAAAACGTGTTGCCAAACAAGTTGCTTCTACTTTGAATAATAAACAAATCGGTGTCCCAAAGAAAAGCAAATATTACGATTACATTTGGAATATTAAGTATCTCTCCGGGTAAATAAACATATTTTACTTTAAATATAATCCGAATTTCGTTAAACGAAATATCAGAATTTTAGAATATGAAATTAATGTTGTGAAACTGTTTTCTTAAACTAACAAAATCAAAATTTAATGTTATTTTATATGTATTTTTGGATTTTGTCCAATATATGAGATAAAATTAAAAAAATTTAACTTGCAAAATTATCAGGCTGGAATTTTTCTCATGTTCAAAATATCACAATAAATATCATAAATCATAATTATAAGAAAGTTTTGTTTAAAGAGAATTAAAATTAAATTTATCTTTCGAATCTGAACAAAATAATTTAATAATTTACTTGCCATACGCTTATAATTTGAAAAGTGAAAAATAGTTCTATAGACAATATCAAGAAATAAAGTACAAAGTATAATTTTACAGTTTCCATTAGTTCGTGTGTTTTAAATAAATTTAACGAACATAACGAAACTTAAGTATCGACTGTGATGTTTTTATACGGGCATTTATAGAAACTATATTAAAATTATAAATAAATGATAAATACAATAAGCTACTGGCTGTGTTAATGACGTTTTATAGTACAAACTTCATTGTGAACAAATTCTTAAATTACGACACATCTATGCCATTTTCTAAACGAAATAAAAAACATCTATACATTTTATTTTAAAATGGTAGCTTTCAGAAATTATATACGATTTCCATCCCAACAACCATGATGCAATTTTATAATTGATCTGCTGAAAACGCAAATTTTCATAATCTTGTAGGTCCATTTCCTATTCGAAGTTGGTGACCATCTGACAAAACTTGTTTATCTCGTCCGCATGAACCAGCGTGACCGTATTATGCATCTCGAACCAGTTTTTAAAATTTTTGGTTCACGACGTTCGTCTACGTCTTTGACGTTTATTCATTGTTTCGAATTATATGTCCAAAGTAGACTGCTTTGCGTGTTTTTATCAATCACATAACTTCGCGAGTTTTGTTCATTTGCTTTAGAATGGTTTTATTAGATACCTTGTCTACCCAATGCACTTTAAGAATGCGGCTATAAAGTCACAAAGGCCTCTATTTTCTTTGTTGACAACTTTCTATCCTACAAAACATTGCTAATTGCGCGTAGTATTTCGTAGCTCGTCATCTTGTTTCCAGTGTAATCTCTCTATTGCATAATATTTGTTTCATTTTTTGAAATGTACTTCGCGCTATTTTTATCGTAGTTTTAATTTCATAATCAGGATTCCAGTCTTCTGTTAGCCAATGTCCTAAATATTTAAATTTCGTTTTATTATACATAGAGAAAGTCTTTGGCACAACTTGTTTTAATATACAAAATTATTCAACTTAAATTCCCTAATTACTTAGTTCGCTTATTCAAAATTATTTAAGTAACCCAAATTTCATATTTAAAGTTAATAATGATAATCCTACATGAAATATGCATTAGCGGGGGAGTTCCTAAAGGGAGCGTATTGGGACCTTACTTATTCCTTCTTTTTATTAATCACATTCTTAAAATTAAACACATATATGGTATTATATGCTCATGATACCGCTATATACTGCACATCGTACCGAATTGTCATAATACAAAGAAGTCTAACTCAAAGTTTTAATTAAATTTGTATTTTAATAAATGAAAAATCAAAATAAATTCCGTTAAAACTCAATATATTCTATTAACGAAAAGAATACCTCATTTCTTACCACCTGTGATAGTGAACAATACACCTTTGATTTGGAAAAGCGATATTAAATATTTATGTGTGATACTGCATCACATTTACTAAACTTGCTCTACGATAAAACTCGTGTGTCTCTGTTTATGCTGTATCCAATATGTTATATCAGCTGGGTAAATAAATTAACAATCTACAAAACTATAATAAGAACAATTACTCTTTGTGCTTGCCCATATGACCATATACTAGCCGTTCTAACTCAGCAAAGTTATGATGACTATAAAATATGTGCTGCAAAATAATTCTGAATCTTCACACATTTACAAATCATTGAAGTTACCATATATACACGATGTTGTCAAATAAAAAACTTTTTTTTTATATAGCTGTGTCTTCATTTAAAGGCGACATAGTGGATTACACACGTACAAGTTTATAACTAAAATATAAACGATACAAATGTAAAAGAATTAAACACACGCTATTATGATGTATAGCTGGCATTATCTTTTGTCCAAATTTATTTTTTTGCATAATACCCAAAAAATTTTGTTTATCCTATTAACTTAAATATTTATAAACTTATGTATATAGTTGGCTTTATGGTCAGTATGCTGATTTTGTTAGTGGTTTTTACTGTATTTTTATTTAAGTTAAATTACCAACTAGTTTTTTTTTTTAAACTACTATACGTAGTAAGAACTGTATTCGGAAAGCGTTATGTTATTATTTTCGTTATTTTTTTGTAACATATTTGTTTTGTAAATACACTTTTTGTTTATTTATCTAAAAATATTCCTAAATCCAAATTATGTTTCACCAATCACATCATTTATTTTCCACCATATATGAGTATGTATAATTTTGGAAAATACCTTAAGGCATATGACTCATTTAACTTATTTGTCTATAATCGCTATGTCTCTTAGTAGATAACCCTTAACAAATGAAGGTTGATGTCAACCAATCTTTAGAAATTTTTCTTGTATTATACACATCAATAAATAATTTTTAAAAACCCATAGTTTCTATTTATATTCATAAGTGTAATTATTTGTACACTGATTCCATTTGGTCCAGCAGCTTTACCGGTTTTTTACTACTGTACTGCCATTTTTAATCCCAATTTCAATATTTCAGGATATTCTAACGTTATTTCTATTCCGATATTATATTCATCTCATGTGTCACTATATATTTGAACAATGTGATTCCCATGTCTTTATTTGTCTGTCTTTTTATATTATGAACTCACTGTTTGCTTCTATAAGTTTACAAAACTTCTTTTAACGACCTGTATATGTTCTTTCTTAAATCATTTTGTGCAAATTGAAATTGTCGCGTTTCTTTTGGAATTCTTCAGTATTTTTATATTTATCTTTTTGTTTCGCATGTTTGTATTTTTGTTTTTATAACTTTCTGGCCCATTATTCTTTTGCCGTGTCTTTATATCCTTTATCTACACCCATATATTTTCGATACAGTCTCTGTTTTAAATATTGTACGCTGACTTCTTTTTTAGTTCTTCATTCTTTAACATGCTAACATGCATCTTTTTTTGAATTGGTAGCCGGACTACCATTTTTAATGTCAACAGCACCTTACAAATCAGGGGATTATAGTCCAAATTGATATCAGTTTCAAGATAAGCTTTAACACTTAAAATGTTTCGAAATTGGTAATTTACTAATATAAAATTTGTTTGATTCGTGACTACTGAATTCGATTTATCACTTGGCTACGACCAGGTACAGAACTTTCTTGACAGAACTTTAAGCCATGTGTTCATGTTAATCAATTTATGCTCCTCATAGAATTGCAACAACTGCTCTTCTCTGGAGGTACTAACACGGCCCTTTCCTATTTATTTTTGAATTGAAATCGCCCATAATGATATCAGTTTTTCTTGTGTTTTGAATAAGAATTTCTAGTTCTTTGTAAAACATCCGAGAATCATATTCACAATTTTCCGCGGTTGGCGCATAGACTTGAAATATGTTTATTTTGAAAGGATGACCATTAATTTGCAACTTTCGGAATATGGAGGGAAACTTGTATTTAGGCAGCAGAATTCAATGGAGTGGATAATATTCAACAGAGGTGAGGTGTCGAATAGTACAAGCAAAAGCAGCATTAAACAAGAAAAGAAAATTATTAACTTAGAAAAAAAAAACTAAATATGAAGATCGAGAAGAAGATTCATGAAACAAATTATGGTTGATATAGAGGCGCAAGGAACTATCAAGAATTAAAACAACTCAGCAGAAGAAGAGAGGAATGGAAGAAAAGACTGCGGATTTGATTTGATTTGCTTCATTAATCAATCAATAAATTGAGAAAAAAAAGACAACTACTCCATGCTGATGTTGAGAAATATTTTCTCAAGTACCGGAATGAAACATCATTTTATTTTTAAAAATATACTTTTCATTACCTGGCGAATGAATTTGATTCATTCCTAAAATATCAATTTTGAGTTTATCTATTTCAAGGATGACATTTCTGATTTTGCCGGCATGATAAAAAGTGCGAATATTACACGTTGCAATTTTTCTACATATGTTGATATTCTTCTTATTGTCAGTCACCCATTTTCCGTGGGACGTCTAGTTCCCGCCTCGACGTAGCCAGTCGCACATTTTACACCATTAGATCCAGATGGCGCCGGTTAGCAAGATCACATGGCACAATTATTCTTTTTGTACCGTATCATACAGAAGATTGTAAAAACAGAAATAAAACATGTGAAAGATAAATTTTAAAATATTGAAGAATTCCAAATACTGCAATTTTCATATGCATAAAGTGATTGAAAATGTTCATGATAGGTGATATAAAACGTTTTTGCAGCTAATAAAGATAATTTTATCCCAAAATAACCAACATTTTATACAAGGAATGTTGAAGATAAGCCGCATTTTATAACAAACCTGTTTTTCATAAAATAAATTGATCAACGTTTATATATTCAGATCTTTATGATGCCTCAATATGCTACATATATAAACTGAAATTGGTAATTATCTCGCTTGCTTCATATGTTGACTCCAGTTGTAAATATTAATAAAATCCAAATCATATAAGTATGTCCTACATTTGAAATCGAAATAACTATTACTTCTGTTTCTCATTAGATTGAAAAACTTTTACTCAAAAGAATGTTAATTATTTTAATTTTAATAATAACTTGGGCTCTACCTAAGCCTGCTACCCAAAGGGGGATGCCCTTTTTAGTCTCCGAAAGTGGGTCGATTCGATAATAAAAAATTAAGTTTTTCATGTACTTGCACATCCTTTATATTTGCAGGAGCAATTGAATCCACCACATTTTAGCCCACCTTTTCCGAGGATTATCAGGTTACACCACATGAAGGTATGCAGCACAGCAACACAGACTAACAAAAACATCATAAAAAAATAGCAATGAAATTCAGATCATCTGTAAAATAATCTAAATAATGAAGATAAAAATGGTATTTGAAAAAAATGTCGAATAAAAAAAAATACCAACTGAACAAAATGCGATCCAACAGGTTTTCAACACCCTCCATCTGTCGTTCAAAATTGTACTGGTATTTTTATTTAATTAGAACAATACAAACTATTTTTAATATCGCGTGTTTTTCATTAACTTAAATGGATGATTTGTATTCTACTTCAAATATATATATATATAAAAAATGTATTTACATTTGGGTTTCTGACTAAAAACGAATTTTTGAGAAACCCCTTTCATCTGCGGCCCGGGGTAATTTATCCCAGCTGTCCCTCGTGGCGGATCTCTCTCTATCTATCTATCTATCTATCTATCTATCTATCTATATATATATATATATATGTGTGTGTGTGTGGGGGGGGTAATTTATCCCAGCTGTCCCTCGTGGCGGATCTCTCTCTATCTATCTATCTATCTATATATATATATATATATATATATATATATATATATATATATATATATATATATATATATATATATATATATATATATATGTGTGTGTGTGTGTGTGTGTGTGTGTGTGTATGTATACATATGCATGAAAGATAAAGTATCAGTTTATATATATGAAAATATGTATAGGATTATTCCCGTCGTTATCGCCAATTTATAATAAAATATTTTAGGCTAATTTATTTAATTTTAATCAGTTTACTACAAACGAATAAAATCTATAATATAATATTAATTTAGCATTAAAATGTTATCGAATTAAAAAAAATAGCCTTTTTTGTTGGGTCATTATAATTTGAAAATGAAATTTTGTATATTTCACTTAAAATACTCGTAATTATTTTTATTATTTATTTTTTTTATTTATATATGCTATCAACAATTTGCAATTTTCCCTAACAAGCTTAATAACATTAAGAATATACGTCGGATCCAAGAAAGTCCTTAATAAAAAATGTTCGTCTGAATTGTCGCTACAAATCTAGC
This sequence comes from Coronaproctus castanopsis, assembly GCA_032883995.1. Lineage (NCBI taxonomy): Eukaryota > Metazoa > Arthropoda > Insecta > Hemiptera > Monophlebidae > Coronaproctus > Coronaproctus castanopsis. Next base: position 182,946,285 of record CM065053.1, read on the forward strand.
CTAAGACTACTCTTAAAACCATCATCCCTTATACCACAAATGGGGGGTTAAACCGGTGCGATTTTCCCGAATAAAGTGTTATGACATTTGCAGGAGATTCGTATATTTGACTAAGTCGCTTACATACTTATTCAAACCCCTCCGCAGTATTTAAGGGTTGAAAATCGGAATTTTTTACTCAGGACGTTATAAAAAAAAACCAGGCTGAAATCGAAAATATGTCCCGAGAGAATTTTCTAAATGTCCTAACGAACATTTTGTGTCATAAATATCATCCCTCTATCAATCATCCAGGTCTCAGAAAAAGTCGAGTTTTAAAGGACTTCAGATTTTTACAAATCATCCCTTTTTCCAACATTTTATAATGACCGTTTAATTATTCGTCCGACCATTTAAAAATATTCGACTTTTTTCCACCCTATACTATAGTGGAAAATTTTAATTATACATACCGAGTCTCTATTTAAAATAGTAGCGGAGTTGCATCAAATTGTTATTACCTAATTAGATATGCATAGAAAAACCTATTAAATAAAGTCGTCGTCATAATTAAAAAAAAAATTTGAGGTGACTTTTGAATTTTGATTTTTGAAAAAATTTTATAGTAGCGATTTATGAGATATTAAAATGACGAGTTCGAAATGGAAAACAGTTTTTCATTACGATCGATAGGTGTCGAGCTACGAATTTTTAAAAATTGCCGACTTGCCACCTTTGGCAGGGCATAGTGTGCGTCGTAATTATTTTTAAACAATTCTACTCTTGAAATCTTCATTTTTATATAAGATCTATCGTATAAATCGAAAAAAAATTTCAAACCGAACCCAAAAATGTCAATAGACAAACACCTTGCGATTTTTTTCAAAGTCGACTTTTTTTACGATAATTCGCGATCGATTCGAAATCACGGAAAATTGTTTATACGAAGGTTAAGCGGCATTGAAATACGCGTCTTATGACGTTACAGTCGCATTTTTAAACAAAATACCCATCGAGAAAATTTGGGTTAAAGGGTTTAGAGGTTTTGAGCCGTTTTTAAGGGTCGTTTGATAGATAGGGAGTTCGGGTTTACGTTAGATGAAAACAGACGCGCACATATATCATTAATGTAATAATGTACATTTTATCTAAATTAACTGGTAGCGAGAAATCATAAACTTAAAATTCTGTTTTCGATTTTTAAAAATTCTGTTAACGATTTTTGGTAAGCCGTTTCTACAATGCTTTTAGCAATGGCAATGTTATTTATATATATATATATATATATATAATATTTATATATACATATATATTCAATATGCACTGATCATTTGAATATCTATCTATAAAATAATTATTTTCTTCTCCAAAGTTTTTATTTTATGAATTATTTTCCTCATAGATGTTTATTATTATTATCGCAAGATTTTTATTATGATTATCTGAAAAATGTCGGTATGATAGCACATGCGGGAATGCTGACTCGTCAGAATTATGCGCCGAGTGGCGCTAATTTATCCGGCGACTGGGGCTTAACAGCATTATAACTTTCATCTACCAAATATTTAATTTGATAGTACACAAATTTTAAAATAGCGAAAGTTATTAAAGATATAAATTGTGGGTCTCCATTTGAGGAGTTAAGATATCAAATCTCAGGTATGCAGACAACACTACGCTGATAACTAGTAGGTTAAGCAGTATGACACAAACTCTAAGTCGTCTGTTAAAATACAGTTAAGAATATGGATTAATAATAAAATAAGACGAATCATGATTATTGATAGACAGAACGATAATTGTTCGGAATTACACGCTGTTAACGATATGGAAATTGTGAAACAATTTGTGTATGTAGGTTCGTAAGTAGAAAATCGAGTGGCTCTGAAGAAGAAATTAGACGTAGAATAAACATAACAAAAAGTGTGATAGTACTCTGAAACGTATATGGATTGATCCCGCTATATCGAAAAAAGTAGTGAAAATAAAATTGGTCAATAGTTTGGTCTTCTCGGTGTTTCTCTACGGCGCAGAAACGTGCACACTACGGAAAAGTGATATACAACAGATAAATGCGTTGGAAATGTTTTGTTAGAGGTGGATGTTAAGAATCCGGTGGACTGACAAGAAAACGAATTACTCGATATTACAAGAAGTTGGCGCAACAAACAGAAGATTGTCCTCGGTGGTAATTAGAATATTAACATACTTCGGCCATATAATAAGAGCAGATGGATTTCCGGCGAGAATTCTTGAGGGAAGAGTAGAGGGAAGAATAAGACGTGGTCGAGTTCCTACAAGATGGACAGATATGGTACAGACGGTAGCAGGAGAAAGTTTTGCAGAATGCGTCCGGATGGCTCGCAACAGGGATTCATGGCGACGTCGTGTACAGTAGATGGTTTTTTCATAACCACGATATCTCCACAAGATATTTACGATTTACAGAGAGAATAACAATGTGAACAAATCTACATAGTGCAGGAATCTAAATTGAAATTCAAGAAAACTATGGAAATTTTCTGATGGTGACTGAAATAAATTTAGATATTTTATTGAACGAGAGATAACAAAAATTCCTGTAGAATTTAGCCCTAAAATAAATATAACTTCTTTCTAATTTATAAACCAAAGAAAATATAACACATTGTAACTGTCGAAAAGCTTCGCGATTAAAAAACTTTTAGTGATTGTGTTATATTTTGTTTGGTTTATGATTAATTAAGAAAAATCACTACTCTCCAATATATTCAACATTTAACTTCTTTCTAGGTATGTTAATTACCGCTTTACACCATCCGTTCTCTAAATCATCTCCTAACCTAGGAAATTAAATCCTTCCTCTTTAGTGGAACAATGAATGTTATTTGAAAATTGGCAATAACAAATAATATTACAGCAATGAAAGTAAAAAAGATAGCAAAATCTAAAAAGTTGAACAACAAAATATCTGATTGCGAACTCTATCTCCCGGCGATATCCATGTTAGTCTGAAAAAATTATAACCTGTGAGAAAAATGCAGAGCCAAAGGTTATTTCGAAATCTTTATTGTCATTTATATTCAGTGTCAACTATAATATTACGTTAATATAAGTATAAAATAAATTATTTCATATTGATATTATAACTCAATGATGGAACACACTATTAAAGAATTACTTAACATGGATTGTAAAAGAATTAAGATAAACGGAAAAAAATAAATATGATAAGATACGCTGACGATATTGCCATAGTAGCAGAAATTGCAAATGGACTAAAACATATTTTAAATACAGTGGATACCCGCCTGAACAAGTATAACATGAAGATTAACAAAAAGAAAACAAAAATTAACACGGCAATTACCATTAAATCAGAAAAAGTAGAACATAGCTGAGGTGTCGAATAGTACAAACAAAAGCAGCATTTAACAAGAAAAGTAAATTGTTAAGATATAGCCGTAGCAAAAATTCCATAAAAACATTTGTGTGGTCGGTCTGTCTTTATGGCGCTGAAACTTGGACATTGCGTTAAATAAACATCACAAAGCTGGAAGCTTTTGGAACCTGGTGTTAGCGAAGAGTGCTTAAAATAAAGTGGACGAATAAGATTACTAATGAAGTTTATAACCGGATTAAGGAAGAAAAACATATGAAAACTATCTCTCAACAAAGAAATAGATGGATAGGACATGTATTATGGCATAATGGGTTACTGTCACAATTAATAGAAGGAAAATTAGACGGCAAACGTATAAGAGGAAGACCGAGAAGAAGATTCATGGAACAAATTATGGAGGATATAGGAGCAAGGAACTATCAAGAATTAAAACAACTAAGCAGAAGAAGAGAGGAATGAAAGAAAAGACTGCGGATTTGATTTGATTTGCTTCATTAATCAATCAATAAATTGAGAAAAAAAAGACAACTACTCCATGCTGATGTTGAGAAATATTTTCTCAAGTACCGGAATGAAACATCATTTTATTTTTAAAAATATACTTTTCATTACCTGGCGAATGAATTTGATTCATTCCTAAAATATCAATTTTGAGTTTATCTATTTCAAGGATGACATTTCTGATTTTGCCGGCATGATAAAAAGTGCGAATATTACACGTTGCAATTTTTCTACATATGTTGATATTCTTCTTATTGTCAGTCACCCATTTTCCGTGGGACGTCTAGTTCCCGCCTCGACGTAGCCAGTCGCACATTTTACACCATTAGATCCAGATGGCGCCGGTTAGCAAGATCACATGGCACAATTATTCTTTTTGTACCGTATCATACAGAAGATTGTAAAAACAGAAATAAAACATGTGAAAGATAAATTTTAAAATATTGAAGAATTCCAAATACTGCAATTTTCATATGCATAAAGTGATTGAAAATTTTCATAATAGGTGATATAAAACGTTTTTGCAGCTAATAAAGATAATTTTCTCCCATTTAAAAAATATATATATAATTTCTTCTCATCTAGAACTGACCAATGAGGCCATCCACTAGATTTTTTTGACTTGTGTATTATCATGAAATTTCGGACAAACTCATCAGCATGATCCGAGATCTGCTGACTCGGTGACTAGACCAAATCAGTCATTTTTTCGTTTTAATCTCCTCGGGCTTATTGATTTTCCAGTAATTTCGCTGCGAGGGAATTGCAATGTACCTCCAGTCTCGACATACGTTTCCTGATTGTTGTATTTCTTTAGTTACATATTTGATTCCGAGATCCTTATGTAGTGTCTGGTTATATATATATATATATATATATATATATACCATGGTGCCCCATCAATGAACGAAGTAATTTATTCTGGAAGCGCTGAATCCTATTCACATTACTTTTGGACACATATCCCCAAAGTTCAGCTGCATACATCCATATTGGCTTTAACACCATTTTATAAAGTAATATTTTGTTAGCAACTTTTAGTTGCGAGTGTGGTCCGAGCAACTAATGAAGCTGAGCTTGTTTTATGATTTAGCTCCACTATTTTCGCTTTGATATGATTAAACTTTCATCTAAGTGTACTCCAAGATATCTGATGGATTTGTCCTGTTGTACTCGTTTGCCATTTACAGATAAGTGATTATGACGCATTATTTTTCGTTTTGTAAAAATGATGTGGTTACTTTTATTTTCGTTTATAACTATTTTCTAGTTTTGCGCCCATTCGGTGATTTTATTGAGCGCAGTTTGTAGATATTTGTTGTCTTTTCTGGAGTGTCATGTGTTGTCATGAGCGCCATATCAGCAAAAGTTGCTAATAATGTATCTTCAGTTTTGTGGCATATCATACATAAACAACAGGTGTAGACGAGGTCCAAGTACACTCCCCTGAAGGACACACGCTTCAATTTTGTAGATGGATGATTCATTTCCAATAACCACGACTCGGAAGTATCTATCTTCTAAGTAAGATTTAATAATATTGTAGTACTGACTTGGTAGTATCTTGTTACACTTGTACAATATTCCCGGGTGCCAAACTTTGTCAAACGTCTGCTGTACATCGAGGAAGGCAGCAGAAGTGACTCTTTTCTTTTCAAATGTTTCTTTAATTTTATTGACTAAACGATGTACTTGCTGTACTATTGAATGTCTAGTTCCGAAACCAAATTGATGATGATATTTTCAGAAGCTTTTCAAACACCTTGGACAAGATCGAGAGGAGTGAAATTGGACGATAGGAAGAGACATTTTGAGGTTTACCTGGTTTTAGCACCATTATTAAATTTACGAATTTCCATAATATGGGTACACAGTGTAAGCGTAACATAGCGTTATAAATGTAGGTTAGCAATACCAGTGATTTCATCGGTAGTTCTTTCAGAATTTAACCTGGTGATTTCCTGACATTCAGTTTTTTTATTATCGCATATACTTCACCAGGTGGCGTGAGCTTAATTTTGTTTATTTGATAGTTTAGACATCTATTAAGATCTTGTTCCACAACATTTGCAACAGGCGATTTTACATCATTGGGTTTAAAGATTTCTGATAGGTGTGAAGCGAACAGCTGTGCTTTTCCAGCATCATCCGCAGTCCAAGTCCCATTATCTGTTTTCATCGGTTCACTTATATATATATATCGGCTTTTTCCCATGTTTTATTGCTTCCAATAATGAATAGTTATTATCCTTAGTTATGGATAAATTAGTAATATATTCCTTGAAGGATTCGTTCTTATAATTTTATGGCAGCGACTTTACCCTTTTGGTCTGTTTGTTCAAAGCTGCTTTATCAATTGGAGAAACCAACATTTTATGCGAGGAATGCTGAAGACAAGTCTTATTTTATAATATAAACCTGGTTTTCATAAAATAAATTGATCAAAGTTTTATGATGCCTCATAAGCTGCATATATAAACTAAAATTGATAATTATCTCGCTTGCTTCATATGTTGACTCCACTTGTAAATATTATCCTAAAATCCAAATAGCATAAGTATCTTACATTTGAAATCGACATAACCATTACTTCTGTTTCTCATTAGGTTGAAAAACTTTTACTCAAAAGAAAGTTAATTATTTTAATTTTAATAATAATTACATACCAAATTAGCTTTAATTATAACTAGGTAAAAACTGGAATAAATGTATATCTTTAAAAGATGAATAACGCCCTTCATTGACTCAATACATATTTCATCAAAAGTAATGACGCAATACCTCCATTAGGTCATCTATCGGTTTAGAATAAGTATGCATATTGTAATCAATCTAAAGCAGAGACTCTAACAGAACACTTCTCCACTCATAACTAAACAGTAAAGTTTTTACACAGTTAATGATTCTTCCTATAACATTCGATTTGTTCCATCTAAAGAAAATAATATACGTATCGAATCATTAAAAGGAAATATTCGCGTCAAAATTCTAAAAGATTAAACAGTATATTAATTCGCGTTAGTTTTATTTTACGTCTTAATTTCTGGTGCAGTTCAATTAACTTGAATATCTAGATTAATTTCCACAGATTTAAAAACAAAATAAAAATATTTTAATTCAATATTTATAATTTTTTACAATTTAATTTACTTGTTTTATTTAGTTCACACAGACTTTATTCATATTATAAGATCGCGAATGATGGGGTTGCCATACTGTCATGTTTATTTCATGATTGGTTACTTTAACATTTTTTTTTTTTTTAATGTGATGAAACAAAGTTTTTAGTTAACAATAGAAAATTGAATTAATATTATTTTGTAATTTTTATAAAAGTATATGCGAGCATCAAATAATTTTTCATAATTTTGTAAAAGTAAAGTTTCCATGTTTTATTACAGAATATTCAGCTGGCTACTAACAAAACAGTTATTAAAAATTTATAATACGTATGATTTTAATTTTTATTTGCAGATTAGAATGGTTTCATTTAAATGAACGTTTAGGATATGAGAAAGTCATCCAGAAACAGAGGATGAGAGCTGAAATATTTAAAATCAAGAAGGAGACTGAATTTTTTAATTGAATTATATATTAAGAAAAAAAAATAGAATAAAGTTTTATGTTTATTATCGTAATTAATGGTTTGTTTAAAGGAATTCATTTCAAACACTCTCTTGTGTATATATCTAAAAGGGTAAGTCCAATTAAAGTTAGTCTTATGCAGAACATATGAGTTCCTTATGTAAGGCGCTTAATTCATGGAATTTTGGTTTTAACATATAATTAAGAACTATTTTTAAATTACCAAATACTGTACAATGTATATTACACTTGAAACAAATTAAGTCTCGTGTTTTAAGAGCTTATCTTTGGGAATCAACATTTTCTATCTCGTAAAACGTCTGTCTGGATCAGCGACAGTATATTATAAAACTGTTTCCTCCACCCCCTATAACAAGGATTACGATGAACCATCGAAAATTACAGTATTAAATAAGGAGTTCTGATAGTTCAGAAGATAACAAAGGATTTATAAAAAAAAAAATTGTGGGCCCGCCAGATAGAACAGTACAGTAATTTGTTAAGATTTTACTTTAGTGTAAAAAATCCATCCAGCATAATGAAGTACAGATATATAAATCGTAAACAGAAATATTAAAAACAATTGAGAGGTCAGTAAACATTAATTTTGTTTCTTATTCTTTCAGACATTCAATAATAGAAAAATGATTGCAAATACAAATCCTATAAATTAGCTTCTTAGTTTATGCTACGTATTGTTTTCATATTTTTAACATTATATATAACAAAATAATATTAAAATGATGAAATTATGTTATAGTAATTAAATGCATTTCTATATTTCCATATGTAGAAATCTCAATATATAATATAAAATTCTGTTAATTTAATAGGAATTTACGTTATTATTGTTCAAGTGAGGCTGTATTCATCTCGTTTATTTTGAAATATAATTTAGTAAAGCATGATTTTTTACAAGGTTCAAAAAAGTTCCCAATAAAAATTTATCATTTTGATAAGTTATATTTTCATATCTGAAGAATACAAATTAGAAAAAACTAATATTTACTTTAATAAAATGTTTATAAATAAAAGAATTGATATAATGTTATATTTCCTGTATCCGGAAACATATTAAAGTAATTTTAATACCGGACATCAGTTTCATTCATCTTCTTCCAATTCTGTTTTTTCACCCCCTACGATTTCATTTTCAATATCGTCAAATTCCAAAACGCTTTCTACACCCTCCATCATTATTGTTTCTTGATTTTCCTCGGTTTCTGAGTCTTCCTCCAAATGTTCATCAATATTTTCGAGTTCCATGTCATTATCAGCATTTTCTCTATATGTTGCCTATACGTATAAAATATGTTACACATAGATAGGTTTGATACAATTTTAAAACTGGTTTCAATTTTTGCAAAGATATTTAAGAAACAATATATTATCAGATAAAGCAACGTATTTTAAGAGTAAATTGGGATAAGTATTTTAATGAACCTCTCTGGAATTTATAATAACGTGTATAAATATACAAAATGCAGCATTAGTATCGATACATAAAAACAGGATCGATACTTTCAAATATGGTTATTTAAAATAAGCGATAACCGAATGAATGAGGACACACGTGATATGTTTCAGTGTCCAGGACTAAAAAAAAATTAAAAATGTTTTTATCTATACTGTTACAATTTCCCTATATGAAATATTAGTAATTACGTAAATGATAAATCGAAGGATTGCTTTCGTATTACTATATGCTCTAAATGAGATAAAATTATGTTGTTTTGATTCCTGAAATAATAAATAATTTGATAAGTTTTACATCCCTTATTATCATTCTTAGTTTTTATATCATCATAAAATGTGTGAAATATTTTAATATTCTGCCGTATTTAATAAGAAAACCATTTAATTTAACATATATACATACAAAAAAAGTAACGTGTGCCTATATTCTATCATAAACAGATACACACACGACGCAACCTTTAAGTCGTCTTATATTTAGGGAACAAGCTTTCGGCAAATCAACAATTCATTTACGGTACTCTTTAGATATCTTTATAATCTGATTGTATATCTTTAGACAACAATTGCTATTTTATCCTTTACGAATTTAATTTTAAGATTTTAAGGAAGTTTGATATTTGTTACATACCATGGAGCGTTGATAATTATTTATTTTATCTTTTGTGTTATTGAACTGTTACTTTTTTGAGCGCATGCCCGCAATCCAATTAACTTATATTTAATTTCTCTAATATATTTGTTTTTAAAAAGATGACCTTTTTGTTGCTAAAATTTCAACTGTTCAAACTTATAAAAATTACTTGCGATACAGGATGTAGAAATTTAAAATTACGATAATAATAATAATACATAACATTAATAAATTTTATAAATACCTGACTATTTAATTCTTTTCCTTTTAAGTCTTTATTTCTCATACTCCCCATAAAAAAAGCTTCCGTACATCCGTTCAGAACAATTATATTCTTCACTTTTAAAATTATCGATTCTAGTAAGGATCTGACTGTCGGTAAATAAATGCTCAACGTGGCGTCTTCTGTTACCTTCATAATTAAAAGCAAAATAATTTCACAAAAATTCGAATACAACATAAACTACTTGTCATTAACATTCTTACATACCTTGGTATGATTGCAGACATTTTGAATAAAACGAGTAGTCACTTGTAATTTTTTCAAAGTTTGTGATACGAGGGTGCTTTCAGCGCGGAACAGAAGAGAACAAGTTGTCAGTCCTTGCATATGGAATAATTTCAAAATAGCTACTGAACCCTGAAAATAGCATATTCTATTATGATAAAAGTAGTGGTCTACATTCTAAAATAAAAACGTTTTTTTATACAATTATCAAAATATAATTTCAACAACTATATATATTCTGAATAATATCTTTGTTGACTATCCATTCATGTTCAAAATATGGATCTAAAATTAGGTTTATTCTTGCATCCCCATGAAAGTTAATTGCTAGATGTAATTAACCTTATACCTTCTTCTTTGGTTGTTTGCGATACTTCGATTATTGTTCTAAAGCTTTTCACTGATGTATTTTTTTTTTTTTTTTTTTTTAAACTAACTTTTACCTGATGGCAAACAACCAAGATAACTAATTTTTCAATCTAAAGTTATTTATTCTTTTAGAGTTCATTTCAGATCCATAATATTTAGAAGAAGAAGAAATTTATTCATATAAATAAAAGATATAAACTATTTGACAATATAAATTATTGGCACCGGCTCGTAGGCCTTGTCCAATGTAAAATTCTTATAAATACAATAATAAACGATACATTTTTATTTATGTATAGATTAAATATTAATTTATGTTGGGAAAACAAGGAAAATACTCAACTACTGAAAAAGAAGAAAGGAAACACACATTCAGTTATAATATCAATATGAAATAATTTATTTTATACTTATTTTAACATAATATTATAGTTAACACTGAATATAAATGACAATAAAGATTTCGAAATAATGTTTGTCACGGGTTATAATTTTTTCCACTGACATTTCGTTAGAAAATAATTTTTAACAGTATTTAACTATTAACTCGTGTTTTTGATTAGTTTTTCTGTTGACATGACATTATACTTTTTAGCTTTAAACCTACATAATTTTTAAACCCGCTAAACAATAATGAATACACATTATGGCGAATTTGCTTTTTAATTTTAGGACTTTTAAAATAGTTCAAAATTGAATGAATAACAAAAAAGCATGAATTAAAACGAATAAACTAAAACCGAAATATGGATTATAAACAATTTATAATAAAAATGTAGTGCCTTTTATATACAATTTTTTCATTAAATTAGTTTGTATACAAATATTTTAACTTTTTAAAATGCAAATAATTATTCAATTATTTTCTTATTCATAAATATTACAATTTAGTTTACTTTTTTCTTATCGTAATGAAATAATGAAAAATGACATAATTCAAATTACAATAACGTGGACACACAGAATAAAAATAGTACAATTATTTTTCTATATGAGAATTTTCATAACAAATAATAAACTTTGATAAACCAACTTTCGAGTTACTAGACTTCGACAAAAATATATTTAAGGGGAAAGGTGTTAGCTTTAAAGCCGAACGTACTAATACACTTTTTTTTTTTTTTAATTTTCATACCAATAATATCTTGTTATCCAAATTGTACAAAATATTAAAAAATATTTACACATTATAATCCAAATATTTCGACTTTTTATTAGTAATTCAAAATACGATATTTTTTACTTGTATGAGGAATACTATTTCTTTGCGTAATAACGAATTACCTACTAATAAAAAAAAAATTATAGTTTTCTTAAAATCGAGCTGTCTTCACATAAATACTTTACCGCATTATTCCCTGACGACTACAACGAATAGTTCGCATAATAAAATAATGCATACATTTTCAAATAATTGTTTTGTCATCGAGGATAATAGAGTTCCGTTTTAGGGTAAACGTTGAATTCGTCAATCGTGTAACTAGTTTCATTAATATATACACAAATATCAGAAGATCCTAATATGAAACTTCGAATACGATCCATACCGTTCTCGAAAAATAAGTATTGGAAATATTTTAACAAGAAAAATTTTCAATTTGTACAGAAAAATTTAAATACTACGGAAAATAACAAAAATTAACTCACATTAAAATTATCTCAAAAACACGGAATGATTTATTACCTTAACGAAAGAAATGAGATTCAAACGTAAATCTTGTACTTTTAATGCAATCACTAATGATTCCAATGATAAAGTAATAGTTACCCACATCGATAATTTTTCTTTATCATCTATACCATTCGTTAGGTTTTGTTTAATCGCTGTTTCCAAACTTCTGCATATAACGCGAATCAAAACATTTAAATTATTTCTGTAAATAATAAAATTCCAAATTAATACAAATAATTCATAATAAGTTAAATATTTTAAATATTCTGTAGATATGCTTCGAGATAATACATTACCCAGATATTTTTAAATATAAATCCTTTTCAATATGTTTACAACCCTCGTACACACCATGTAGGTACTTTTCTTACATGCTTTATACTCGAAAGAGCGAAGGCGATTATCTGTTTGACTCCATATTTGTCCGTGGTGTGTCAGAATATTTTATCCACTTCTTCAGATTGGCCAACATTCGAGATCGGTCATGTTCACGATTATCATTTATCTCGCTTTGTATTAATACACGAAGTAACTTGTATTTATTGTTCCTCATTGTATGGTCCAACTAGTTAAATTCTTTTAACAATCTAACAACTTCAGTTGGTTTGTTATGAAGACATAAAGCTCGTAACTGTTCAATGAATTGTTAACGTTTTTTGATATGTCAACATCTAAAAATTGTTTATATAATACTATAAAAATACTAAACACTAGAGAATTATACGAATATTTACTTCCCAAATTAAGTTCATCAATATCTTATAGATTTTGTGAAAATAAATTTTTTGCTTGTTTAATTCTGCTTCCTTTTTCAGTTGATGCATATCACACTGTTGTTGACGTAACACCCTAAATATTTAATCGAGGTAATTCCTGTGATTTGTACATTATAGAGAATCATATGTTCCACTTTGTTGTTGCATTAATATAAAGCCAACTTTCTGCTGCTTTCATTAACTACATTCGTAAGTTCTTGTAAATTATTAAAGATCATTGCAATCATCAGTATATCGCTCATGTAACGAATGTTATTGATGACCTCTTTTTTCCATTATTCACCGGTAAAAAAAATCCAATAAATACTATATAACGAAAGAACGCTCTCTTCATAATACTTATCACGACTGCGTCCGGGATGTTTAATCGTCATCAATCTGTACTGATTATAATATGAATTAGTTACGATTTTAACATCTCAACTACACAATGAATCTTACACAATAAAATATTATGAAAAAGTTGAAATGGAGACTCATATCTCCTAGCATCTATTACATCCAAATAAAGGAGATTTCTAAACATATTCGATATATAAATGAAACAAAATCATAACACAGTTTAATAACTATAAAATTTTTTTATCGCAAAGCTTATATAGTGATTAATCTGTGTTATGATTTTGTTTTGTTTATAATTTATAAAATCACTACTCTCCGATATATCAACATATTAGATATAATTTATTATATAATGTGGAATGTAGTGATTTGTTATAAAAAATCAATTGAAAATCAGTTAAATCACTAATATTTATTTTCTTATAGAAAACACAAAGATTTTCGGCATTTACGCTATTATCAAGTGAAACATTTTTAAAAAATCATAATTTTAAAAATATGAATTAAATATAATTACTTAAAAATATTTGATGGTGATTGTGAAAATATACTCCAAAAATGCTGTTCTGCTTCTGTTCTGTTTATTTTTTGAATTATTGAAATTTAACGTCAATATATTTATTTATTAATTTTGTTTTTTTATATTAATTTTTTCTTCAATATTATTTTCCGGATTCTGTAAAAGTTGTATACGGGTGGAATTTTAAATTTTTCATTTACTGTTGCGATGTATGATGTCCAAAAGTAAAATATAAAATATAAAAATATTCAAACACAAAATTTTTTAAAAAACACAATTTTACAAGTAAAATGAAAATAAATATTAAAAAATTTGATCATATTTTTAATATTTATTTTCATTTTACTTGTAAAATTGTGTTTGAAATTTAAAATTCCACCAGTATACAACTTTTACAGAATCCGGAAAATAATATTGAAGAAAAAATTAATATAAAAAAACAAAATTAATAAACAAATATATTGATGTTTAATTTCAACAATTCAAAAAATAGACAGAACAGAAGCAGAACAGCATTTTCGGAGTATATTTTCACAATCACCATCAAATATTTTTAAGTAATTATATTTAATTTATATTTTTAAAATTATGATTTTTTAAAAATGTTTCACTTGATAATGGCGTAAATGCTGAAAAGTTTTGTGTTTTCTATAAGAAAACAAATATTAGTGATTTAACTAATTTTCAATTGATTTTTTATTATATATAATTCAGTTAATTTTTCATTTAGTATCCAAGGATTAAAGAAATGAAATTACATAATGAAAATAATAAGAACTTTTTTATTTCCTAATTCTGCACATGTTGCAATTCTTCTGAATGGGAACACTGATTGTGATATAATTTAAAATTGTGCTAATTATTAGCTAGATTCTAAAGTAAATCAAGTTATTAATTTGGAATTATAACTTTTATTTTGAATAACATGCGTATTACTTCAGATGACATATTTAATAATTTTACAGTTCATAATAATAATGAACATAATCTCAATGATGATGGGGATGTAACGAATGAAAACGTTCCAAAGAAGGATCAATCTAAAGACAGAAATAAAAAAGGAATTATTTATATATCGTCCATACCAAAATATATGAATGTAACACAGTTGCGTGAACTTATGCAGCAATTTGGTGAAATAGGAAAAATTTTCTTGCAGCCCGCTGACAATAGTAAGTATTTACATATGTTTAACAGTAAGCGACAATTCAGTAAGCCTTGTGATTGTGGCTGATTAATGTGTTTTATAGAAAATAAGAAGAAAAAACATGGAATGCAATTTACCGAGGGATGGGTGGAGTTTAAGAAAAAACGTGTTGCCAAACAAGTTGCTTCTACTTTGAATAATAAACAAATCGGTGTCCCAAAGAAAAGCAAATATTACGATTACATTTGGAATATTAAGTATCTCTCCGGGTAAATAAACATATTTTACTTTAAATATAATCCGAATTTCGTTAAACGAAATATCAGAATTTTAGAATATGAAATTAATGCGGTGAAACTGTTTTCTTAAACTAACAAAATCAAAATTTAATGTTATTTTATATGTATTTTTGGATTTTGTCCAATATATGTGATAAAATTAAAAAATTTTAACTTGCAAAATTATCAGGCTGGAATTTTTCTCATGTTCAAAATATTACAATAAATATCATAAATCATAATTATAAGAAAGTTTTGTTTAAAGAGAATTAAAATTAAATTTAACTTTCGAATCTGAACAAAATAATTTAATAATTTACTTGCCATATGCTTATAATGTGAAAAGTGAAAAACAATTCTACAGACAATATCAAGAAATAAAGTACAAAGTATAATTTTACAGTTTCCATTAGTTCGTGTGTTTTAAATAAATTTAACGAACATAACGAAACTTAAGTATCGACTGTGATGTTTTTATACGGGCATTTATAGAAACTATATTAAAATTATGAATAAATGATAAATACAATAAGCTACTGGCTGTGTTAATGACATTTTATAGTACAAACTTCATTGTGAACAAATTCTTAAATTACGACACATCTATGCCATTTTCTAAACGAAATAAAAAACATCTATACATTTTATTTTAAAATGGTAGCTTTCAGAAATTATATACGATTTCCATCCCAACAACCATGATGCAATTTTATAATTGATCTGCTGAAAACGCAAATTTTCATAATCTTGTAGGTCCATTTCCTATTCGAAGTTGGTGACCATCTGACAAAACTTGTTTATCTCGTCCGCATGAACCAGCGTGACCGTATTATGCATCTCGAACCAGTTTTTAAAATTTTTGGTTCACGACGTTCGTCTACGTCTTTGACGTTTATTCATTGTTTCGAATTATATGTCCAAAGTAGACTGCTTTGCGTGTTTTTATCAATCACATAACTTCGCGAGTTTTGTTCATTTGCTTTAGAATGGTTTTATTAGATACCTTGTCTACCCAATGCACTTTAAGAATGCGGCTATAAAGTCACAAAGGCCTCTATTTTCTTTGTTGACAACTTTCTATCCTACAAAACATTGCTAATTGCGCGTAGTATTTCGTAGCTCGTCATCTTGTTTCCAGTGTAATCTCTCTATTGCATAATATTTGTTTCATTTTTTGAAATGTACTTCGCGCTATTTTTATCGTAGTTTTAATTTCATAATCAGGATTCCAGTCTTCTGTTAGCCAATGTCCTAAATATTTAAATTTCGTTACTTTCTCAGTTTCTTTACCTACAACACTCAGATGTACATCTTGTGCATGTGTTTTGCTAATGACAATAAATTTATTTAGTTTCTTGTATATTTATCACGTCATAATTCTTTGTTTGTTTAACTTATTTTTCTCAACATATATTGTAGACCTTGCACATTATTGGAAAAAATAACTGCACCATCGGCATATTTTTCTGAACAAACTTTCAAAAATTTGTTCAGTTATTTGATAATTCTAATATCTTTGCTGTCGAGTCCTATATTCTGTAACAGTATTAATAAAGTGTCGTGTTTCACATTATCAAAAACCCCTAGTTTTGTCTATCTATACATTTTTGAACAAGAACTTGAATAGCTACTGTTACATCACGAAAATCAATTATCCAGTTATCAGTCACGATAAATTCAATTTTATTGCTTCCTCATTTTCCCAACTGCTGGAATGTGTCGAAAGTTATTCCTATACCTAAATCAAGTCAGGACATTTCTGATCCCAGAAATCTGCGGCCCGTGTTTATAATTTTAGTAAAATTGCTGGGTAGACTAAAAAAATTCACACATAATAATGTTATTCTTATAGAACAACAATTTGGATTTAGGAGCCATTTATTTACACAATTAGCAAGAATTAGTGAAACTATAACTGGTGAATATAATAAAAATAAGGCATACAGGATTACTGTTATTATACATAGAGAAAGTCTTTGGCACAACTTGTTTTAATATACAAAATTATTCAACTTAAATTCCCTAATTACTTAGTTCACTTATTCAAAATTATTTAAGTAACCCAAATTTCATATTTAAAGTTAATAATGATAATTCCTACATGAAATATGCATTAGCGGGGGAGTTCCCAAGGGGAGCGTACTGGGACCTTACTTATTCCTTCTTTTTATTAATCACATTCTCAAAATTAAACACATATGGTATTATATGCTCATGATACCGCTATATACTGCACAACGTACCGAATTGTCATAATACAAAGAAGACTAAATCAAAGTTTTAATTAAATTTGTATTTTAATAAATGAAAAATCAAAATAAATTCCGTTAAAACTCAATATATTCTATTAACGAAAAGAATACCTCATTTCTTACCACCTGTGATAGTGAACAATACACCTTTGATTTGGAAAAGCGATATTAAATATTTATGTGTGATACTGCATCACATTTACTAAACTTGCTCTACGATAAAACTCGTGTGTCTCTGTTTATGCTGTATCCAATATGTTATATCAGCTGGGTAAATAAATTAACAATCTACAAAACTATAATAAGAACAATTACTTTTTGTGCTTGCCCATATGACCATATACTAGCCGTTCTAACTCAGCAAAGTTATGATGACTATAAAATATGTGCTGCAAAATAATTCTGAATCTTCACACATTTACAAATCATTGAAGTTACCATATATACACGATGTTGTCAAATAAAAAACTTTTTTTTTATATAGCTGTGTCTGCAAACAGTATTCATTTAAAGGCGACATAGTGGATTACACACGTACGAGTTTATAACTAAAATATAAACGATACAAATGTAAAAGAATTAAACACACGCTATTATGATGTATAGCTGTCATTATCTTTGGTCCAAATTTATTTTTGTGCATAATACACAGAAAATTTTGTTTATCCTATTAACTTAAATATTTATAAACTTATGTATATAGTTGGCTTTATGGTCAGTATGCTGATTTTGTTAATGGTTTTTACTGTATTTTTATTTTAGTTAAATTACCAACTGGGCCTTTTTTTTTAAACTAGTATACGTAGTAAGAACTGTATTCGGAAAGCGTTATGTTATTATTTTCGTTATTTTTTTGTAACATATTTGTTTTGTAAATACACTTTTTGTTTATTTATCTAAAAACATTCCTAAATCCAAATTATGTTCCGCCAGTCACGTCATTTATTTTCCACCATATATGAGTATGTATAATTTTGGAAAATACCTTAAGGCATATGACTCATTAAACTTATTTATCTATAATCACTATGTCTCTTAGTAGATAACCCTTAACAAATGAAGGTTGATGTCAACCAATCTTTAGAAATTTTTCTTGTATTATACACATCAATAAATAATTTTTAAAAACCCATAGTTTCTATTTATATTCATAAGTGTAATTATTTGTACACTGATTCCACTTGGTCCAGCAGCTTTACCGGTTTTTACTACTGTACTGCCATTTTTAATCCCAATTTCAATATTTCAGGAGATTCTAACGTTATTTCTATTCCGATATTATATTCATCTCATGTGTCACTATATATTTGAACAATGTGATTCCCATGTCTTTATTTGTCTGTCTTTTTATATTATGAACTTACTGTTTGTATCTATAAGTTTACAAAACTTCTTTTAACGACCTGTATATGTTCTTTCTTAAATCATTTTGTGCAAATTGAAATTGTCACGTTTCTTTTGGAATTCTTCAGTATTTTTATATTTATCTTTTTGTTTCGCATGTTTGTATTTTTGTTTTTATAACTTTCTGGCCCATTATATCCTTTATCTACACCCATATATTTTCGATACAGTCTCTGTTTTAAATATTGTACGCTGACTTCTTTTTTAGTTCTTCATTCTTTAACTTGCTAACATGCATCTTTTTTTGTATTGGTAGCCGGACTACCATTTTTAATGTCAACAGCACCCTACAAATCAGGGGATCATAGTCCAAATTGATATCAGTTTCAAGATAAGCTTTAACACTTAAAATGTTGTTTTCGAAATTGGTAATTTACTAATATAAAATTTATTTGATTCGTGACTACTGAATTCGATTTATCACTTGGCTACGACCAGGTACAGAACTTTCTTGACAGAACTTTAAGCCATGTGTTCATGATAATCAATTTATGCTCCTCATAGAATTGCAACAACTGCTCTTCTCTGGAGGTACTAACACGGCCCTTTCCTATTTATTTTTGAATTGAAATCACCCATAATGATATCAGTTTTTCTCGTGTTTTGAATAAGAATTTCTAGTTCTTTGTAAAACATCCGAGAATCATATTCACAATTTTCCGCTGTTGACGCATAGACTTGAAATATGTTTATTTTGAAAGGATGACCATTAATTTGCAACTTTCGGAATATGGAGGGAAACTTGTATTTAGGCAGCAGAATTAAATGGAGTGGATAATGTTCAACAGAGAGGTGAGGTGTCGAATAGTACAAGCAAAAGCAGCATTAAACAAGAAAAGAAAATTATTAACATAGAAAAAAAAAAAAACCTAAATATGAAGACCGAGAAGAAGATTCATGAAACAAATTATGGATGATATAAAGGAGCAAGGAACTATCAAGAATTAAAACAACTCAGCAGAAGAAGAGAGGAATGGAAGAAAAGACTGCGGATTTGATTTGATTTGCTTCATTAATCAATCAATAAATTGAGAGAAAAAAAAGACAACTACTCCATGCTGATGTTAAGAAACATTTTCTCAAGTACCGGAATGAAACATCATTTTATTTTAAAAAATATACTTTTCATTACCTGGCGAATGAATTTGATTCATTCCTAAAATATCAATTTTAAGTTTATCTATTTCAAGGATGACATTTCTGATTTTGCCGGCATGATAAAAAGTGCGAATATTACACGTTGCAATTTTTCTACATATGTTGATATTCTTCTTATTGTCAGTCACCCATTTTCCGTGAGACGTCTAGTTCCCGCCTCGACGTAGCCAGTCGCACATTTTACACCATTAGATCCAGATGGCGCCGGTTAGCAAGATCATATGGCACAATTATTCTTTTTGTACCGTATCATACAGAAGATTGTAAAAACAGAAATAAAACATGTGAAAGATAAATTTTAAAATATTGAAGAATTCCAAATACTGCAATTTTCATATGCATAAAGTGATTGAAAATGTTCATAATAGGTGATATAAAACGTTTTTGCAGCTAATAAAGATAATTTTATCCCAAAATAACCAACATTTTATACAAGGAATGCTGAAGATAAGCCCCATTTTATAACAAACCTGTTTTTCATAAAATAAATTGATCAACGTTTATATATTCAGATCTTTATGATGCCTCAATATGCTACATATATAAACTAAAATTGGTAATTATCTCGCTTGCTTCATATGTTGACTCCAGTTGTAAATATTAATAAAATCCAAATCATATAAGTATGTCCTACATTTGAAATCGAAATAACCATTACTTCTGTTTCTCATTAGATTGAAAAACTTTTACTCAAAAGGATGTTAATTATTTTAATTTTAATAATAACTAGGGCTCTACCTAAGCCTGCTACCGGGATGCCCTTTTTAGTCTCCGAAAGTGGGTCGATTCGATAATAAAAAATTAAGTTTTTCATGTACTTGCACATCCTTTATATTTGCAGGAGCAATCGAATCCACCACATTTTAGCCCACCTCTTCCGAGGATTATCAGGTTACACCACATGAAGGTATGCAGCACAGCAACACAGACTAACAAAAACATAAAAAAATAGCAATGAAATTCAGATTATCTGTAAAATAATCTAAATAATGAAGATAAAAATGGTATTTGAAAAAAATGTCGAATAAAAAAAAATACCAACTGAACAAAATGCGAGAACTCTTGAACTTCACTTCGCCTTGCAGCTAATAAAAGACAGTGTGTAACATGTCTGGATACGTCAATGTTTTACCATTATCATATACAAATGATATCAGTGTGCTCAAATTATCTACCAGCATTGAATCTGGAATTCTAAATTTCCCTGATTTATTTGAATCTGTTCGAATACATTGCAACATATTAACAAAGTTAATTTCACGGGGATCAGTGCGCATATTTTTTATTAATTTCATATAGTAAATTTACGAAACAGTTCAGTATTTTTAACACAAGCATGTACCTGGTCAACATTTCCATATTTTATAACAGGCAACAATTGTTTCCAGTCACCGCCAATTAGTACCACTTTACCACCAAATGGATATTTATCATAGTCTACTTCTGCTAAGTTACGACAAGTATTATCGACTATATATAAATATTCATTCCGTAACATGGTAATTTCATCAACAATCACAAGTTCAATTTTACGAATTCTTCGATCTAATGTTGACTCATACTTTATTATGCTGACTTTTCTACATCAAGATTTTGTAATGGCAACTTGAAAGAACTATGTAAAGTAGTGCCCATAGGTAATAATGTCGCAGCTACACCTATAGTTGCTGTTGCCATTGCCCTTATATGGAATCATTGTATACATATGTTTTACCAACTCCAACTGATCCGTTCATAAAAATAAGTCTAGGTATAGTTTGATCATTTGTATTTGTCTCAAATACAGTAAATATTGCATAAATTATTTTTTTCTGTTCAGCATTCAAGGTGACATATTTAGCATCATTGATATACTCACGCTTATCTAAATTCACATAATGCATACTTTTATGTTCTTCCGGATTAATATAAGTTGGATCTTCTCCATCATTGTTATCACACATAGCCAATCCAAAGAAGAAACTATCATCCCATCTTTGGTAGCAAATTCTGATACAATAATGGGGTTAGGTGCTGGTAAATTAAAGTCAGTATTAGACTTCCAATGTCTAGCCAGCATACAATCCAACAAATATAAAGCGATATCAATTATTCTTTGTTTATCACTGTCGCTTTTTACATTTTTTCCATTATACATATAATCCACATATTTCTCCCATAGACTATTAGCATCATTTACTGCATAGCCTGATAAAAGAATTTGCATAAATAAACGTCTCATCAACCGTGGTGAAACGGTACGAGCAGCTTCTTCTAGTGTCCTTTCCCATACTAGTTGACTTTCAATAATGTAAATATTTACAGCTGCTTCTGCAAATGTATCATAGATAATTCCTGTGTCTGATGTTTTTAAATCATTAAAACTACAAGGACCGCGTTTATGGAGTACCAACTGATACAATGCAAACAATTCACAAATGTTGACTACAGTTGTAAATATTAATATCCTAAAATCCAATATTTGAAATCGAAATAACCATTACTTCTGTTTCTCATTAGATTGAAAAACTTTTACTCAAAAGAAAGTTAATTATTTTTATTTTAATAATAATTACACAAAAGTCATTAAACTAAAATACCGAATTAGCTTCAATTAGAACTAGATAGAAACTGAAATAAATTTATGTATTTAAAAAATGAATAACGCACTGTATTAGGTCAATACATATTTCATCCAAAGTAATAACGCAATTCCTCCATTACGTCATCTTTCGGTTTAGAATAAGTATGCATATTGTAATCAATCTAAAGCAGAGACTCTAACAGAACAATTCTCCTCCACTCATAACTAAACAGTAAAGTTTTACACAGTTAATGATTCTTCCTATAACACTCAATTTGTTTCGCATAAAGAAAATAATATACGTATCGAATATTTAAAAAATTCTCGTGAAAATTCTAAAAAATTAAACGGTATATTAATTCGCGTTAGTTTTATTTTAAGTCTTAATTTCGGGTGCCGTTCAACTAACTGGAATATATAGTTTAATTTTTACAGGCTTAAAAACAAAACAAAAAAAATATTTTAATTCAATATTTATAATTTTTTACAATATAATTTACTTGTTTTATTTAGTTCACACAGACTTTAAAACATCTTCATATTATAAGATCGCGAATGATAGGGGTATGCTATACTGTTACGTTTATTATATTAACATGTATTACTTGTAATTAGAAAACGTGTTTATTTTCTAGTCGTAGGTTTTTATTTCCTTTTTTCCTGCGGCACTTTTGTTTTCTTTTATTATTTATATTCTTACTGTGTTATTGTGGTAAGGTGTTCTCGGTACACAATGTTTGTAACCCATGTTATATTTTCTTTTATGTTCATAACTTATGCAAATAGATGTTTTTGTTGTTGTCATGATTGGTTACTTTAACATTTTTTTTTCTTTTATCCATTGACTTTTGTTTGCACAAGTGTTGAAACAAAGTTTTTAGTAGAAAATAGAAAGTTTAATTTATATTATTTTGTAATTTTTGTAAAAGTATATGCGAGCATCAAATAATTTTTTATAATTTTGTAAAAGTAAATTTTCCATTTTTTATTACAGAATATTCAGCTGGCTAATAACAAAACAGTTATTAAAAATTTGTGCTTCGTATGATTTTAATTGTTCATGATTTATTTGCAGATTAAAATGGGTACATTTAAACGAACGTTTAGCATACGAGAAAGCTGTTCATAAACAAAGAATGCGAGCTGAGATAGCTCAAGCCAAAAAAGAAGCAATGCATTTTTCAATTCAAGCAGATACTAAGAAAAAAACTAAGCATGAAATAAAACAGAATGTTAAAAATTCGTTAATTCAACAAAGGAAGCCTGATGATAGCCGCAAAACTGTGGAATATGACAATATTAAACATAAAGATGAGGCTGAAGTTAATAGATCTAATTTTTTAAAATCGTTGTTTACTAATATTTAAATTTATAGACTATATTAAAATATTTCGGTTAAAAAATGTGCTTGTCTCAAAAGTTTTATGTTTTATGTCAGATAACCTTCAATCGTATTATCCAGGTCTTTAAATTACTCTTAGACCAGGTCGTACTATTTTTTGTAGGGTCCGCCTATAGTAA
This sequence comes from Coronaproctus castanopsis, assembly GCA_032883995.1. Classification (NCBI taxonomy): domain Eukaryota; kingdom Metazoa; phylum Arthropoda; class Insecta; order Hemiptera; family Monophlebidae; genus Coronaproctus; species Coronaproctus castanopsis. The sequence continues at coordinate 182,970,352 of CM065053.1, forward strand.
TGTATATTTCCTATTATATATGGATATTCGAAATAATCCATGTTATCATTTGGCCAGTCTATTTTCGTAAAATATAAAAACTACATTTAACAGACCTTGGAATTGTTATTTGGGAATTATAATCCATTTGATTTGATTTATTTTAAATTTTTATTTAAGATAGTATGTAAAAAATTAATATTTACTTTTATCAAAAAATTATTATAAATGCAAAAAATGCCCTTCCGCACTTACTAACCCCTAAATTTAAGGTTGAAGTCATAACATTTCGGGGGTAAAATCCAATTTTGAATTGTAAGGATTAAAGAAAATTTAAAATTTCATAAGGATTCTTGCTAATTAACATCTACCTGTATTTCAGTTTTTCAGTCCGATCGGTAGACTAATTTTCGATATCCGCTGCTCGCGTGAGAAAGTGGCAAATTTGCTTATTTATTTTAATAATATTACCATACATCTGACAAATAACTGGTATACAACACAGCTGATACCTGTTTTACGCAATCTAATAAAGGTGTATGTTCATTATCGTAATTAATGGTTTGTTTAAAGGAATTCATTTAAATCCCTTTCTTGTGTATATATCTAAAAGGGTTAAGCACAATTAAAGTTAGTCTTATGCAGAACATACAAGTTCCTTATGTAAGGAGCTTCGCTTAATTCATGGAATTTTGGTTTTAACATATAATTAAGAACTATTTTTAAATTACCAAATACTGTACAATGTATATTACACTTGAAACAAATTAAGTCTCGTGTTTTAAGAACTTATCTTTGGGAATCGACATTTTCTATCTCGTAAAACGTCTGTCTATATTATAAAACTTTTTCCTCCGCCCCCTAAATCAAGGATTACGATGAACCATCGAAAATTACAGTATTAAATAAGGAGTTCTGATAGTTCAGAAGATAACAAAGGATTTATAAAAAAAAAAAATTGTGGGCCCGCCAGATAGAACAGTACAATAATTTGTTAAGATTTTACTTTAGTGTAAAAAATCCATCTAGCATAATGAAGTACAGATATATAAATCGTAAACAGAAATATTAAAAACAATTGAGAGGGCAGTAAACATTAATTTTGTTTCTTATTCTTTCAGACATTCAATAATAGAAAAATGATTGCAAATACAAATCCTATAAATTAGCTTCTTAGTTTATGCTACGTATTGTTTTCATATTTTTAACATTATATATAACAAAATAATATTAAAATGATGAAATTATGTCATAGTAATTAAATGCATTTCTATATTTCCATATGTAGAAATCTCAATATATAATATAAAATTCTGTTAATTTAATAGGAATTTACGTTATTATTGTCCAAGTGAGGCTGTATTCATCTCGTTTATTTTGAAATATAATTTAGTAAAGCATGATTTTTTACAGGGTTCAAAAAAGTTCCCAATAAAAATTTATCATTTTGATAAGTTATATTTTCATATCTGAATAATACAAATTAGAAAAAAACTAATATTTACTTTAATAAAATGTTTATAAATAAAAGAATTGATATAATGTTATATTTCCTGTATCCGGAAATATATTAAAGTAATTCTAATACCGGACATCAGTTTCATTCATCTTCTTCCAATTCTGTTTTTTCACCCCCTACGATTTCATTTTCAATATCGTCAAATTCCAAAACGCTTTCTACACCCTCTATCATTATTGTTTCTTGATTTTCCTCGGTTTCTGAGTCTTCCTCCAAATGTTCATCAATATTTTCGAGTTCCATGTCATTATCAACATTTTCTCTATATGTTGCCTATACGTATAAAATATGTTACACATAGATAGGTTTGATACATTAAAACTGGTTTCAATTTTTGCAAAGATATTTCCCATTCAATCACAATGTCCACTATGTGGTACATCATATTTAATACTAACACGAATATATATATATATATATATATATATATATATATTTTCTGGTTCAATTCTAATAATATTTATATAAACGCATTAAAAATAGTCTACAATCATCTAAGAAGCAGAACACCGTGTGTAAAATTACTAATTATTTTTTAAAAATTTCATGTATGACTGAAAGGGTTAAGAAACAATATATTATCAGATAAAGCAACGTATTTTAAGAGTAAATTGGGATAAGTATTTTAATGAACCTCTCTGGAATTTATAATAACGTGTATAAATATACAAAATGCAGCATTAGTATCGATACATAAAAACAGGATCGATACTTTCAAATATGGTTATTTAAAATAAGCGATAACCGAATGAATGAGGACACACGTGATATGTTTCAGTGTCCAGGACTAAAAAAAAATTAAAAATGTTTTTATCTATACTGTTACAATTTCCTTATATGAAATATTAGTAATTACGTAAATGATAAATCGAAGGATTGCTTTCGTATTACTATATGCTCTAAATGAGATAAAATTATGTTGTTTTGATTCCTGAAATAATAAATAATTTGATAAGTTTTACATCCCTTATTATCATTCTTAGTTTTTATATCATCATAAAATGTGTGAAATATTTTAATATTCTGCTCCTATACCTACGTATTTAATAAGAAAACCATTTAATTTAACATATATACATACAAAAAAAGTAACGTGTGCCTATATTCTATCATAAACAGATACACACACGACGCAACCTTTAAGTCGTCTTATATTTAGGGAACAAGCTTTCGGCAAATCAACAATTCATTTACGGTACTCTTTAGATATCTTTATAATCTGATTGTATATCTTTAGACAACAATTGCTATTTTATCCTTTACGAATTTAATTTTAAGATTTTAAGGAAGTTTGATATTTGTTACATACCATGGAGCGTTGATAATTATTTATTTTATCTTTTGTGTTATTGAACTGTTACTTTTTTGAGCGCATGCCCGCAATCCAATTAACTTATATTTAATTTCTCTAATATATTTGTCTTTACAAAGATGACCTTTTTGTTGCTAAAATTTCAACTGTACAAACTTATAAAAATTACTTGCGATACAGGATGTAGAAATTTAAAATTACGATAATAATAATAATACATAACATTAATAAATTTTATAAATACCTGACTATTTAATTCTTTTCCTTTTAAGTCTTTATTTCTCATACTCCCCATAAAAAAAGCTTCCGTACATCCGTTCAGAACAATTATATTCTTCACTTTTAAAATTATCGATTCTAGTAAGGATCTGACTGTCGGTAAATAAATGCTCAACGTGGCGTCTTCTGTTACCTTCATAATTAAAAGCAAAATAATTTCACAAAAATTCGAATACAACATAAACTACTTGTCATTAACATTCTTACATACCTTGGTATGATTGCAGACATTTTGAATAAAACGAGTAGTCACTTGTAATTTTTTCAAAGTTTGTGATACGAGGGTGCTTTCAGCGCGGAACAGAAGAGAACAAGTTGTCAGTCCTTGCATATGGAATAATTTCAAAATAGCTACTGAACCCTGAAAATAGCATATTCTATTATGATAAAAGTAGTGGTCTACATTCTAAAATAAAAACGTTTTTTTATACAATTATCAAAATATAATTTCAACAACTATATATATTCTGAATAATATCTTTGTTGACTATCCATTCATGTTCAAAATATGGATCTAAAATTCTTGCATCTCCATGAAGGTTAATTGCTAGATGTAATTAACCTTATACCTTCTTCTTTGGTTGTTTGCGATACTTCGATTATTGTTCTAAAGCTTTTCACTGATGTATTTGTTTTTTTTTTTAAAAAAAAAAAAAAATAACTTTTACCTGATGGCAAACAACCAAGATAACTAATTTTTCAATCTAAAGTTATTTATTCCTTTAGAGTTCATTTCAGATCCATAATATTTAGAAGAAGAAGAAATTTATTCATATAAATAAAAGATATAAACTATTTGACAATATAAATTATTGGCACCGGCTCGTAGGCCTTGTCCAATGTAAAATTCTTATAAATACAATAATAAACGATACATTTTTATTTATGTATAGATTAAATATTAATTTATGTTGGGAAAACAAAGAAAATACTCAACTACTGAAAAAGAAGAAAGGAGAGGAAACACATTCAGTTATAATATCAATATGAAATAATTTATTTTATACTTATTTTAACATAATATTATAGTTAACACTGAATATAAATGACAATAAAGAGTTCGAAATAATGTTTGTCACGGGTTATAATTTTTTCCACTGACATTTCGTTAGAAAATAACTTTTAACAGTATTTAACTATTAATTCGTGTTTTTGATTAGTTTTTCTGTTGACATAACATTATACTTTTTAGCTTTAAACCTACATAATTTTTAAACCCGCTAAACAATAATGAATACACTTTATGGCGAATTTACTTTTTAATTTTAGGACTTTTAAAATAGTTCAAAATTGAATGAATAACAAAAAAGCATGAATTAAAACGAATAAACTAAAACCGAAATATGGATTATAAACAATTTATAATAAAAATGTAGTGCCTTTTATATACAATTTTTTCATTAAATTAGTTTGTATACAAATATTTTAACTTTTTAAAATGCAAATAATTATTCAATTATTTTCTTATTCATAGATATTACAATTTGGTTTACTTTTTTCTTATTGTAATGTAATAATGAAAAATGACATAATTCAAATTACAATAACGTGGACACAGAATAAAAATAGTAAAATTATTTTTCTATATGAGAATTTTTATAACAAATAATAAACTTTGATAAACCAACTTTCGAGTTACTAGACTTCGACAAAAATAGATTTAAGGGGAAAAGTGTTAGCTTTAAAGCCGAACGTAGTAATACACTTTTTTTTTTTTTTTTTTTTTTTTTTAATTTTCATACCAATAATATCTTGTTATCCAAATTGCACAAAATATTAAAAAATGTTTACACATTATAATCTAAATACTTCGACTTCTTATTAGTAATTCAAAATACGATATTTTTTACTTGTATGAGGAATACTATTTCTTTGCGTAATAACGAATTACCTACTAATAAAAAAAAAATTATAGTTTTCTTAAAATCGAGCTGTCTTCACATAAATACTTTACCGCATTATTCCCTGACGACCACAACGAATAGTTCGCATAATAAAATAATGCATACATTTTCAAATAATTGTTTTGTCATCGAGGATACTTAATAGAGTTCCGTTTTAGGGTAAACGTTGAATTCGTCAATCGTGTAACTAGTTTCATTAATATATACACAAATATCAGAAGATCCTAATATGAAACTTCGAATACGACCCATACCGTTCTCGAAAAATAAGTATTGGAAATATTTTAACAAGAAAAATTTTCAATTTGTACAGAAAAATTTAAATACTACGGAAAATAACAAATATTAACTCACATTAAAATTATCTCAAAAACACGGAATGATTTATTACCTTAACGAAAGAAATGAGATTCAAACGTAAATCTTGTACTTTTAATGCAATCACTAATGATTCCAATGATAAAGTAATAGTTACCCACATCGATAATTTTTCTTTATCATCTATATCATTCGTTAGGTTTTGTTTAATCGCTGTTTCCAAACTTCTGCATATAACGCGAATCAAAACATTTAAATTATTTCTGTAAATAATAAAATTCCAAATTAATACAAATAATTCATAAGTTAAATATTCTGTAGATATGCTTCGAGATAATACATTACCCGGATATTTTTAAATATAAATCCTTCTCAATATGTTTACAACCCTCGTACACACCATGCAGGTACTTTTCCTACATGCTTTATACTCGAAAGAGCGAAGGCGATTATCTGTTTGACTCGATATTTGTCCGTGGTGTGTCAGAATATTTTATCCACTTCTTCAGATTGACCAACATTCGAGATCGGTCATGTTCACGATTATCATTTATCCTGCTTTGTATTAATACACGAAGTAACTTGTATTTATTGTTCCTCATTGTATAGGTCAACTAGTTAAATTCTTTTAACAATCTAACAACTTCAGTTGATTTGTTATGAAGACATAAAGCTCGTAACTATTCAATGAATTGTTAACGTTTTTTGGTATGTTAACATCTAAAAATTGTTTATATTATACGTATATCGTCCTAGACCGGATGATATACAACAAAATACTAAACACTAGAGAATTATACGAATATTTACCTCCCAAATTAAGTTCATCAGTATCTTATAGATTTTGTGAAAATATATTTTTTGCTTGTTTAATTCTGCTTCCTTTTTCGGTTGATGCATATCACACTGTTGTTGATGTAACACCCTAAATATTTAATCGAGGTAATTCCTGTGATTTGTACATTATAGAGAATCATATGTTCCACTTTGTTGTTGCATTAATATAAAGCCAACTTTCTGCTGCTTTCATTAACTACATTCGTAAGTTCTTGTAAATTATTAAAGATCATTGCAATCATCAGTATATCGCTCATGTACCGAATGTTATTGATGACCTCTTTTTTCCATTATTCACCGGTAAAAAAAAAATCCAATAAATACTAAATAAAGAAAGAACGCTCTCTTCATAATACTTATCACGACTGCGTCCGGGATACTTAATCGTCGTCAATCTGTACTGATTACAATATGAATTAGTTACGATTTTAACATCTCAACTACACAATGAATATTACACAATAAAATATTACGAAAAATTTGAAATGGAGACTCATATCTCCTATCATCTATTACATCCAAATAAAGGGGATTTCTAAATATATTCGATATATAAATGAAACAAAATCATAACACAGTTTAATCACTATAAAAGTTTTTTATCGCAAAGCTTATATAGTGATTAATCTGTGTTATGATTTTGTTTTGTTTATAATTTATAAAATCACTACTCTCCGATATATCAACATATTATATATATAATTTTTTATATAATGTGGAATGTAGTGATTTTTTATAAAAAATCAATTGAAAATTAGTTAAATCACTAATATTTATTTTCTTATAGAAAACACAAAGATTTTCGGCATTTACGCCATTATCAAGTGAAACATTTTTAAAAAATTATAATTTTAAAAATATAAATTAAATATAATTACTTAAAAATATTTGATGGTGATTGTGAAAATATACTCCAAAAATGCTGTTCTGTTTATTTTTTGAATTGTTGAAATTTAACGTCAATATATTTATTTATTAATTTTGTTTTTTTATATTAATTTTTTCTTCAATATTATTTTCCGGATTCTGTAAAAGTTGTATACGGGTGGAATTTTAAATTTTTCATTTACTGTTGCGATGTATGATGCCCAAAAGTAAAATATAAAATATAAAAATATTCAAACACAAAATTTTTTAAAAAACACAATTTTACAAGTAAAATTCTGTTTGAAATTTAAAATTCCACCAGTATACAACTTTTACAGAATCCGGAAAATAATATTGAAGAAAAAATTAATATAAAAAAACAAAATTAATAAACAAATATATTGATGTTAAATTTCAACAATTCAAAAAATAGACAGAACAGAAGCAGAACAGCATTTTTGGAGTATATTTTCACAATCACCATCAAATATTTTTAAGTAATTATATTTAATTTATATTTTTAAAATTATGATTTTTTAAAAATGTTTCACTTGATAATGGCGTAAATGCCGAAAAGCTTTGTGTTTTCTATAAGAAAACAAATATTAGTCATTTAACTAATTTTCAATTGATTTTTTATTATATATATATTATATATATATATATATAAAGTTTAGAACGATTTTTAATGAAAAACTAAATTATATGACATTTCAAGTAAATTTTTGTTCTAATATAACCACAAATTTAATTTTAATATATATATATATAAAGTTTAGAACGATTTTTAATGAAAAACTAAATTATATGACATTTCAAGTAAATTTTTGTTCTAATATAACCACAAATTTAATTTTACAAAAATAACAATTTTTACCCGATTAATTTTAAATTTAATTATAAACAAATGCGGAATGAAACTTTATAGTTTAAATTTAACATAATGATCATCAATATATGAATTTTGTTAGTAGTAATGATTTCTAGTAGCCTAGTCAGTTTCACCCTTCGATAATCATAACAAAATATAATTTTCTTCGTAAAAACAAAATTATTTATAAAAATCACACGCAATATCCTCCCTGGCATCTCTTTTCCATCCAAACCGACACATCTCTAATGCATTCCGCAATGAAGTCACTCTCTGCAGATCAAATAAATATCCGCATTAAACAATCCATAGATAAATACAGAGGATGTAAAAAAATTTATACCGACGCATCTAAACTTAATACATATTGTGGTTGTGCGGTGGTTTTAGAGGATCATATTCTTCGCTACAGCTTGCTTCCACAGTACTCGGTATTTTCCGCTGAATTATACGCAATCTACCTTGCTGTATCCGCTGCGGTCAATGAAAATCACAATGATCTTTTAATATGTTCTGATTCACTATCTTCCATTATGTGTTTCAACCCTAATTCTTCCAAAATCCATCCTATTGCCATAAAAATATTGAATCTTTTGTACCAACACCCTACTCTGAAAATAACCCTAATATGGATTCCAAGCCACACAGGTTTCACATTAAGTGAATTAGCTGATAGAGCAGCTAAAGAGGCAGCTCGAATCCAACCTTATCCCTTAATACCTATACCTGAGGCAGATGCAGTCACTTCCATCAAATATATAGCAAATAAATTATTTTGTGATCTATGGAATGCAATTCCTCCAACGAATCATCTTAGATCCATTCGCTCCTCTCCTCTTCCTTGGAAATATTCGGCGCAAAGCAGACAGGATCAGGTAGTACTTTCCCGTATTCGTATTGGCCACACTGCACTGACTCATGGTTATATTCTAAGTAGAACAGATCCACCTCTGTGCGCTCATTGCGCCCGAACCCCCTTAACACTCCGGCACTTGTTCTTTGACTGCCCACAATATTCCGTATACCGTCCCCAAAACTTCAATGGTAGTTCATTCAAAACAGTTCTATCTGATGACCCAACTGCTGTAGAAGCAGCACTTCAGTTTCTTCGAGCTATAGGCATGATCAATTTAATCTAACATTCATTTTTTCATACGGGTGCTTCTGGCCATAGCAGCAGTACATAGTACCCGTCAAAAAAAAAAAAAAAGCTCATTTTAAATGTTTACTACGAATTAACTAAATTTATTTACAACTTAAATAATAATGTTAGAAATAATTGAGTATACCTGCTCACAGATGGTAAAGTTTTTAGAACAGAATCTTTAGACGTCAAATAATTAACTTCTTCTTTCAACCATTCCGTAACAGTCTTAACTGCTTCAATTTTGTTAGAAGAATTATTAAAATACATCGCCAGCAATATTTCAACATGTTTATTATACGTAGCGCCTTTTTCTTCACGCCCTTCTAGATCTAGCCAACGCCGTGTTAAATACGTCCAACAAATACCGCCTTTATACAAAAATAAAGTTTACAATATTCACTGATATTTTAAAGTTTCAAGTATACAATTAGTTCATAATGTACCTTATAAATACAGAAGTATTCTTAAATCAATCTGTGCGATTTTAAAAACCGTCTATTTAGAACAAAACACTGGAATTAAATATATTTTGATAAAATGCCTAAAGAAAAGTTAATGCCATTTCGGTATCAAAAGGGACGAACAAACGTATAAACTTATAATGATGGAAAATGACAAATACAGTAAATAAAAAATATTGTAAAACAACATATAATTTGTTGTTACAAAAGTAATGCGTCCTGAACATTGTATGTTATATAATTTTTAAAACTATTTTCGCGGTCGATATTCGGTTATTCCGAAATTGTTGTATCTAATATATTATGAAATTAACCTGTCATGACTAATGTTGAAGCACAAAAGAAAATGAACATTAAATTAAATAACATAGGACGGGTACGTATAAGAAAATAATTGATTAAAAATCACAAACGTACTAAAGGTTGAAGACTGATTTCTTGTAAGGTGCATTAGCAACATGGGAAATACTAAGAGAATTCACCGAGGTACTTTTTTAAGTTGCAAGAGCCAAACTTTGTAAGACATATTCGATGCCGAAGGGGACGACATTCTGTGTCTTCGACACTGCATACGCATATTTTATGTCCGGATTATTGGTTTGATCGAACCTACTTTATTGGTTACTGATGGAATGCTATTTTTCTGTCCAGATATAATAGTTCTGTTTTAAGACTAATAAATGAAGGAAATGTGCAGTATGATAACTTCCTTAAAAGCCTTGCTCCAATTGACAACAGCCTATCGAAAATCAATAAATATTTCTGTATAAATCAAACCGACCTACCACCTATTAGAGACCCAAAAAAACACAGGTAAGGTGGCTTATTCAGTTGAAGATAAAGCGGAAATTCTAGTTGAACATTATAGTACAATTCATAGTCAAAAATGAAAGGTAATCATTTCACACCACGGTTATGATTTCGCCCGTAGATCTCACAACACCAAAAGAGGTTAAAGATCTTATCTACGCCCTCACACAGAAAAATTCAACGATTAAATTAGCACAAAAATTATAAAAAGGTGTCAACTAAAGCAATAATCGGCCTGGAAATTCTATATTCGTACATACGTCTGTGCTATTATCCGGTGTCGTTCGGAGTATCAGTCACGGTGCCTCTAGCAAAACATGGTGAGGATTCCTCCTTGATTCAGAATACCAGTGTGTTTACTTAATATTATAAGTAAGATTTTTAAAAATATACTCCTACTTAGACTAAGAGCTTAAAATCTCTGACTCACAATTTGGTTTTCGACCAAAACTAAGTACAAAGATACAGTTGGCTAAAGTATGTGAGAAAATTACTGATAACTTTAATCAGAATAAACATTCTGGTGTAGTCTTGATGGACATAGAAAAAGCGTTTGACACAACAAGGCGTGAAGAATTATATATCAGTTAATTAAATATAATTTTCCTCCATATCTTGTATTTACTATTAAATCTTACTTAATGAATAGAAAACTCAAAGATAAACTGAAAACCCTACAATTCTGGCATACGGTATTAATGTGTCAAGATGACGGGGTATATCTCCCGCGTAGACTACATATAGTGCTGGTCCAAGTATACTGCCCTGAGGCACCTCGGCACCAACCGTCGTTTTCGTTGACACAGAAAGATCGTTCCGATAGATAAGACTTAGGTAATAAATAAAGTTCATGTAGCAAAGACGTTTTTAACTTAAGCCCTTCATGCCACACACGGTCAAATGCTTGAGAAGCGTCCAGAAATATACTAATACAGTACTGCTTCCTCTCGAAAGTGGATATATCAACAACACGGTAACACTGATGAATAGTAGAGTGATCATTTTGGAAACCGAACTGGTGATCGAGAACGACATTTTGTTCACGTAGTATTGGATAAAGGCGTTTTAATATTAATTTCTCTAATACCTTTCCTAAAATAGATAGTAAACTCATTGGCCGGTATGATGATACTTCCTGACAAGATTTATTAGGTTTAAGTACCATTTTAATGATCGAAAACTTCCATTCAAGCGGAAAATACATTTCTCGTAATGTCGAGTTATATATATATATATATATATATATATATATATATATATATATATATATAAAAGTAGGAAAATAGCTCGTTTTGGTAGGTAATGTCTAAAATGATACGGGCGGTGGGGGAAACTAAAATATTTGATGGGGCCTCGTCTTTAATCTTTATACCAGTTCGTTATCACGAAGCACATGGTGAAACCTAAAGAAATGTGATTGATTGCTGCTAATTTGAAATTTTTCTTCAATATTCTAAGCTATATATGACTATAAATGAAAATTTGAATGTGGAACGGTCGATCAAAAGTAAACACAGACGCTTTCTGAAGGAAACTTGCATTAAAAAAAAAAAAAAAAAAGTTGATGGAGGGGAGACATTTTTTTTATATCATTCAAAACGCCAAAATTATTCCCACATTATAAACAGAAATGTTTAATTTTCATAGCGGTATTACTGTGGTAAAACAACGAATTAACTATGGCTAAGCGTCTGTATAGTTTACAAGGTATTATATCTAATTCGTTCAAGAAGTGCTATTTGCAGACGAAATAGGTAAGTGCAGGATGTAATTAAGTTAAAAACCTTGAAGAATTATATGAAAAATTTGACCGACGAGAAGATGTTTCTGTTGATAAATTGTCGATTGAAGTTGCAGGGAATACATCCGCAGCTACGTGATAGGCTGTATTTGGTACATATTCGACATTTACACATAATAATCACATTTCAATATAATTCGTATTTTGAATGAGTACAACGATAAAGTTGTGAGTTAAGAGGTCCTATTTTCATCGTAATAAACGCGAACTCATTTTTAAGAAAATTCAGTTTCTTTATTTAAATTTTTTTTATACGATTTATGTTAGGACTCCAATATTGCCGTCTGTTTAATTATGAAGGTCTAGATTTAGATATTCGATGCACCAAATGAAAAATATTCGAATGAATATCACAATAAACGCAAAATATGGTGACTTACTTATAAGTTTATTAATTTCTTTATCGTCCGAATACTTATTTAAGATGTTTAACAGTGACACATAGTTGACAGCTGCTTCTAAATATAACATCGACTTTTTAAATCCACTTAGATATCTAAAAGCAGCTTTAACTGATGATTTGACAAGAGCGTTCGACCCTCTTTGCGTATTATGAGAATTTATTCTCAGTAATGCACCTAAGTTCAACGAAAAAAATACACATCTGATTAATATAAATAATCAAAGTACGTAAAAATGATTCTAGTAATAAAAGAAATTCCGATAAAGATTAAAAATTTTCAATATATGGTGCATACATATTTTTAAAACATTTATGATCGTTAAATTTTGAAATTATGTAATCTTTCTTTGAATATTATTAATTTAATACTTTTTTTTACTTTTTAAAAATTTAAAAAACACCGTTCACACACGCTAAATTAATTCAAAATAACATTACCTATGAACAATTCTTCATTTGAACTTAATTCAAAACCTTCCCAACTAAACAAAATACTCATCGATTTTAATATATAAGATAAACATTTCTTTATATTTCGTGATTCGGAAATTAACATTCCAGTATCATTTTGTGCATCATTATTAGCTGCTAACAATCTCTGTAACATCATTAGTAAAAGCTACATTAATAGCAATAATAACGATGATAAGCCACGCAACAATACAAAAATTTGCATATCTTTCCCACGGCATGAGAAAACGTAAGAGCACAAAGTTCGAAAATAATTATACAAGGTAAAATCGATTAAAAAAATTTCTTCAAATAATAAACAACGCTAGTTTTGAAGAGAAAAAATTAAAAAATTGAACCTAATGTTAAATAGTCTTCGACAAGATTATTATAAAATTTTCATGTTTGCGATACAAAAAGTCGCTTATTTTTATAAAAAGAAAAAAAAATAATTAGAAACAAATTTAACAAATAATAAATTTATCTCTTGTCTCAAAGGCAATTGTATCAACAAAAAGAGAATTAGGCTAAAAAAATATATTCGTTTAAAAGGCATTTAAAAATAAATAAATACGAGCAACTATCATATATATATATATATATATATATATATATATATATATATATATATATATATATATATATATGCGATAATTGTATATTTCTCCATGCACCTGTGTACCATTTTTCGCCATGTCTTTTAATTAGGTACTGACCCAATCGCTTGCTTCAAATTGAGTCCAAAGTATCATTAGAAAACTATGTAAACCAAAGATCTTTACAAAATATACAAACTGGGATACTTTTCGTAACCAACTAGAAGAAAAAATTAATTTAAAAATATCATTAAAAAGTAAGGAACAGATTGAAGCTTCTATTGAATACTTCAATAATTTTATGCAGCAGGCTGCTTGGTTAGCTACACCAAACAAATTTAAAAGTGAATACAAACCATCTGTTTATTATCCTGCAGAAATAAAGCAAGAAGTAAATCTTAAGAGACAATTAAGGAAAAAGTGACAAAGATATAGATTTCCTTCCGATAAAGCAGCACTGAATTATCAGACAAAAAAAGTAAAAAAATTATTACAAAACTTAAAAAATAAATCATTTAAGGAATATCTATCTAATCTATCGCCACTGAAGCAAAGTGACTACTCTCTTTGGCAAGCTGTACGAACCTTGAGAAAACCTAAAGAAGCAGCACATCCAATTAGGAAATCTAACGGTAACTGGGCTCGTACAGACTTTGATAAAGCAGAGAAATTTGGCAAACATTTAGCAAATACTTTCAAACCTAATGCAGACATTTTGAACACTCTCCTTATGTCAAGCAATTCTGATACATCGAAACCAATAAGGCCAACTTCTCCGGCAGAAATTAAAAAAATAATGAATCTAATGAATCCTCATAAATCTCCAGGCTACGATCTAATCTCAGCAAAAATCCTGAAAGAACTGCCGAAGAAAGGCTTAGTTTTATTAACATATATTATTAATGCTATAATTCGGCTTGAATACGTTCCCATTCAACTAAAATTTTCCCAAATTATAATTGTGAAAAAACCATCAAAGTCACCAAGTGAACTGACATTATATAGACCAATCTCGTTGTTACCAATACTCTCGAAGCTGTTTGAAAAAATCATGGTCAAACGTTTAATGCCTATAGTCGAAGACAAAAAAATTATTCCTGAACACCAATTCGGTTTTAGAGCTAAACACGGTACCATCGAACAAGTACATCGCATTACTGATATGATAGAAACATCTTTGGAACAGAAAAAAGTTTGCAACACTGTATTCATGGACATTAGTCAAGCATTTGATAGAGTTTGGCATGAGGGCTTATTGCATAAATCAAATGTCAATTTCCTCTTCAAGTATTCAGAATCTTTGAATCATATCTCAGTGAAAGATTCTTTTCTGTAAAATATGGCAATGAAGAATCACAAATATATTCAATAGAAGCAGGAGTGCCTCAGGGTAGTGTGCTGGGGCCGCTGTTGTACCTCATATACACAGCTGATACTCCTACTCTGCCTGATGTTGAAATTGCTACTTTTGCAGATGACACGGCTATTTTGTGTTCGGACGAGTGCCCAATAAAGGCAAATACGCGTCTACAACTAGCGATTGACAAATTATCGAACTGGTTTATGACATGGCGTATCAAAGTAAATGAAAACAAATCGGTACACACAACTTTTACTAATCGGAGATTAAACGACAGTAATGTAATGATGAATGGAAATATTATCCCATTAAAAGACGAAGTCAAGTATTTGGGAATATACTTGGATAAACGGTTAACGTGGAAGAAACATATCGTAACGAAGCGTACTGAAATACGCATTAAAATTAATCAGATGTACTGACTTTTAGGGAGAAAGTCAGAACTAGCAGTTGAAAATAAGCTATTGCTCTACAACCAGGTCGTCAAACCGGTTTGGAAATATGGATGTCAACTATGGGGCTGCTCGAAAAAGAGTAACATAGCAATTATACAAAGATTACAAAATAGATTTCTAAGAATCATTACAAATGCGTCATGGTATGTGACCAATCAAACTCTGCACACAGACCTAAAGATAAATTACGTAAAGGATGAAATCGTGCAAACAGCTAAAAATCATGCCGCAAGACTGGAGTCACATCCGAATAATATGGCAGTTGCACTGTTAGATAACTCTGCAGTCATTCGCAGATTAAAGAGAACAAAATTTATGGATCTAGTATAAAGTATACATTCCGTATACATATTGTATGAGATGCTGTCACTGGACAGGATTCTTTAACAAGCCATGATACTGAGATATTACATTTACTTAATAGCCTACAGAGCTAGTTGTAAATTAGCAAATATTAAAAAAAAAAAAAAAAAAAAAAATGAATCCGGTAATTATAACTACCGTATCTGTCCACCAACAAGGTGTTGTCCTTTCGTTTGACTATCACTGTTGTTATATTACTGCACACATTATGCGTCTGAGAATTTCTGTATCCATTTATACAACGCGGTTACTAGTTGTTGTACCTAAAATTTAATTCTCGCAATATAAATTCATTTGTTCTTTTTGTTGCTCGAAATCACTTCCAGTACCGCATTTAAAATACGTGTATTCAACGCTGATTTTTGACGTTAATCATCGAAGTTTCTAAACCGTATAAAAATATCGAAAATCGTCGTGGCAATTTTTACAGACTTAATTTGATATATAACTTCGAACCGAAATATACAAATTGCTTCATAACCTCAAGTCATGAGTCTAGACGTTATTGACAACGAATTTATTTATAATTATTCATGTTAAATGTTTACCCATAAGGTAATTATTATTTTTAAGAAATAGCAATTAAAAAAAAAAAAAAAAGTAAAAAAATACCTCGCAAAATTCATCTATCGTTTCCATATGAGAGCATAAACTAGGTAAAAGTTTGATACAGTTTTTGATGATTAAAATCGGCGTAGAGATGTACAACGAGCACGAACTAGCCGCTATATCTGCATTTAAAGATAGTTTGAAATTTCTACGTTTAGTATTCGATGATAATGTTAACATTAATTTTTCGATGAAATCTTCCAATATAAATAATAATTCGGTTGGTCCCAATTCCGCGGTGAATACGCAATTCTGAAATGCACGAAATTAAATAAATATATTTTGTACCCCGACATTAGATTTAAAACTTATCATATTCTATCGTCGCTTATCTCAAGTTCGAGTTAAAAAAAAAATCATTTTAACCAAAATAATGATAATAATAATTTCATAATTTTGAACAAATTCTGTGCGAAATATTGTCTTCCTCTACATCGGCGATCATCCTTTTAACTCGACCTTGGTTCATTACTATTCGGAATATTTCTAACGTGCTTAATTTACAACAATCCTTTAAATTTTAATTTTTTATAATGTGGAATGTAGTGATTTTTTAAAATAAAAAATCAATTGAAAAATTAGTTAAATCACTAACATTTATTTTCTTGTGAAAAACACAAATCTTTTCGGCATTTACGCCATTATCAAGTGAACAATTTTTTTAAAAAAAATTATTATTTTAAAAGTACAAATTAAAAATAATTACTTAAAAATATTTGATGGTGACGGTGAAACTATATTCCATAAAATGTTATTCTGCTTGTCTGTTCTGTTTATTTTTTGAATTGTTGAAATTCAGAGAAAAAAATAAAAATAAATAAAATAAAGAAATAAAATCAGTAAACAAATATATTGATGTTAATATATTCAATTTCAACAATTCAAAAAATAAACACAACATACAAGCAGAATAACATTTTATGGAATATAATTTCACCGTCACCATCAAATATTTTTAAGTAATTATTTTTAATTTGTACTTTTAAAATTATATTTTTTTTTAAAAAACTTTTTATTCATTTGATAATGGCGTAAATGCCGAAAAGCTTTGTGTTTTTCACAAGGAAATAAATGTGTGATTTAACTAATTTTTCAATTGATTTTTTAATTCTTTAAATTTTCCATGGATGTTTTTCTGGAACGGCCACGCCCACGACTACCACGTATCCTATATAATTACTGGAGGCATTCCGTATTTCTTATTGCACGCTATGTGTCCGAGGTATGCTAATTTTCTTATTTTAACTGATTTAACTCGATGCTCTTATTTAAATGTTTTAAAACTTCCGAATTTATTATTTTGGCCGGCCATGGAATTCTTCAAATCATATGGTATGTCCATAACTCAAAGGCGTCTAGTTTATGCATAACGCTTTGAACTGTGTCCAAGATTCGACGCCGTATATTACTTCCCTCTGGTACCAAATTTTTCTGAAATCAAATTGTATATTCTGATATTCTGTTAAAAATTTCGGTATATTCTTTTGTGATGATTTTTAGAAACAACTTTAAGACATGACTCATTAAGCTAATGGTTCTAAATTTTGAACAGTATTTTGCATTGTTCTTTGGTAGTGTAGTGAATGTGAATCTTAACGAATTCTTAAGCATTACTCCACTGCGGTATATACCGTTTAACAGATCAACAATGACAAGAAGTGCATTTTCTTCGTCTAAAAGTTTAGTTATTTCCATGTGTGTATTATCTAGACCTGGACATTTACCATTTTTCGTTGTTTTTTTTTTTTTTTTTTTTTTAAATGAAATATTCCACTTTTTCGCGAGTAATATCGAAACCATCTTAAAGTTTAAAGTTGGGAGGTATATTCCACTTATCATTAAATAAAGTCTGTATATAATGTTTCCATACGTTTATCTTTTAATCTGTGCTCGATATAATATTTCTATTTTCCCTGAACATATTACTATTTTGCTTATAAATTCCTGCAGTTTGTTTTATTCTCTTAAACATATTAAAATAATCATTTGCGATCTTTGAGCCTAATTCGAAGGATAATTCTATGTATCATAAAAGTAGCATCTCCATTCGGAATATTGCACATCACATCTGGTTGATTCAATTAATTGGAAAAAAACGTGCTATATATATATATATATTTTTTTTAAAATTTTCATTATTTAGTGTTGGCGAAATTAAATCCTAATTACACGAATAAATACTTAATAGGGGGGAAAAGTTCCAACAGGATTTAAGTTTTGCATTATGGCGCACCTAAAACAGAATAAGAAGTGGAGTGGCACGAACTAAGCGCAACTTAAACAAATGGAACGTTTATTCAAGTGCGACCTATTTGGCACTTGATGCAGATACATTATATTCCGATATAGATAAAGAAACGTTCAAATTTATGGTATACTGATTGCAGAAAAGGTTATCACCGAATACAATATAGTAATATCAAAAAAGAATAATCAATTACGAAAAGAAATGTGTTTTTAAATTATCATAATAATGTGAATATCAAAATCCAAAAAGTATTTATCTGTGTGAAAAAAAAACCTTTATTAGCCAGATCAGGTTTAACAACTTTTTACATTCTTCATATCTAAAAAAAAAGAAAAAACAAACTTTAACCATACATATATATATATATATATATATATAATACGCACTTGTTCAGGTTGAGGATTCAAAACCAGAGGTAATGTTAATAATATCCAAATATCAGCGTCTAGATGTCGAAAAAAATGTTTGTAAACGGTCATATTCAACGTAGTATTAACAGAATCGTTGTTCATATCGACAGTTTTCGTAACGGCAGTTTGGGTGATCACTGTGGTATTATTTAGAGTCTCATTAGGCTCCGGTTGATTTTTCTTTCCTTTCTTTTTTTTCGTGGTCTTCGAAACAGCCTTCCTTTAATAAAATACAATAAAATAAAATAAATGTTCGTTCATACACACGCACATATATATATATATATATAAGTGTATACATACATACACTAGCTGTTATAATTTTTACAGTGATTTCGTACGATAAATCTCTAGTGATTTGTATAAATCATATTGCGTTATAAAAATTGCTGTTTATAGAACAAATTGAAAATAACGTGTGTCGACTTTTCTAAATCTAAATCGGAGACCATTTTAACGTGTTTGATTTTGTACAAGGACGAACAGTTTTGACTATCAAGATCGAGCATCATAAAAAGATTATTCATCAACCTACGGATTGAGGACAAGAGAGACACAGCAATTGTCGATTTAATTTCAACGGATTAATTAAGCTCCGCAGATTTCCAAATAAATCTTTTCTGGGGAATTTTATCACCTAGACCTTGAAATGCTTCATATTTTTCCGTTTTTAAAAAAAAACACAAAAACAAAACGAATAAAAAATATTTAAAAATTCCCATTACGTAACAAATTTTTCTCGTATTAAATTTTCATATTAGAAAAAAACGACCGTATTTTCACCCTTATATACAAAATAGACATTTACCTTACTACGATAAAATGCGTGCATCGATAAAACATGTACTAACTTTTTATCAAGCGGTAAACTTGGTGTTTTGATGTTCGTATGAAAATGACACTTTGGAGGACAGTAATCCGGTACCATTACATCCGGTAAACATGCTGCAATATGATTTTGTAACCAAACAATAGTTCTCACACGAATTAATACCTGCGTAAATTCAATATAACGTAAATTTAACCGACGAACACATTTATATATGTATATAAAATTCTCAATAATATAAAAACGTCTCAACTTTCCTAATACAGATGTATACTTAACATATTCAATAATATCAAACGAACTTTAATCAATTAGTATTTGTAACATTGTATGTTTCAAAATGAGAAATAAGAGGTATTGAAATTGTAATTGTAATATTTATATATTATCATCATCGTTGTGTTATTCGTTGCCGAACGTCGTGATTAGCTATTTGTACGTTTTATTTTTACGTACAAAATGAACTAGCATTCAAGGCACCATTTATATGCGACAAAGACGCGCGCGCATCGGAGTGGGGTGCCACTGCCTTCTCCGTGATAATTAAGAATTAAATAATGATGAAAACTTTCCATGTCGTGTGTTGGTTTCGAACACCCGACCGTCGAGTTAACAGTCGAGCATACCGCGACATATATATATATATATATATATATATATATATATATATATATATATATATATATATATATATATATAGAGAGAGAGAGAGAGAGAGAGAGTGAGTGAGAGAGAAAGAGAACGGTAACTTATATGGTTAACTGTAGTTATTAAAACAGTTATTACAACGGAAATATATATATATATATATATATATATATATATGCGTGTGCGTGAAAGTAAACATGATGTAACAAAGTTTTAAAAAAAAACTCAAGTTCAAAGTCGCGAAATACATATTGATACGAAGCAATTCGTATAGTGCATAACGATTAAAATAAAATTTCAATAAACTGAAAATTCGTATATAATGGTAGAATATGTGTGTGGATGCGGGTATGTGTATGTATATATCTGTGAGGCTTTTTAGCATATGATACAAAGAGTATTAAAAATGCAGATTTGCCACAATATACAATATAAAATAAGAAAGAAACACGAACGACGAAGAACGACGCTATTTCTAGTTGGCTGGGTATATCGTCAGAACACATGATGACCATCAACAAGAAAATAAATATTAAGTGTAAGATAGATGAAGATAAAAGATTTTAATAAAATTTGGGTTTAGGATGACCCCGTACGCACGTCCTTTAGTAGAATAAATAGAAGTCGTTTCGTATATCTGCCAATTAATTCACTTGATGACGGGCTTATATTTGAGACATTTAATGTGATTTCTCTATTTATATAAGTAATATTATTATCAAATATCTCAGTTTGTCGTTATTAATCCAATGTTAGTAATAATTATCAAAAAAAAAAACATCAAATTTTCCTTTCTTACAATTATCAAGTTTATATGGGCAACGCACCATGATAATCTGGCATCTCTGAGACTTTATTTAAGCGAGATGTAAGCACGGATGTGGTTAATGTGCCAGTATTATATGTTTTTTCTCTCTTATCGGATGAATACATACGAATAGCGAATTGGGGCCACCAAAATATATATTCCATTTACGTGAGATAATTCGAGGTTAAAATAATTTTTCGTTGATCAAAATTGTATTAAATGTTACATTTCATTTTTTTGTATTCTTTCACATACAGTTGTGTCTTTTTATTCGGTTACATTATCTTTACAGGCAATAGGATTGTAAACGTTTATAATTCTATTTGCTTCGCATCACCGAAGAGTAAAAGTTTCACTGTAAATCATTTTGAAATATTTATAATATCGTTTATTAATATATTTTTTGTATATTTTAAAATATAATGAGTAATTTTATATTTTTATCGAAAACTACTTTTTCGAAATAAGAAAACGAAGATTAAAAACGGATAATTCATTAACACATTGTTTATACTAAAGTTTTAGGTGAGAGATTTGGGGATCTACTTTTCATTCAAGTCGACATGTTTTTTCTTTTTTTTAATATGACCGGTTATAACAAATTCAGTCAAAATTTACACCATAAACTACCATTGAACTTTACGTTCCATTTAACACGCTATAGCGCCTCCAAATGATTTTTAAACCTCATTGTTCTAGTCAGTGGCGTAGAGTGAATTTCGAAATAGAGGAAGCGCAATAATGAAAAAAATTTTTTTTACGTGTATAAAAATAGATTCGGTTAAATACAATAACAAAAATAACAATTATAAAATACAATATAGATTAAAATTAACAAAATACCTAATTTTTTGCGAATTAATTCGATTCTTGCTGCAAAAATATTCATTATATCATCATAAAAGGATGGTCGTTTCCTAATGTTTGATAGTAATCCTTTTTCAACACTAAGAAGAGCTAACGAAGATAATCGCTCCTGACCTTGTGTATTTCTTAAATATGTTTTTATTCGTTTTAATGCTGAGAACGATTTTTCTACAAGTGAAGTGGTTGCTAGAATTGTGGTTATTAAATGAGAAAGCTTGTACACTTATTGAAAAACATCTGTTAAATCTAAAGCGGTCAAATATTGAAGCAGGTACAACACAGTGTCTTTATGCATGTCTGAATCTTTATATATAAGAGAAAGTTTACTTTTCAAACTTGAAAAATCGAAAAAGCTCCATAATTCTGTTTTAAATTTAAAAAGTCATTTCCGGAAAGATTTTTGAAAATTTAAAAAATCATTTGTATGTAAGAGATTTAGGAATTTCAGTTTTGTTATGTCATTAAGTCTATTAGACATATTAGTTTGCATGATATCAATAATTTCTAAAAAATTCTTCTATATGACAGCTTTTTGTATTCCCCAGAAATGGAGGCTTCTTATTCTTCTTTGGAAATCTTAGCTAATGGCACGTTTTTTTCTTCATTAAAACAATTATTAATTAACTGTTCCCAAATATGATAAATGTTTCCGCGGAATTCTACAAGATAATTGCGAAATGATTCGATCTTTTTTGGACAAAAACTAATGTCAAATATATTTTTTAAGTACTTGAAACAGTAAATGAGATTGTGAATGTATGGAAGAAAATATCAGTAGAAAAAAGTTAAAATCAAAGTCTTCTAAATATGACTTCAACCCACGCGCTGTGCAAGTCGTTCCTGAATCCCACATATCCGCATTTGTAATAAATCGTGTAAATATATCTTTTAATCACTTTTTTATATTCATTTATTGTTTCCACTAATCTAGTGTTGTAATTCCAGCGTGCTGGCGATAAAGTGGGAAACCGTTTTTTAATTCATCATCCACTATAACTGATATAAAAAATGAATTTGATAGTTCAATTTTTATTTCACTTGTCATCGCCTCGGAAATGAATGTCATGATGTCATTTTGAATATCCCCAGGCGATAATCTAGAAAAAACTGTTGAATTAGTCAAGTGATTTCTAAGTCACTGTCAAATTCACTCAATTCTTTTAATAATTCGATATAATTTCCCCTGTTTATTGAAGTTTCATATTCATTATGCACTTTAAAAGCAAGCTCTTATTTTCCTAAAAATCATGCCACTTTTATCATACAACTAAGAATGTTTTTATTCTTTTTTACATTTGAACTGATAAAGGGAACTGTTCACCGATCATCGCTTTCAGTTCCACTATTAGTAAACGGCATAGTATAGAAATGCGATCGAACTAAAACGTGCCGCAACTACAACAATACCACATGAACATACGCAACATACTGACGAACGTGTATAATAATCACGTTGTTGACCAGCTATGTGACTAGAAAAACGCTTTGCTCTATCGCTTCCAGAGCGACATATACGTATATATTTTCTTCACTCTCAATACACACACTGCGACAGCATAGATAAAAATTTGCGCAAATATAACTGCGTATGTGACCTCGAACGCGGCGGAGCCTAGTACTTCCAATTGGGCACGCAGCCTTTTTAAGTTATCAGTAATATACGCACGTTTGGAGACAACTCTAGCAAGAAATAAAGTGAAATATTAGACTTGTAGTTATTTCGATCACTCACTTGTGGGTGATTTTTATCGAGCAGGGTTATTTTCTAATAGTTTTTGATTTTGTCATTTAAAATTATTCAACAAGTTATTTTTTTTTTTTTCTGTGACTATGTTTTTTTCATAGATAGTAAACAATTCCATACTCATAATTTGTTTAGTGGAAACGGCGCTTCCATCGCTTCCATTATGCGCCCCTGGTTCTAACCGAAGTCACATGATTCTTTTCACAGGGAAAAAAATTGTTTTAAATAAAGTCAACTTCAAGTTTTACACACTTCAAAAGAAAATGTAAATGTTAAATTTTATTTCTACATTATTTTGATTATTATAGAGTTATACGTATGACTATCATCGACAAAACATTTTGGCTAATTTTCGGTACCTTCAAAACAACCAGTTTTCGTATACTTTTAATTACGAGAAGGTTTTTTTTTAGAGCTCACTGAATACAATTAGCATGTTGTTTCCATAAATCATAAATAATAAAAAATAACTATAATAAACTAAACTCTAAACCATTACACGGGTTATTGAAAGACTACTCCGAAAGGTACCAAACAAAACAAATATTATCATAGCTGCATAAATATACTGATAAAACTACATACACACGCATACACACATATATATACATATATATATATTCATACAAAATACAGGCACTTTAGGTTTTGGTACCATAAGAATTCATATACTTCTTAAATATATAAATCCTATATTTACTTTATCACTGTTGCCTTCCTTCACCAAATAAGCAAAACAATTTACAACTTCACGAAACCAATTAACAAGATGGAACAATGAATTTAACACAATGGTTTGTTGTTCGGGCGACAAATTTGCAAAATCTTTTACAGTAGTAGAAAATGTAGGCATCACGACCGGACAATCTAATAGTGCGTCTATTTCACTTAGATCATCGTATTCTAAGCCACGCAGCATACGGAATAATGAATGCAATACTGTTGTGTAAGTACGTGTACTGAAATTCATTCAAAATAATGTTATCAATATGAAACCTTAATAGAATAATTAATATACAATTGAACGAAAAATAATTTAACGGTTGTATACAATCGAACGAAATCACAAAATCATGAGTTTGAAAGTATAAACACAATGCCTACAATCATCCGCATAAAAACGTATCCAAATGGGATACACTACCTATAAATTATTGTTTCAATATTTTAAAATAATTTTAATGAAAATTTAAAGATGTGTAACAAAAATAAAATCCGCAAATTTAGTATTAAATAATAATCGCTGGGGTAAAATTACAAACATAAAAAATAAACAATATTAAATAGAAGAATAAAAGAAAAAATTACTCAAATGAAACATTAACTCGTAAAAATAAAAATCTCCTCGAATAGCATGTTATTTTGGTCGTCAATAAAAACGGACTATTCATACAAAATAAGAAACAAGCCAAAATATTTACGACGTTTTTAATAAAATATGCTACTAATTTTAATACAATTTAACGTTTCGGATTGGATACGTGTTTCTCTTCAGAAATAAAACTTTTATTTTTTTTATTTTTATAGTGTCCTGTGTAACTACCAAGGCTATTACGACGCTTTACATATAGTAGATGAGCCTCGAAGAGGAAAGGAATTGTATAATTGAGGGAATTTGAAGTACTGTTAAGAAGAAACCAGACAGGGTACGCAGATGATTACGGATTCGATAGGAGGGAAGGGCAGTGTAGTAAAATTACCTACAAATATCGTATTTGTAGGTAGGTAGGTACGAATTTTTTAATGTAAGAAACAAGTACTAGTCTGAAAATTTTGTCGATAACACATTCAACGGAAGAAGGACGTATAGAGTAACTAAAGCTTAGCTTTATTTCTACCGTTAATATTTTTGACTGACCTAGCAGTAAAACCTTATCTGCCTCTTCCTTCAAACTGTAGTTACTTAGAAAATCACAAATCCTCATCTTTTTAGTTTATATGTTTTTTTATTATCGAAAACGTGATTTACTCTGTGGTAATTGATATCTTGAAAGTTCTCAATTTCTGAATAGAGAAATCATGCGAATGTTTCATTATATAACGTTCAGCGTAGTTGAAAACAGCGGTTGACTCCTTTTTTCCACTACTAACAGTTCGCCATTTTTCTTCGAATATTAAATATTAAAATAATTTAAATCTTTTATAGGGATACAAAATCAAATTATGAAATATATAAACATTTACTTACAAAAAAGAATTAACGAAACGTAACAACAAATAAAAAAATAGTTACACAGGTTAAAAAAAAACAAAAAACTTCTTTTATTAGACACTGACAGGAAGGTCGATCATTATCCTGTCGTAAAATTATCTCCATTTTATAGACAACCGTGCGTTTACACGAAGTCTTCAATTAAAATAACACGCCAAACATGAAGCGACGATTAAAAATAAGCATTTATATATATATATATACATTGCATAATACCTCGCGGCTTGATTGGTTACACTTTCGTCGATTAATGTAGGTGTTAAATTCAACATGATAGACTCTTCGTCAGCTAGACCGAATTGAGGAGAAACATCCATAAACTCGCTTTAAAAGTAAATATATATTAATACCGTCGTAAATGATCCAATCCAAATTTCACCGCGAATTAATTTTTAACGATAATTACAATTATTAAAAATATCGAACACAAAAAATGAATCGGCAAATAATCGAAAGTGATATTAAAATAAACAACAAAAAAGAAGTTAAAATCACTAAAAAATTTTTTCATGAAAAATCACAAAGCTTTTCGACTGTTATGCCATCATCAAATAAATATTTAAAAAATAAAAAATGTAAAATAAAAAAATATTAATTTAAGATTACAATTCACAAAAAATCAGCAAAAAGAAGAACAATATTAATAAAACAATCTGACCTATATTGTTCTTCATTTTGCTGATTTTTTGTGAATTGTAATCTTAAATTAATATTTTTTCATTTTTTATTTTCTAAAATATTCACTCGATAATGGCCTAACACCAGAAAAGCCTTATGATTTTTCATAAAGGAAAAATTTCTAGCGATGTTAACTTCTTTTTTGTTGTTTATTTTAATAAAAAACACTACATTTCACATTCTTAAAAAGGAAAAAAAAGGAAAGTGATATTATATAAGATATCTGAAAAATTTATATGACCAAAGAATATTATTATTTATGCAACGTGTTATTAAAAAACAGACTAGTTTATTTTAAAAAATATTAAATTTCACGCAAATTAAATAAATAAAAGGATTATTACTTACATGGGTTTAAAATCTGAAACTGCACTCAAGAAATAAACCTTCAAATTATGCTTCATCACTACGGATACTTGATACTAGGTAAACAATTCACGGTACACCAATCAATATAATAAATAATTATCGTAAATTATGACACTACATAACAAATTTATGCTCTACATCCTTATAAAGTATAGGATTTTCGTATAATTTTTTCCTTCTTTCTTTTCGTTTGTAACTGACCCGTCTAGTCATCTACTAGATGTATTGACCTGTGTATGATCACGAAACTTCGGACCACCTATTAGCGTAATTGCTGACTTTGTGACTAAACCAGATCAGTCATGTTTCTTCGTTTTAATCTTATGGAACTGGCTGATTTTTTCAGTAAGTTCACGACGAGGGCATTTTAATATCTCTCTAACGTCGACGCGAATACCACAGATAGTTGTATTTCTTCAGCCACATATTTAACTTTAAAGTATTAATGTACCGTATGGTTAGATAGAACCCATGACGCGTCCACCAATAAACGTAGTATCTTGTTTTGAACAGAGTTAAATTTTATTCACCTAACTTTTGGGCGCTTAATTATTGTAGGAGGCTCAATTTTTAAAGAGATCTTCCGTGCTCAAAAGGGTAAATTTTTTTTTTATAGCGGACAAAATTAAATTAGAACTTAATAAATATTTTTAAAAAATAAATAGCTAAAAAACTGTTACCAGGAATGTACGGTCCAAATCTTTACATTTCATCAACATTAACGAAAACTGATCAAAAAATAAACCTTGTGCTTCGGGATTACATTGTGTACCCTTAACAACCATTCCTAAAAATAAATATTAAATAAATTTAAAAAAAAAAAACAAAAAACAGGAGGATACTTCTAATAGAAATAGACAATAATTTACCTGGTTCGAAATGGATCAATTTCAGTCCATCATAATTGACAGCGTTTTATTATATGTATTTTACTTTTTAATTTCCATCTTTAAACACGAAAATGCACTCGAAATCAAAATTGTAAAAAAGAATCTTTATTCATTTAACTATGATTTAACGTGATTTAGAAAATCGATAGTATGTTATACTAAAAGTGATTTTGTTTCACATGTATTGAGCCCGGTTGGGCACAGGTTAAAACTAAAGTCGCATTCTCCAGTAACTAGTCACTTGATCATCATATGGTGCCAGTCCCACCGAAGAATAAATGAAACAACAACCACGTGAATTCAGCACGTCCACGTACCTGCAGGATGGTAATTTTATACTTTGGTGGGCTTGATGCGCTGATTAGAAAAAATATCACAATACACTGCAGATAGCAAACGGAGGAAGCCTCACTTGCTCTTTTTATCATATACTGTTTAATTTTTACTGCACTAAAAACTGCAAACTATCATAAACTTACTCGTGACAATGTGCCTAAGTTGGATTAGTGAATGACGCTTTATTACAACCGGGTCCTTTCGGCTAAGGGAGTGAACCCTAACATTAGATTCTAGGACCAGCAGGGGAGATTAAGTTATTTTTTCCTCTATAAAAGTAAGAAAAAAAAACCGTAGCAGTCAACACCATAATGGACAACCTGACTTGAAACACGCCTCCTCCCTCCCTGCAAATACAAACCGAACAGGCAAAAGTTAACATTACGGTGGACATATATAAAATATAACTTAAAAAAACTAAAGGAAAAAGTTATCAATTATAGATAGGTACGTATAATCTAAATACAGTGTCAACTGAATATAAATTAATAACAGAAATAGTAAAGATTAAATGAGATATCATAGAACTGAGCGAAGTAAGAAAAACATGAGAAAATGTAATAAAGTTGAAATCACAGCCCACAATTACGCAGGATAAGATAAAAATCTTATAAATAAAGTAAGATTTCTGCTAAATAAAAAAGTGACACAATGAAATAAAAAAATATATTAGAATATTCGACAGAATAGTACATCGTATTACAAATTTGGAAAATCGAAACATGAAAATAATAAAAATTTATGCTCTAACAAAATCCTATAAATATTATAAAGTTGGGGATTTGTATAATAAATTACAGGATATCGTGGGAAAAACAAATGTAAACATGCTATAATAATATTTTAATGCGAACACGATGGAACTCCCTATGATCCACGAGAAACATCACTCAATAATCACGGTATAGGAACTAGAAAAAACTTGGAGAACTGTTAACTTCCTAAAAACCAACAGACTTTACGTTATTATATTTTTTTTTTTAGGGGGAAAAAAAAAGAAACGAAAGTAGACACGGAGATGCTCAAATTTTAAACATAAAATTGAAATTTATTATATTATCTCCAGCAATGTATATATATAGTTCAAGTTATCTCAGTGGTAAACGCTATTAATACAGGCAGTGACCATAGACTAGCAGAAAGCAGACTGAAAATCCATCAGAATTGTGGTAATATCAGAAGGATCGTACATTAAAGAAAGTAAATAGAGAACAACTATCACAAAACGCAACAGTATACAAACATGATTTCCAACTTATGTAACAGAGTAAACACCGTAAATGCAAACTGAAGAAGAAACAAAATTTATAACAAAAGCGATAACGGAATGTGCAATAAAAACAGCTTCGACGGAGTAGAATAACAAGAAAATGACGCACAGACACTAAAAAAAACTGTTGAAACAAAAACATAAATTTAAAGTAAATAAAAATAAAAATCTGGTCGAATAAACAGAACTAAATAAATTGATAAGAAAATGGATGCGAAGCGACATCAGCAAGTTTAATAGTAATATAAAGAAAGAAAGTACTAGAAGCAAAGGCCAACAATTTTTGGAACAGAATTGCTTTATTGATGAAAAATATTTAAAAAACTACAGACGGTACAACCATAACAAGTAAGAAAAAAAATAATAGAGTTGAAAAATATTTTTCTGAAGTATACAATACCAAAATAGAACCTATGCCAGCATCAATAACTACAATCGAAAAAGAAATATAAGAACTGAAATAACCAAAGAAGTATATAACGTGCTTCGATTTTCAAAATATAATAAAACATCCGGTTTGAACGGTATATTAACCAACATAATTAAATATGGAAGCAGTGTACTGATAAACAAAATAAGAGAATTATTTAATAAATACCTAAAGGATAAAACGATTCCGCACAAATGGATGGAGAAGAATACATAAGAAAGGAGATATGGAGAATCTTAGTAATTATAAATCAATCAGTCTACTTTCTCAACTGTATATATTATTCACACGTATAATAACAAAAATAGGCTATCAGGAGGGATAGATTTTAATAAAAAAGAGAGCAAAAGTATTGTAAATAGCGAAATCCAATCGTATACGCCAGGACGTAATATAAAGAAGAAAGGTCAAATACTTTAGACACCGGACCAGAAGTCAAGAATACGAGCTATTACACGTTATAATCCAATGGTAAATCAACGGCAAGAGAAGACCCTGTAGAAGAAAAACTGAATGAATAGACAGGATAAAACAGTACATCAAAGTTCCAATCAGCACAACAATTGTTCGAGAGCATTATCCAGTAATGGATACTATACTAAGAAGAAGCAAGCAAACTCCAGATCTGGATTTAGTGCAAATACAGAAATGTGAAATAATATAATATAAAGTTTTATATATATGGCTTCCGAAGATATTTATTTCAATACAAAATTTTATGAATCATGAAGAATTTATATGTACATAAACATATGCCAAGTATCCTTTTACTTTAGCAGCTAAATACAGCCAAATGACTTTACAAAACCAAAGAAATAATAAAGAAAATAACAGTAAAACAGCAGGAAAAATTTAAAAAAAAAAACTATTAGCTGGTATATTAAATTTAGTTTAACTTGTATATAAATAAAAAAATAAAAATAAAAAATTGTTCTCAGCATACATTACACTAGATATAAGCATCGTCGTATTAAGCACCGATTTCTAACGTAACATTATACGATCAGATCTGTGTTACGATTTTTTATTTTTTAGATTTTAAAAAGACATTTAACTCAGTACAAATATGAGCTGTAATAAATTCCTTATATAGCTGTGGAATAAGTAAATGCTATAGACACATGATCAAGAATATCTCTATCCATCCGCGTTGACGGAGATAAGTCTGTGGAATAAAACTAAGAAAATGGTAATGAAAAGAGATGTAAGACAGGGAGATACCATGTTACCGAAATTATTTATTGCTGTATTAAAAAGTATATTCTTGAAAATATATTTCAGCTTTGTAGGTATAAGAATTGATGTGGAATACCTAAATAATATTAGATTTGCAGATAATGTAACATTATTAAATACCAGTGTAGGAACTACACATGAGATGCTAACTGAACTAAATGCATACTCGCGTAAAATAGGACTAAAAATAAATTTATATAAAACAAAAGCAATACACACAGGAACAGTAAAGTTACCTCGGACATAAAATTATAACTGACAAAAAGATGTTAACGCGAGCATAAGTTAACCACAGAGTATCGTTAGTATAAGTAACATCTAGGAAATAAAAACAATAATTCCCGATGTGCTTAAAACGAAAATTATATAATCAGTACGCAGTGCCGATTCTCACGTATAGTTCGCAAACATGAACATTGACAGAACCTAACATCAGGAAGACAAGAAAGAGACATACATGAAGAATTAATTTTGAATATACTAAAGGCAAAATATGTGAATAAGAAAAAATGGTTAAATACAAATGGAGATAGACTGGCCACTTAGCCAGAAGAACAGATAACAGATGAACAAAACAGGTATTGGAATAATGGCGAATTGACGAAATTCGCATTATGACATAATACGAGACGAAGAAAAAATTAGATGCGAGTGGCCCCAGGATCTGAAAAATTGGAAGTAATTAGAGAAAGCCTACGTCCTGCAATAGATCGACTTAGATTTATGATGATTATCACACGTGTTGAAACAAATGTGGAAAGATGAACGATTTGAATAATTAAAAAAATAAATACCTAATATGGAATAAGCCTTATTAGCCCTTTCAGTAAGCGTTATTTGTTGATCGTCAGGATCAGATTTTTCTGGTAACTCATTTGATTCATCAGATGGAACTGTAGCAATATGTTTGATAGCCATCACAGCACCCAAAACACCATTTCTTAAGACACTAAAATTTCGTATACATATACACACACATTATATATATATATATATATATATATATATATATATATATATATATATATATAAATATTTAATTCAAAAATAGTCACCATTAATTGGTGCAAGTCCATTATGATTAAAACAGAATATATAACATATAGAAAATTAACACGTTAAATTAACACGAATAAAATGCAATCAAAATTTAAATATGGTTCAAATTTACATATAGCAGGTAACCATAAATTTGCAGTTATTACCTTTTATGTCATTATTTATTAACACGTAATGAACATTATACATATATACCTAATTTTAATTGTAAAAATAGTCCTCGAATTCAACTTTCACACGTACCAATTATTTAATTAAATAATATAATAAACAATCTAGAAATGACAAATTTACGAACCAGATATTAATTTTCAAAATTGGCGAATATTACTAATTACAAAAAATATAAATTAAGTAATAAATATCATTCTAACGTAATGCTTACGTAACGTTCGAACTACATAATTGTTTTTGTATTATTATGTTTAGTTCATCCTGCAGCAATAATGTATCAGCATCATCGCAGTTAACAAATGCTACAAAACACAGCATATCCATTAACTTCTGTATTTCTGTTAAGGACAAATCTGTTAATTTGTTCAATAATATCTACGGAAATAAAACCGGAAAAGAAGATATTTATTTCAAGATAATAGGACCCGTATTTCAAATATATGATTTTCAACTGTAAATTAAAAATTTTCGCCGAAAATAAAAATTATACAAATACAATAAAAAGTACAATGCACGAACATACAACCAATAAAAATATATGTAGAACGCAAAGATCATGTATCTGTCTAATAAGAGAGGATTTAATAAAGAAATAAACCGCCGGATAGGACTAACAAAAGCAGCGATAAACAAACTAATGAAAATACAGAAAGACAGGAGTATACGAAATCAAACGAAGTTATAATTGATGAAAACAATACTATTTCCCATGCGAATCATGGACATTAAATAAATCATCCTAAAGAAAACTTTGAGACAATAGAAATGACAGCGTACAGAAGAATATTAAGAATTAACAGTCGTAAAAGCTCAATTCTGCAACATTTAAACATCCAACCACACCAAAGAATAATACCAATAACTAATAAATGTTGAAATCATGGAAAAGGCAGTCATTCGGGGAAAAGTACAAGGTAAAAGACAGATAGACAGACCGCCAATATGCTTTATCGATATAATTAAGAAGATAACTGGTATCCCTACGGCCCAACAAATTATGCGCCAGACCGAGAACAGAAATATATAGAGAAAACTTTCTTCAAAGTCATAAATTGGGCCACGACGATCGAAATCGAGGGCACAATTGGATGATGGATGATATATATATATATATATATATATGCGCGTATGTATGTATGTGTATAACAAGAATCGTATTTCTCGTACACCATGAAATATTCAAGGAAATAATTAAATAATTAGTTACGCCATTATTGATTCAAATAGAAACCTCAGTATCTACAATAAAAAAAAAACAATTAAAGATAAAATTAAATTAAGTAAATATTAATACTGTAAAATTTAATAAGAGTAATAAGATTTATTCGAGGGCACAATATAATGTGAATATCCTAAGAAATACAATATATTTTGTATATTTCACAGGAATATAGACGTAAATTATGGAAAAATACACATTTAATTTTAAAGATCATAAAAAGGTTATGGTTATTAAAAGAAAAACATAAACTAAAGCGATATAATATTGAAATAATAAATCTGGTTACATCTTAAAGAACAACAAACCAGTTTGAACATGAAGATATATAAAAATGGCACTAACTACTTAAAGGCAATAAAAAATATCATTATTTTTCTAATTAATGTGCCGTTTGTTTTATAAACAATAACCTTAATAGCCGCACCAAAATAAAAATAAGACTTTTAATTGTTTTGCTTCTTGATCTTTAGTATGAAGTTCGTTCTTAATTATCTGATTACTTCCTTGAGATGATCAATAGACTCCGTACTAGTATGAGGCATAATGGAATTTGAAACAACGAAATAGAAACTAACTATAATGGAATTTGAAACAACGAAATAGAAACTAACTCCATTCAGACTAATTTAAAAATCTAAAATTTCAAAAAATCATAAATAATATGAAAAAAGGTGTTTATTTATTTATATCAATATATTTACGTTTATATATATATATATATATATATATATATATATATATATATATATATATATATAAACTTACACCTAACATTGAAGAAAATGGTTTGATCTTTTCAGGATAGTTATAGGTTGCATCTGATAATATATTTAAAGCGGTTTGAGCATTCATCATATTTCCTGCTCCGATATATGCTAATAGTTCATTTATCAGATATTTGCACCAATGACCCGTCATATACTTAAAGCAGCACCTATAAATTAATACAAATAGTTATTCCTTAAGTATTAACGTGTAAACATGAGACATTTGTTATTTTTATCCAACTCAAAATCATAAAAAATACATTCTTATCAAAATATATTTCTTTCGTATTTTTTATATATGTTGATAAATTTGATTACAAAAAATTTTAGTTTGTTTATTTATGTAGCGCATGTAATTTGTTTTGTATCTAGTATTTATGAACACGAAACGTTTTTAAAAATATCTTTTATTTATTAAATTTGTATTATTAACACAGATTCAACTAATATAAAACTACATTGTTCGTTTAGACAAATATAATATAATGAAATAGGTAACAATGATTAAGAAGCAACGCACAAAATTATAATGATATAATAATATACCTACATATAGACGTCAGCAGCGAAATTATTCACCACAAGATCCGGAGACACGAGCAATTTTGATAATATACTTAACAAAGATGAATTATATTCTTTAATTACCTGCAATAAATATTTAAACAAGAAAGAATAATAACAACTTGTTACAAAGTAATATTAAAAAAAAACATTTTAACTCAGTATTATACTAATAGTTCTTTAAACATAAACGACAGTATATCCAAATTGCGTAATGAGCAAATAAATGTTCACTGTTACATAGTTCACTGATGATTTAGAAAATATCTGTTCTAGCAGCGATAATGATCATATAACTAAATTTAATTTATAAATGATACATAAATAATTTCATTAGTCGAAATAATAATTTTATGATAACTATAGGCTGACCCAGAGAAGACGCGCGTTTTTTTATTTGTTAATAGTGCAGTTGATAACACAGCTACAACGCAAACCAAGTGTTGCACGTTTAGTGTGCACACGAGAGATTCGTTTTTGTCCAGTTTCAGTTATCATGGTATTCTATAACGGAGAGAAGGTGAGCGCGTTTTGCGTGGAACGTTATTTTCGGCGTGAATCTATCACAACAGTGCAAATGGAATTTCGAAAAGAATTCAAAGTTAACGTTTTTTGCAGAGATAACTTAAGAGACGCGTTTACGAAACACATCCACGAGATCCGGAAGACCTGAAAAATAAATGGAATTTCGAAAAGAATTCAAAGTTAATGTTTTTTGCGGGGATAACTTAAGAGTCACGTTCACGAAACACGTCCGCGAGATCTGGAAGACCTGAAAACTCGAATTTCTGAAGAAATTAGAAAAATTCAGCGGTCTATGCTCGAAAAGTCTTCGAAAATTTTGTAAAGACTGAATGAATGTCGGTCATCTGGACGATATTATGTTCCACAAATGATTATGAGCTAATCTCTCGTTTTCCTATTTTTAAATAAAATTTCATTCAAAAATTTTGATCGAGTAGTTTTTGAGTTATTCAAAAAACAACAAAACTGCCCGTCTTCTCATATTTTCATAGTGCGTATTCGTATTATTAACTTCCACTCTGATGATGTACAGTGTATTATGTATAAAACGCGTAATTGTAATATTTTTTTGTCGAATTTTAAAATTTACCTACTGCTTATAAGCTCTTTATCGTGTATTTCAAATGAAATATAAAATAAAAATATTTCCAGCGACATAATTACTTTTTTTAACAAATTATAAACATGGCACAAAAAAAAAGAAAGTAATAAAAAAAAAATACTAACGTTAATAAATTTCTCAAATGTATCTTCGATTAAATAGAGTTTCAAAATTTCGCTTTTGATACGACTTCTAAATACATTTTCAACAGCGCGTTTTTTTAATGTATCATTGGCTATATCGTGTAAAATTAACAACGCCACAAAATCAATAGGCCTGTAAACAATATTTATATGTGCACAAGTAAGTTCAAATACATTTAGATAAATTAGTTCTTATAGTGTACCCAAATTTGCAAATAAACATTCAAATCTACCCACGTACGTATATTTATATTATATGCAGATATTTGCGAATTTACAAATTTCACACTAACTACCACCCCATTGAACATTGGAAATACGACAACGATATCATTTTATTCGTATTTCTACAGAAATTAAATTATTTTATTACAATTTTTTCGTTAGTGTAATTGTTAGCAAATTAGAGTGAAAAATCGATTTTCTATAAGTAGCAGTGCTTGCAATACAAAAATCGTTTGAGTTTTTTTACGATTTAAAATTCAACTTTTAACCTTTCGTTAACTGTTAAATCCTAAAAAAATATAATCTGACATCTGTTTTCCTTTTACGTTAACCCTGTGTACTTCAATATTCGTCAAAAATCTCAAAGTATTTTGACCCTGATTTTCTTGGTACTTTGGTCACCACGTCCGTAATCGAATTTACAAATGAAGAGAGATTAGAAAAAAATTAAATGCTTTTGGATTATAGTACCGATAGTTTTCGAGGAAACCATAGAAAACGAAAAAAAAGATCATTTTCGCAAACTTCAACCCTCGAATTCTAAAAATGTTTATAGAAAAGGCACGCACACTACCAACTTAAAGGTTATTATAAAAATTATAGTCCCAAGTGTGCCAAATATGAAAAATTTTTGTTTAAAGTGATTCAGTTGATATTGGATTTTTAAGAAGCATCCACGTAAAAAATGTCTCTAATTTTAAAATTTATTTATAGTATATTTAATTTATTACTATAATTATAAATTCAAAGAATTTATGTTCTTTATATTTTTCTTGGAACAATTTCCTTCAACACTCTATATAACTATACAGCAATCACTGTTTTTCGCTTTTGATACGACTTCTAAATACATTTTCAACAGCGCGTTTTTTTAATGTATCATTGGCTGTATCGTGTAAAATTAACAACGCCACAAAATCAGTAGGCCTGTAAACAATATTTATATGTGCACAAGTAAGTTCAAATACATTTAGATAAATTAGTTCTTATAGTGTACTCAAATTTGCAAATAAACATTCAAATCTACCCACGTACGTATATTTATATTATATGCAGATATTTGCGAATTTACAAATTTCACACTAACTACCACCCCATTGAACATTGGAAATACGACAACGATATCATTTTATTCGTATTTCCACGGAAATTAAATTATTTTATTACAATTTTTTCGTTAGTGTAATTGTTAGCAAATTAGAGTGAAAAATCGATTTATTTATGTTCTTTATATTTTTCTTGGAACAATTTCCTTCAACACTCTATATAACTATACAGCAATCACTGTTTTTCGCTTTTGATACGACTTCTAAATACATTTTTAACAGCGCGTTTTTTTAATGTATCATTGGCTATATCGTGTAAAATTAACAACGCCACAAAATCAATAGGCCTGTAAACAATATTTATATGTGCACAAGAAAGAGTAACATAGTTATTATAATTTCACACGCATTATTATTTCTACTATAGTATTTCAATGCAATTTTAATTTTTTTAAATTAATTTTTTTGAATTTAATAAATGAAATTTTTATATTCGCGAAATTATTAATAAACAAAATATTTACAATATTTTTTGGATTATTGGTGTTTCATAAATCTAGAGAACGTATTGAAGAATAGAACAATGGTGATGGAGTTGAGGAAAAGAAATGCACGATGAATTGTGTTATCTGTGTTGAAACGAAATTATAGGCAATGATCCATAAATGTAAAAGAAGATTGAACGCTTCCGAAATGTAAGCATGTCGAGGTTTGCTCTTGATGTCGTAGATCGACCTCATGTCTAACACTTTGACCACATCAAGAAAAGAAAGCTAAAATATATATTTTATAAGTCACAAGAGGGAAATTCGTTCATACTGACAGTATAAAAAGAAAAACATACTCGTGAATACAGCAAGTGGGAGGAAAAGGATGGAATATGTCATTAAACACTGGATTCAGCAAAACCAGTGACGTAATAAAATATATGTTCAATTGTTCTTAATGTGCAACCTCCATCTAAGAAGATGCAGCAGAATGATGATAATATTAAACGATCAAGTGGTAGTTTTTTTAAGAAAAACGTTTATATCTAATTATTTTACTGTGATTTTGAATTCTCTTATAATTAATTAAATTTACATTTATCAGATCATAAAAACTCCTCATATTTTAAAGGAAAATTAGAGCACACTAATATTCCAAAGCTCAGGTAAAAAGTTATTTATACATACATACAAATTATACACTAACATACTTGTAATCTAGATGAGATTCGAGAACCGATATAATTCGTAACCATGTTTCTGATAACTGTTTGTTGGCTAACAAACCATCCCGAATATGTGAAAATACAACTGAATGAAGTTGATCTAATTCTGTCCGGGTGAGTTTACTCACTGTTCTCATAAGTTGCGTACGTTGTGTTGAGGACACGTTACGGGATGAAAGTAGTTCAGAACGTAAACCATTGACAACCTATATGAATAGAAATTAGGAATTGAAAATTATTAGTTAATTAATTCATTTATATACCATATCGTAAGTTAAATGTTGTAACAACCATGTTGTTACATGTTAACGATTAAATAAATAAATAAATGAGTTTGAGAATTAAAAAATAAGTAAAAAGAATAATGATAATGACGATGGTTTAATAGCGTGCTTGTATTAAGGTTTATTAACCTTTCTGTTGCTTTCTCGTCGTACTAGTTGCACAATAAATGTATGTGTATGTGTGCATATATATATATATATATATGTGTGTGTAAGTATATGTCTAATTTTTCCACGAGAAATTTAACACATTTTGATTTGTCATTGAAAATCGTCTGCATATTCATTAGTATAAAAGGTGATGTTCGATGATTAGTTATGTCAGTTTAGTTTTAATTTAGTTAGTTTTAGTTTTAATTTAGTTCAGTCTAGTTTTAAGTCAGTTTCAGTTAGTTAAATCGTTCAGTTTCGATCGTCATATGTTAGTATTAATAATTGTTTCGCCGTTACGTTTACCTATTGTGATCGATCTTATTACGATGTTTCTGTGAGTAATATATATATATATATATATATATATATATATATATATATATATATATATATATATATATGTATATGTATAAAAATGTCGGCATAAAATTATAATAATAATAATAGAAAATAATAAATATATAATAATTATATAATTGACATCGCCTGATATGGAATTCAAAGTAGGGGTGTTACAATGTGTATTAATTAGAATTTCGCTATCCTGATTAAGACAAAAAAGGCGCAGTTAAACAACAAGTAGTCTTTGTAACGAGTAAGCAATAAACATAATAAAAAGAAAATTCCATGTATTCGCATTAAGTATTTAAGTGTTCACTAAAATAGAGCCGCTCGAAATATGTATTTGTGAATTTTGATATACGTGTAGTTAAAAATCAAAATTACGAACATAAGTAAAATTCGAATGTAACACACACATGAATTCAGTAACAGTATTAATAAGAATCTGCAATGCCTAAAATTAGAAGTTAAACAAATACTACGGACACACCGATACAACATGTTGAAATAAAAGTTTAATAAATAATATATAATACAAGTACGTCACGAAATTAAAGGCAATTATGACTCCAAATTTATATAATTATTTTAAAATATAATGTGTGCCTAATTTGTATTATGTTCACAATGTTGTATACGTAACCCTCTACAGTTTCTTGTCATTCAAATATAACTATCAATTCGGTACTCCAAAGAGATATTTTAAATTTTTTCGTAAGTTTATGGAAACAGACGTCTTACATAAAATTAACAACGAAACTGTCTTTTAATTACAACGAAAATGACAATTTCGTACATTTTTAATGAAATACTGAAGTTACTTTCCTAGAACATAGAAAAGTATGTGATTATTATGATCTACAAACAAGTAAGTAACAAGTTTAAATATCCCAGCCAGTCCAATTCATTTAAAGAAACTAATTTTAAATCGTATTATCATATTATAAAAAACAATTACGTGCTACCATGAATATTTTTAATAGCTACGATAATCAAAACTTAGTTTCTTCCGGATAAATTATTTAATAAATAAAATATAACAGTTTATGTGACCCATGGACACCGAGCTCAGGGAATGTGACGGGTCCACAGGTAATGAATAATGGAATGAATGTTAGTTGCAAATAACTTATTGACGAATAAGCACGCGAATCATGAGCGGCGACGTATCAGGGTGCAGAGGAATAAACTATCCTTAAAAATGCTGCATAAACCCGTCAAAAGTATCGTAACAAAGCGAGTATGACCGCTAAGCCTAAATCACATTATAAATCCCGAAATGTCTGTTCTCATATTGGGCAGGTTTTTGATCTGCGTCTAATGTCTATGTTAGAAGCAGCCAAACTTTATACGGCGAAAGAAACAAGAACCCGCCGTGATTAACATTTATCAAAAAAATAATAACATGAAACAAAATATACAATTACGTCACAAGGACCGATTTACTACATGAGAATATACTATTTGACACCATGAGCCTAATGTGAAATAAAGGTCGATATTTAAGTCGTACGAAATAAGAAATCAGCAGAGAGATGAAATGATTACAGATATGATCAAAGCAATAAGCTAAGGAAAACATGTATCAAATCGACAGAATGAGTAAAATTCATTCATATTCCAATATATGAAAAAGGAACAAAAAAATTATACACAAACAACAGGGCGATAAAGTTTATATATATATATATATATATATATATATATATATATATATATATATAATGTTAACTCTTTAAT
The DNA here is from genome assembly GCA_032883995.1 of Coronaproctus castanopsis. NCBI lineage: Eukaryota > Metazoa > Arthropoda > Insecta > Hemiptera > Monophlebidae > Coronaproctus > Coronaproctus castanopsis. The sequence goes on from CM065053.1 coordinate 183,011,726, forward strand.
GACAATAGATAGTCAATAAATACTACCTTGACCTTTAAAATCATTAGAGATATAGGAAAGTTATATACGTAACAAGTAAAGACGATGTGAAAAAGAAATTAAAAGAATTATGGCTGTAAGAAATCCATTGTCAGGATCTAAAAGAGTTAAATATCAAGGATGATGAAAGGTTGCTTCCAAAAAAAATATATAAAAACATGTTAAAACCCTTCAGTCACATCATAACATCTGATGGTATGGAAAAGTTAATTATTCGGGGGATAATGAATGAAAGACGGCAAAAAGAACAATGTCTAAACCAGTATATTAACCATAAAAAATTAGAACAGGTCTAAAAATTGAAGAGCTCATGAAGACCACGATGGACAGGGCACGGTGATGTAAAATTAAGGTTCAATAAAAGGTCAGGATGTCTGAATATGAAGGGATGATTATGATGATACTCGATATAATACGTTTTAAATTTTACATTAAAATAATAATTTTATTTGTCCAAATATATACATTATTTATGATCTATAATTATGTAATATGCTCTTACACATTAATTGTACAACATAAACAACCACTACCCAGTTCTTCCGTATAACTTATTCAAGACGTATGTGTTTTTACCATACTATGATTTTCAACCGTATTTATCCTGTCTGCTTTACTTCTATTTTTTCATATCATAACTTACTGCATCATGGAATGGAAACATTAAATTATGATTTCATTTTTACAGCTAAAATTGCTGTTGTTTGTGATATTAACTATTGGTAAAACGTATAGAAAACTAATTTAAAATAAAATTCCATAAATTTCAAAAATAATATAAATGACATACAAACAAATTATAAAAATAAACATTTCATTTACCTTATCGTAAGATTGAGAATCACTAGTTAATACGAGAAATTTTACTATAGTCGGCAGAAAATCTACTGGTGCTCTATGTAACGTAAGTATCATATTTTGTCTTACTTCATTCTTGATGTCGTTTTGCACAGACAAATTATTTAGAGCATCTAAAATTGATGGCGTTAATTCAAAACTGCTTCTAACAAGTTTACTATGAAAACACAAAAAAATATTTACAGCTGACAATTATCTTATATATTTTACATTCACATTTTATTTAAAATTATTCATAATTCTAAAAATTACATGTTAATCGATTTTTAACATAATAAAGGGTAAAAGCACAAATGTTACAATATTATACTATTACCAAATTTTTTTGTAAATAAAATTCTTCTAAACTTTTAACTCCGTAACTAATGATTGACAAATATAAAACAAAACTACCTAAAAGTTATAAAGAGTTTTAGATGTGTATTCATATAACAGATTTTATTGTTTCCACTTACACGCAAATAAGGTTTATAATATAAATCTTGGTGTATCAATCTTATGATTGCATATCATTATTAAGATTACAATATCATTATTATGATTGCAATAAATTCATATTTAGACCTTGGTTAAATTATTATACTAACACGCAGTACACATACCTTAATTCACTGGTAGCAAAATAGTGATCACTATCGCAAATTATATCTGGTAAACACGTAATAATCTCTTGCTGAATCTACAAAAATAGTGAATTGTAGAACACCACTGGATTTATAGAAATCAAATGATTAAAACTTCAAACAATAAATAATTAAGTAACAAACTTAATAATATATACAGTTAAGAACACAAGCATATAATCGTAAATGATTCGTTGTTTCTAAAAGATTTCACTCATACAATAAAAATTCTTCTTGTTAAAACAGTCGGTAACATATTCATTTCAGCTAATAGAAATGCACAGTGAATGTAAAAATAATTTATATCGTTAAACTATTTAAATGTAACCAGCATATTAGATGTTATCGAATCTCTATATAGTAATAATTAATATAATTCAGACTAATACTTTCATAGGGGAAAAATATGGAAAAATACTTACTGTATTATCAGTGGTAGTGTATATTATATCAAATAACCGTTCACATAATGTTTTGGATTCAACAACGAAATTTAAAAATCTTAATGGCTGTAAAATCATACGCACCCACGTTATGGTATCAGGCTCAACATCAATCCTGCAAAATAATACCTTGTGTATTTCAATACAAATAACTTTGTACAAACATACATTTTCATAACTTATTAATTATTAGAACATATACTAACGGTAAATCTTCCAATGCATATTCCCCAAGTTTATTAAGTAAATATTCCATTAATTTGGGTTGTAGGACCTCAACTTGTAACAGTAGTCTAATTAGACTATCTTGTACAGTTCCCGAAACTATGTCATTGTTATCTGTCATCTGTGCAGCAAAATATAAAAGTATGATCAAATTGTTAAAAATAACCACTGAAGGCGATAAAATTAATTATTATACTGACCACACATGGTGATAAAGATCTGATCAGATGTGGATTCTCATTGTGGTATTTTGAGAAATCTTTCATAAATGCTTCTACATTCGTATCTACATGTTTGTCTTTATGTAGTACACTGCTTATATTCCTAATGAACATTGCTTGTTCAGTCCCTAGTTGTATCATAAACAATATTAAGCTTAACAATTAAATGTATTACACTTATTTTAGTATAGTACTCTATTACATGATTGCGTTTAAGGAATAGAATAAGCTTACCTAATTCATTTGAAGATTCACTAGTTAAAATCAGTCCAGATGATCTTAAAACTTTTTCCATATAAGAGCAATTTTTATAAATCTGTGAATATTGTTGAGATACATTAGGCTGTGAGTCGCCGTACCTAGATTTTTTAAACGGGCTTAGAATCGGTGAAATATGAGACGATGTTTCCTTTTCAATACTGTTTTGTCTATCTGGTATTTTAACACTTAATATCTGCTCAATTTCTGAAATCTCGGAAGATACCGAATTACTAGGGCTCACACCATTAGTGAGCCCACCAGGAACAGTACTTACTCTTTTAAAATTTCTCTTATACATTGTAACAAAATTTTCATTTCAATGAAATACGTAAATTTCAATAAAACAAACAAATACCGTTTTTTAATTTCCTGACAAAACCGAATTTTTTACCTGGCCAAAATTTGGCATTTGGCGCCAAACATCCTACATCAAATCATAAATATTTTGATTAGTTTAAAGGTAATTCAAAATATATACATGAACATAAACCAGAAGTTACTATTTTACAATTCGTGATAATTTTAACTTCGAATATAAAATATATTATTGAAATTTTTAATTTTACAAATGCGGCAAAATTATAAATCGAGATACTGTGTTAAAATATTTGTGTAATAAAAACCAAATCTAATCATAATCAAACATACTTTAATTAAAATCTATTAAAAAATGGGTAAAAATAATTGTGGTCAAATGAAATAAATACCCTCATTAACTAAAGAAAGACAGTGCTTGTAAATTCTGTGTATTGTAGGAATCTACAGTAACTGTAGTAGTGGCGGCTGGTTAGTTTCAATTCAAAACCAGGCAAGGGTTGCACAGTTTTTCTCCTGCTGATAACCTTTCTGTCGATATCGCATTTCTTAAAAAGGTTTTAATTTGTTTTAAAGTGGAAAAACATCGCTCCACTGCCACAGGAGTCATTGGAATAGTCAAAATAATATGAAGTAATTTTAAACATTCATTGAATGTCTTATGTAAATTGTTCATTACAATAAATTCATACAAACTAATGGATCTGGAAAGAAGTCTAAAGGAAATGATGACATCACAGACCTCCTTTGCTTCTCTTTTCCATTCAGCATAGTCAACTTTCCTCCGCTTATTCACAGATGATTCGGTTTGTGGTACATAAAAGTCTGTATCAATACTATCCCTAATTTTATTTATATTTGTCTTGAATAACGTAGTTGCTTTTCTTACATTAACATGCCTACTTTGCAACTGTCCAAATAAAATTTCAACATAAGGCATAATTTTATCAAAAATTGATAACCATAATGTAAAACTAACTTACTAGAACTTCTCTCAATATGATAGGAGAAGGGATTTGCCAAAATATTTGCGACACTGTTCATTATATAGGAAGATTTTATATTATATAAAAAAAAAGACCGCACAAGTTAAAACGCGCTACAGATATAAAACACATGATATAAATATAAACAAGAGTAAAATAATCACAATCATTTGGAAGAGAAAAATGTGTAATATAATTTACTGATGTGCAATGTCCTTGAGTCCTTGATAAGTTGTTATTCTGTATGCGCGCATAGGCTGTGCTAGAAACGGTACAAGTCTTATGAACAGTATGCATGAACAAATAGTGGCATTAAACGCAACACACGCAGTGAATCTAACTTTTATGACCACCCAATTGTATAACCTACAAGATGAGATTTTCATTTTGTCACACCAGAATCGCTAATATAACTGCTAATGAAAGACCATAGTGTAATATTTCTGAAACAGTTTTACCATTCAAATCTGTCGATATGAAACGTTTAAAACTTAGTAATAAAAGCCCACTGTTTATGAGTAATAACCCCACTCCTTTAAAAAGTTTATCCAAACTATTCAATCATATTACTATTAAATCTCAGCCATTCAAATGTGTATTCCTTTCCTAATATACCCTATGTTCATCCTTTCAGTTGTGTTAGTCCTATTACCAATCATGAAATTCACGTGCAAAAGTCAGACTGATGTATCTCCAATATTTACAGACATCTGTCTGCGCACGTCCATATATATCAAATTGCTGCGTCTAAATTTTCTGAAATAAGGACTTTTGTGGAACAACTTATTATTTATTTCAAGAATCCTCCTAATGACTGTACTGATATCCACACTGACTTGAATGATCCTGCTGGTTCTATGGAAGTATCAGTGAACTAACTTTTTCTTGATTTTCATTAAAATGCTACATATCATTCAATGGAATGCTAGAAGTATCATCAACCAAAACATTCTTATCATTTAAGACATAATTTTTATCTTCGCCCTTCACAACAATTATGCTATCATTTAAATAATTTTTAATTATATACATACATATATATATATATATATATATATTTACGAATAGATATTGCCTATAAGGCTATTACTCGAATTATCAATTATCAATTACTTAGAAATAATTACAGAATTTACCATTGATTATAAAGTTGGTGCGAAGGTGGAGATTGTTTACATCTGGGATACTTGTTTTCAGTTGATTGCAACGATATTGAGTATATTTATGGCAGATAATATGATAAACCGTTAGTGGTGCACAGAAAACTTCACATATTGGCGGTAGTTGGACACTCAGTAGATACGAGTGCATACTCAGCGTGTGACCAATATATATTCTGTTGACAGCTGTTTCCAACCTCAATGAACATATTTTACCAATTTTTAAAATACAAATTGCTAAATCATTCTTTATATTTCCAAGTATACTTGGCCGAACATGGAAGGACTGATTCCACGCGTCTAGAATTTTCTGACTATAATAATTTGTGTTGTCTTCTCCTGGGTAGGCCCTTGTGCCGCATGGTGTACCTCATCGTGGCCTATTATCTCTCGATGACTTCGAATCCAGACGAAAGTGATGCTGGTCTTACATTCACTTAATTCTAGAATGCTGTGTCATATTTGGTGCACCATTGCCACAGTAATATTTCTGGCTTCAATGTACTGTAATGCCAAAGCTGAGTCAGTCAGTATCACATACTGGCCAGCAGGCAAATCTGTGATTCGTAGCAAACACTGGAGCAAGGCTATCATCTCAATCGCTAGAGCTGATGAAATAATCGGTATACTGAAAGAATAGATCTTGCTTCCGATTAAGAAGGCACCTCCAACATATCCTGATGTTTTAGATACGTCGGTGAAGCAAACGACTGCGTTGGGCTGGTTGCAAGACAATCAAAAGCTTCCTATAGATTTCAACATTCGGTTTCATTTTAACGTCTGTTGAAAACAGGTTCCAATAGATACTCGGACTAAATTGACTCCAAGGCGGTACAATTACAGGTACTCTTAAGGTACTGCGTGGCATCTTTAATGTGGTTTGAATATAAAGCTGTAGTAGCTGTTTTTGTAGGTGAATGCGATTTGGATGCTGCTGATGACTAGCTTTCATTGTGTACCTAATAGCAAGAATTTTCCTTCGGTAGCAGAGATGCGGAATACCGCTGATACTGAAGACTAACTGTTGGTGAGGTTGGTAACGCCTTCAACGCAATCCTATGTTCAGTATTTTGTATCATATGCAGTATATTTAATAGCCGTTTGCTGGCAGATGAATATATAAATGAACCATAATTGAGTTTTGACCAGATAAGGGCATTCTAAATCCGAAGTAAGGTTGAACTTCTTGGCCCAAAAGTCTTATTACTCATCATTTTCATTTTATTTAGTAACGGCTGACACTTTTCTCTAAGTGCAATTATGCGGTTACATCAAGTCATTTTAGAATCTAAATGTAACACAAGAAGTTTATAATTCATTATACATTTTAAGATAGAATTGCTGATGGTTAAATTTAATATAACTTGGTTTCGTTTTTTGAGGGGAGAACACTAAACCAGTAGTTTTGCTCCACTCCTGTAAATTATTTAGGCACTTTTGTAACAGATTTTGAATGTAAAGAATACTGTTTGTTAGTAAAGTTATGTTGACATCGCCAGCGAATAGTCTGGTTTAAATTGCCAATGGAATATAATCTACAATCGTATTTATTAAGATCAAGAAACAGTACACACTTAATACACTGCCTTGCGGCACCCCATTTTCTATAATAAAGTTTTGGGAATGTTTATTTCCTACTCGGACTTTGATAGTACGGTTTGAAAGGAAGTTTAGTAAATTGAACTAATCGACCCTTCAAGCCCATCTTCAGAAGTAATTCAATTACTTTGTATCGCCATGCTGTATCATATGCTTTCTGCATATCGGAAAATATTGATATAAGATAATGTTTCTGCCAAAAGCCCACAATATTTCCTGTTGCAGGTTATATAGTTGCGTGAATGAACTACCATATTTCCGGAAACCTGTCTGATTTTCAGGGATAAATTCATTTCTTTCTAAATACCACAATAAACAACGTGCCACAAGTTTTCCCATCAACTTACCTGTAGCGCAGGTAAGAGAGATTGGTCTATATGATGATGGATCGGTACGCTCTTTTTTGGGTTTCAAAATAAGAATAATAACTGTCAGCCGATAGTAACAGTTTTCTGTCCAGATTTTATTTAAAATATTTAGCAGAGGTTCCTGCCTCTCTTTTGTTTTGTAAGAGAGAAAATATTTGACACAATTTTTGTTTGATGATACGTCAGCAAAAAATTTAGAGATATTTGCTATCTTTTATAGATCTTGCGTGAGGCCTGCATATTCTTCCAATGTTGTAATGGTTGGCGGCCTCCTGGTTCCGTTTAAAATACTGATTTTTTGCTAAATCTGTGGAATGTCAGAGTTTGAATCAGTTTTGGAAATGAATTCCACCCTTATTTTGTCTGATAATTGAACGTTTTCGTGCTCTACACAGGTGAAAGTTAGCTAAATCCTTGTAGCTCGAAATTTCTTCAAAGCATTGTTTCGGGTTTGGATAGCCACTTTTACTTCATGACATCACCGGGGGACATTGCGCGTTGATATAAATGGAGACAGATTTCTCTGCTGCTTCAATTATATGGTTGTTAAAGTTATTAACCGTTGTATCGATGTCAGCGAGATTGGAATTGAAGGATAAATTACATAGCTTGCGATACTTATACCAATTAGATTTTCTTATAATCCAACGCTGTGGTTTATTAATCATGTTTTTCCTGTTAAAGTTATTCATCTGTAAGAAAATTGAATAGTGATCACTGTGACATATATCAAGATGTGTTGACCATTGAAATTTTTAATAGACTTTGTTCGTTGATAATGTTAAATCAATGGGCGATAGAGTGCCGTTAAAGAAGTTGAGTTTACTTGGCTGTTTATTATTTAGTAATAATATGTATAAATTTCCATGAAGCAACTTTTCAAATATTTTCCCTTTCCTGTTAGTTTTATTACATCCTCATAATGGACTATATGCATTCATTATAAAAATTAATTTTGCTCTTTTTTTTATTAAATAGCAGTAGGTATACGACAACCAGAGAAAACCAATAGAAGTGTTGCATGAGCAAATAAGCAAACTAGAAAAATTTGTTAACCAACGCAATGCTATGTACAAACCATCAACAGATAACATTTCAATAGCAATCTATATAAATAGTTTTGAAATAACTTTTGAAATCTAAAGTGAAGTTATCATAGTAGACAACAAATCTGAAATAAAATAAAAAGGAAAATCAACTAAGGCTAAATTTGGACAGAATATAAGCCTGCGGCTTCCATTATTCTAATAAAAATAAACTGTATTTAAATCAAAATAGAATGGTATTATATTACGACATAATCAAATAGATCATAATGTTTTAAACTATAGTTAAAAATAATGTTATGATAAAGTTAATTGAATATATCTGAAACGTGCACACACATATTTGGCGAGCGTCATAGTGATGCCTAACTTATAACACTGTATGAAAACAAAAATCGTCCTGTACAATAGATAATGCATTAAACGTGACTGTGAGAACAACAGGTTATTTGGAAATAATCGAATTCTTAAGAAGTGCTTACTCTTCATCATATTTTATTGTTTTTTGTTTTTTTTTAATATGTTGAGAATAGGGATAACATTGCGATCTAAAAAATATGTATTATAAAAAAATTACAAGTGTTTAAACAAATATTGTGTTTTTAGTAATTAAGCACGACCGTGGCAATAAAGTAATAAAAATTACTTTTTCAAACAGAATGTTCAACAAAATAAAATATAAATATTTATACACGAAATTATGAATAAATTATTGAAAGTATTTCAGGAGATAATTAATGCAAACATCGCAAATATCCGATAGTTTGTTCTTATTTGATGATTGGACATCAAGCTTTTAAAAAATTTGCCGGATTCATATTTCAAAGTAGATGGTGTATCCTCTTGAAAAAATGTATGCATAGATACAATGCTAAGAAGAAATTGGAGTTTATCTATAAATACGTGTATCGAATTAGTATAATCCATACTATATGTATTGTCATCATTTGTTATTTATACAACCCTCATATTAATTTAGTAATATCACATATTAACATTACGTAAACCTACGCAACTATTACTTCGCATTTGTAATTGTTTAACATTCCGTGTTTATTACAATATTCCGAATGTATACTGCGTGAACGTTTATTTACGTTAAATATTAAAATTAATCGATAAGTGTTTAGTGTAAGTTTTTATATATAGGCCGCGCCGATGTTTGTTTAGTTTTCAGTTTAGTAATTAAAAAGATAACATGTAATTTTTCGGTTTGTTCACTTCACGGTAATCCAATATTAATATGTAAAATATATCACGTATTAAATGAACAAATAGCAAATTATTTCAATAATTTATACTGCTAATAAGCAAATTCATTTTAAAATTTATGCTGTTCAATTAAATTCTTTAACAGTCATTGTTTTATACACATCTTTCAGTTGAAGAAGATAAAGAATGGAATTTATAATATTCCTTGGAATTAAAAAAATAAATAAATAAGTAAAAATGAAAATTTAGTTTTCAACAATGTATGAATTATTATAAAATCCTAGTACAAAGTATAATTTAGTTTATCATATTGCACTTTAACAAATTTTCAAATTAGCGTATTTTTAGATATTACATAGACATGATTTTTTAAACGATTACTTTGGACTTTCATTTAATTAAATCGTTGAATCATTGAATTAAATTAAAACAAAATAACAAAACATAAAAAAGTTACTCCTCATAAATTAAGAAAAAAATAATGTAGAAATGGTATAAAGATGATTACGTATATTTTAATTCGCGCTAAAAAATTAACATTTTAACACGTTACGTTTTAGACATATTGGAGACGGACAATGATCATTTTTTTATTAATCTTTACTGTGTAACGGATTTCTCGTACCTGAAAAGAATATAATATAATTAATTAATACCACCAAAATGAGAAATTTAATATAAATTGTTAAACAAAAGTTTAATACATTAAACAAAGTACCACATTACCTATATATACATATATACAGGTCAAACGGGGTAGGTCTACTGCTTTGACGTTCAGCTCGCACGAACAAAAATCGAATTCCACCATGCACAAGTATTTTTAATGGTAAAAATACCTCTAGCCAACTTAACTATACGTCCAATTGGTCGGTAAATAAGTGCCAGGTTGATGGGAAAGTAAAAGACCCGAAGAAGGCAATAAATCCGTCTCATATTGGTTTTTCTTGTCTAGTGTGAATATTACGAATTGATGAGGATCTCTTAGACGACATCCTTTTCTACCTAACGGGACTTTCATTTTTCATAACGCAAGTATAGAAATATAATGTCCACGTCTGTAGAATATTTGTTTCATATACCCATATTTTTTAAAACTTTTTTTTAATCATAATAACAGTAGACTGCTTATATTGTATTGGATATCTCAATGTTTGTACTAAAGTAAATTAGGATTCTTAGAATATGGTAAACATAGAAATTTAATTTAATTACTTTCGTTGTTGAACTGCAATTGCGAATAGTTGTTTACAGTTGTTGATTGTATAGGTTTTCCTATTATTCCTGGTAACACATGAGAACATGATGTGGATCCGCATCTATTTACACAACATCTCTTATCACCCATACAATCGAAATCGCTTAAACATTTCGGTAAGCATTTGTTAATAACTTTAGCGATCGGACACATTCCACTTGGTTTAGCTAATATCAAAGTGTATAATTTGACATTTTTAAGTTGCAACAGTTTTTTCCTTAAAATATTTAAAAACACAGCGTTTCTTAATTAACACACACACACACACATATATATATATATACTTACATAAGACTTGTAATCCCCTGTATAAGTGAACATAATATAAAACTTATAATCCGCTACATAAGTGAAGTTTCGATTTTATATTTATTGTAAATAAAAATAGTGTTCTCTAACCAAACTATCTATACGGTCAAAAAAAAAAAAATTGGTTTTAATAAGTAATAGGTAGTTGATTGTGCCCTTTTTTTTTTTTAAATCTTAAATTACAGTTTTTACCATAGATTAATTTTTATTTTCCACGTGGAACGATGATACATGGATGAGAAAGTAATATGTATTTTAGTTCTCATTGCCGTAGTTACTTCAACCAGTAAAACAAGAACAATCAAAAACTAAAATCTCAATTCCTAGTCAATTTGAAAGAACGGAACTTTAAAAAATAAAGCTGATGAAGTCGTGCATCATTTTTTTTTAGTATAATTTTAACTCACCATCATCATTACGTTGCGTCTTTGATTTCCAAAGTTTGTGTACGCCAACATCTATGCGCAGTTAAATCGAATATCTGTCCCTATAATCGTCTACTTCTTGCGGCGTCCACTATGTCCTTAACAGTTTTTGACTCCATTCCTGATGTTATCATTTCCAGTCTTCTTCCTCGCTGAGACTTCCCTTCGATTTTCCCCTGTATAGCCAGCGTGAGTAAAATCCTTCTCTGATTTTGTGTGCCACATATTTTCTTTTCCTCTTCATGATATCATCTACAAGAATCATCTATTTCGTTTTTTTGTAACGCTTCCTTATTTGTTGTCTTCTCTTTCCATGGAATTCATCACATGCGCCTGAGTGTCCACATTTCAAACGCGTTTAATTGTTTTATACATTCTGCGTTTAAAGTCCACATCTCTAAGGCATATTTCGCTACCGACATTTCATAGCATTGATTAATTGTCATTTTCGTATCCATTTTTAATTTTCGATCTTTTAGTATCGCCTGCAGGTTAGTAAACGCCTGTTTCGCTATTCCTATGCGCGATTTAATGTCTTTAATATCTCTTCCGTCATTGATGAACATAGCTCCCAGATATTTGAACTCTTTAACTGTCTCCACTGTTTAATAATGCTATGGGGTCTCTGGTGCCTCTTTCAGTGACAAATCCATACTGCGTGTTACTGAGCTGTGTATCCAACTTTCGCTCAATTCTCGTGTTAATTATTGACAGAAGCATCTTTAGCGCCTGACTCATTAATGCAATTAGCCGGTACTGACTGCATGTTTGTGACGATGTTTTCTTAGGAATCGGTATAAATATCAGTCTTTTGAAATTGTCAGGTATTTTTCCTAATTTTAACTAACGTGTCTAATAATTGCTATTTGAAATTAATTAAGAAAAAAAAAACTATGCAACGAAATTTCTTAGAAGGACAAAATTAAATAAATTTTCACCCTGACCTATGAAAACGAAAATAACTGTAAGATGTTATTAAAATTAATTTTGATAATATTTCTCTATTGCTCTTTTTCTCATGTCTAATATTACGAGAACTCTTCTAAAATAATAGGAAATAATCAATTCCTTAAATATCTTACTGATTAAGCAACGAACAAATTTACATATTGCTGTTATTATAAGTTTTTGATTTTTATTTCTACAAGATCAGTTATATTTAGTATAGTATAAGTGTAACACTTACTCGGTGGACAAAGTATCGACTGTGTTAAAATCCAAAGATAAATTAAAGTACAAATATTATAATTCATAATATTATTTCAAGTCAATAGTTTACGTCAACGGTCAGTTTTCTAAATTAAATTTCATTTGAATAGTGTTCTGAAAATAATTTAATAATAATTTAATTTTTATTAATAAAATTCAGCAAATAATAATAAACGAAATTTTAAAATTTTATAAATATTTATACAGAAAACTATAAAAACATTATTAATTCTTTAAAATAAATACTTATTTTTTTTCTTAGTAGGTAATTTGAATAAACAAGCAATGCATTAACCACCTGTTATCCTTCTGTTTTTTTTTTTTAAATTTATGAATTTATATACACACAAATAGGCATCAATCGATTCATAATTTTTTAGTTTCGTGCTATCTACCGTGAACAGTGGAATAATAATAATAATAATAGTTAATTTACATTTCGAAAGGTCCTGCCGTTCCCAAAACATTAAAAATGTAAACACTAGGTGCGTTATTAATCAGAAATTTAAATTATGTAATAATCATTGTCATCTTAATCATGATTATGATTACATATTAAATAGTATTTGACAATTAAAAAAATATAATGTAAATTATTCTTACTTACCCGGAATTATTAACACATAACTTTAATACAATCAATAATGTATAACGTATTGTACAATAAAATTCCGTAGTAAAATTGTTGCCCAAAATATTTAATTAATAACCATGTGTGTGTGTGTTTGTATAATATATGTTCATGTTTGAACGGAAAACAGCGTGATTTATTATTCTTATTATTTTTCATCCCATACATTCATAGTTCTTAATAAACAACTTCCGGCTAATTGAACATAATTTTACAACCTTGTGATCACATATATACGTATTACACGTGTTATATATATTATTATCCTTCTAATTTATTATTTAAAAATAACTTCCTTAATACTTTTCTATTCACACGTTACGCTGTGTATACTGACTAATGATTAAGAAGGATTCAGAATTTTAAATGACGTGTTTTCACGTGACCAGCTTGAACTCCTACGTCAATTAAAAAACTTTTTCTCCGCTCATTTATTTATTTTATTTTATTTTGCCAATGTCGTTAAGATGATAATACATATTTTTTTTAAAGATCGTGTGCATTCCATAGATTATAGTAGAAAAATAAATTATCTTAGTGTTTCCGCATGATCGTCAAATGATGTCACGAAATTTAAACGAATCCTAATAAATCCTTTCACTCATATATTTTCAGTTTTTTTTTTTGCATACAATTCTATTAAAGAAAATTATTAAAGGAGGTGAACACAATTAATGTTTTGAATACAATATTGCTCTTTATATGACTAGATAATTTTTAACGTGTTCAATCTAAATGTTTTATGTCAATTAAATGTCCTTGACAATTTTGTAAATATTCATAAGTATTTATAAACAGTATTTTGCTCGAAGGCAAAATACCTCGAATTAATCTCTTTTTTTTAAAAAAAAACATAATAAAAACAAATAGCAATCAATAATAAATATAACCCTACTATAGTTCATAAAATATGGAACAAATCTTACAATAAAACTACAGATGAATATAAAAAGAATTATTACCATACATATCAAATAAATTAAAAAATAACAGATATAACAAAAGTTTAGCAATAAGAAATAATAACACATTATTGAAAATCAATTAGTAGTAACGAAGTAGAAGACATTTCTTTAAAAGTTCAGGAGTACATAAATTAAACTGCAACCGATGTAAAAAAGAATACATAGGCGAAATAGGCAGACATTTCATAATAATATTTAAAAAACATTTAAATTTATATATAAACAATTATGAAAATCATTATATAGAAAACATTGTAAAGAATTAAAACACAAAATCAATAATATTAACTAAAATCATAAATTTTTACATACAGGAAAACATTATTAGAAACTATTTGAAAAGATTGCAATAGTAAAAGAAAATGATAAAAATAATTTATAAAATTCGTTGATAAATTATGATGAAGAATTAGTTCGAAGAAGTATATTATAAAAATCAATTATATTATTAGATAGTTCTTATTTATTTTTACGTTCTGTGTTTTGGTACTTTTGGTATGTTTATGTATAAATTTTGAATTACTGATTGTAGATTACGTTGCTCACCACATTTATCAGGTTATTTTATAAATACTGTTTTACATTTTATCACTTTTTTTAAATTTTATATCTAAATTAGTATTTTTAAATTTTATATTTGTTATAGGTAGATTGTGTTGTTTACTACATTCACTATTGACTATTTTTGCATTATGCTAATTTTTTGTAAATTGCATATCTAAATTAGTATATTTACGTTTTATATTTCTTATATATATTTATATATTTTTGTATTTTATTTTATGTTCACTTAATAATGGATTAATAGCCGAAAAGCTTTGTTTTATAAAACGTTTAGTAATCACCTTGTTGTTTATTATAATCTCAAATCGATCACGTTTATCATGAATATATCGTATAAAAAATTATATTCTTAAAAAAGTATAATAGTATCCGATTGGGAAATGCTCTTTTTGAAAATATAGAACCAAATATCAGTCTGAAAATTTGCGCCACCGATTATAAATTTTTGGTAATAATCACGATATTCACATAACATTTCTCCGAGTTGATGTACAACGCTTGTTCATCAGTAACAAAATATTTAGTGATGTAGATCTAAAAATGATTAGGTGTTTTAATTTCGGTATTTAATATGAAATTAAGTTTTGGCTTTATCTGCGAAATATAAATTCCCGTTGAATGTTCTTTAAATACACTGCAGACACGAAAAATAAAGAGCAAATAGATCACGATTCATTATGCTGCTAATATAGGTTGCTTATTACGTTAGAGTAGACGACGTTTACAAACATCTTATATATATATATATATTGATGACGACAAACTCGCTGTTTTTAAAATATAGTATTAGATGTAAGAAATAACCTAGCGAAAAAAATATTGCAAACATCGAATAGAACGAATTATTTAAAATTTTATTATTTCGATAAATATCATTTGAATTTGTTTAAATTTTACATTTAGTTCTGAAATTACAACGGAACCGAAGCTGTATTATTTAAACACTTCTTAGTAATAAACAAAACTCTTTATATTACACTTTTTTTTTTTTTAATTTCTTCTCATCTAGAACTGACCAATGAGGCCACCCACTAGATGTTTTTGACTTATGTATGTCATGAAATTTCGGACACGCTCATCAGCGTGATCCGAGATCTGCTGACTCGGTGACCAGACCGAATCGGTCATTTTTTTTTTCGTTTTAATCACCTCGGGCTTATTGATTGTTTCAGTAATTTCGCTGCGAGGAAATTGTACTTCTAGTCTCGACATATGTTTCCTGACTGATTGTTGTATTTCTTCAGTCACATATTTGATTCCGAGATCCTTATGTAGTGTCTGATTAGATATATACCATGGTGCCCCCATCAACGAGCGAAGTAATTTATTCCGGAAGCGCTGAATCTTGTTCACATTACTTTTGGACGCACATCCTCAAAGTTCAGCTGCGTTATTGGCTTTAACACCATTTTATAAAGTAATATTTCGTTAGTAACTTTTAGTTGCGAGTGTGGTCCGAGCAACTAATGAAGCTGTGCTTGTTTTATGATTTAGCTCCACTATTTTCGCTTTGATATGATTAAACTTTCATCTAAGTGTACTTCAAGATATCTGATGGATTTGTCTTGTACTCGTTTGCCATTTACAGATAAGTGATAATTATGACGCATTATTTTTCGTTTTGTAAAAATGACGCGACCATTCGGTAATTTTATTCAGCGCAGTTTGTAGACTTTTTGTTGTCTTTTCTAGACTGTCATCTGTTGTCATGAGCGCCATATCATCAGGAAAAGTTGCTAATAATGTATCTTCAGTTTGTGGCATTACGTAAACAGCAGGTATATAAGAGGACCGAGTACACTCCCCTGAGGTACACCCGTTTCAATTTTGCAGATTGATGATTCATTTCCATTAACCACAACTCGGACGTATCTATCTTCTATGTAAGGATTTAATAATATTATAGTACCGACTTGGTAATATCTTGTTACACTCGTACAATACTCCCGGGTGTCATACTTTGTCAAAAGCCTGCTGTACATCGAGGAAGACGGACTCTTTTCTTTTCAAATGTTTCTTCAATTTTATTGACTAAACGATGTACTTTACACTGATAAAAAATAATTACCCGATTATATCGTTTTACCGTTTGCACCGACGTTTCGTCAGCTAGACCACGATCAGTTCATATAATATGAATAAATATACGGAGAAATTCGAAAAAGAAAAATTTTATTTTCGTAAAATTTTCTTAAAAATGAGGCAATTAAAATTTTTTAAATCTTTCCTTTTACTTATATTGCCAAGTAAGATTGTGAATTTTTTCATACGCATTTAGGCCGTTTCATCGGACCATTATCGACACATTTTTGACCATTTCGACATCTGATACCGCCGCAATAACTACTTTCTGCGTAAAAAAAGTAGATTGCTATCAGTAATTTAATAATAATCAATATCATCACCACTATCGCATGATGATAACAATTTTAATAATAATAATAATAGTAACAACGCTACAATTGCAGAAATGTAAACAAATGCAGATTTCAGGATAAATCTGTCGGTCATATATAAAACTTCTTTCTAATAGAAAATATATTAGAATATCAAGTAGACAAACAACTTGGAGAGAATACCTAGGGCATGATTTTATAAAAGAAAGATTTAGTTCTCGGAACAGATACGGAATTTGAAATTAACACTGTCATATAGACGGTTTAAAAGTAATAGTTGTAACTTTTGTGAATTTTTAGAAAACGTATGATTCTGTAGATAGAGAAATCTTATTTAACGTGTTAGACGAATTTAGCGTAAATAATTACTAGACGTTGACGAAGGCAATATCTAAAATGAAATTTTTTAGGGAAAATAACAAATTCATTCGAAATAAAAGCAGGACTAAGGATAATAGATGATATTAGTTCAATTGCGTATTAGAAAAAATAATCAAAATAAGCAGAACTAGAACAAATAAAGAAGAAATTCAAAAGATTACATTAGAATGAAATATGGAGCACGATTGTTTAGCTTTAGCGATTATTCCGTATACGAAAGATGCGATAAAATAAATATTTTAAAAAAGAATAACAAAGATTACGAATATCGTTTGGAAAAGCAAAACTTAACGTTAAAGAAGCTCTGTGAATTACATTAGAACAAAACGCGTGAAAATTCAGAGAGGTTACAAAATTTAAGAATCTGGAGGGAAACGATACGGCCAAATGCATTGGTCAAAGGAACCATTACAGACAGAGATAGAAAAATGGAAACCACATTCCGGCTAACGAAGGAACAACAAAAAATCGGTGTTTATAAATTCCAAACACTAAAATACAGATATGATTTTACAATGACCGCACTAAACACTATTAATGAGATCGAAAAGAAAGATATAAGAGAAATTTTCTGATCGAAGTACGAAAATGACCGGTTGAAATTAGAAACTAAATAGATACACGAAATAGTCGAGAAAATTGTTATACGTAAAAGAAGGGTACCAAAATACGGAAGTTAAGAAAGAGTTAATCGAAATGAAGATAGAATAGGAAAGAAAACAAAATGTAGGAAACTAAAATAAACATTTAAATCTGACCAAATATGGACAAAAGAGAAAAAAAGAACATGGCCAAACGGAGAAATATTGAGATAAAGACGTTAAATCGTGTATAAATTATTATTTTACGTAAAATGTCTCGATGGCCGAATTGGAAACAAGGATAATAAAAATAATCAAATTAAATTATATTTGTGCCTCTAGCTATAATTGCGGTACACGGCCCGTAAATTAAAAAAAAAAAAAAAAATTATATTTATTTATAATAATCAAAAAAAAGTAATAGGTATAAATATATAAGTGTACCGATCTTTTCTCTCATCCTCGCGTATTGCTGTAGAGCAAATATAATACACAAAAAGCGGCGTAGACAGACTTGGTTGAAGAGGGGGGGTTCAAAAAAACTAAATTATAACGGTAAACCCGAGTTAAATTGAACTTTAAGTAAATAACTAAAACTCAAGTAGGTTAAACCCCAATAAGCAATCCAACATAACAGAGTTATTTTTATACTTATTACACGTCGAATATGTAATTCTATTCGAAGCAATAGACGG
Source organism: Coronaproctus castanopsis (assembly GCA_032883995.1). Classification (NCBI taxonomy): domain Eukaryota; kingdom Metazoa; phylum Arthropoda; class Insecta; order Hemiptera; family Monophlebidae; genus Coronaproctus; species Coronaproctus castanopsis. Next base: position 183,030,496 of record CM065053.1, read on the forward strand.
CAGAAATATTTAACGTCACTGGAACACACTAATAGTACGTTATTGAGGACAGAGGGAGATGGTTACAATAAATATCGCGAAAAAATAAACGATAAATAATGATTTTATATTTTTTGAAGGAATAATAATTTGTAATACTTAACTAAATTTAAAATTTTAAATTTAAAATCTATTCTTCGCGTTTTTCGACAAAATTATTCTAGTACCTCCTATATATTACAAAACTATTTATTTCAAAAACAACGAAATTTAAATAAAATAAATGGAAAAAAAAAAAAACGAAATAGATTTAGCAAGTGCAAAACGGCATTTAACGAGTATATATTTTCTTATTATCAGATTGATTCCAAGGGGGGGTTCTGACCCCCAAAAACCACCGCCTGGCTACCCCACTGTACACAAATGTACGCGCACATACAACGATATAATATTATTATTATATGTTAATATTATTATTGTTATTATATGAATAAACATATTGAAAATATTATAAATACAATAAAAAAAAACGATTATAAGTTACTACGGTCGCTCAAACAGAATGGAGATAAAACAACTAACAAGAAAAATTTTCGAGTACTTAAAAACTGCAAAACGTAAATCACTCGGTTCGGAAAAGTTAAACAAATTATCGTCGCAGAAAATAAAATTATAAACAGAAATATGTTTAGAAATAAAATCAATAATTAAATCAAAGTACGCAGTCTCGAAGAAATGTAACAGAATTAATAATTAGTAGAACGATTTATTAATTTCGAAGGGCTGCTTTGTTTAGTTTTTTTTTTTAAAATTTATTACTGATTTATTTGCACCGGTTTCAATAATTGCTCAATAACTGAACTCAGTTCGAAAGCCATACAACCTACAGATTAATGTGAAAAGGACCAAATGAATGATGCAAATAGGAAATTGAGCAGGCTTTAAATTACAATTAAAAATGAAATGGCGAAGAGGATAGATAAATAGATAAATTTAAATATCCCGGCACGTCATAACAGACTATCAGATATCAAAATTAAAATCAGATGCGACAGTTCCTTAAATTTAAGCATACGACAACAAGTAGTCCAATTCTACATCTACCCCTCTATACTGCTATACGGTATAGAAGCAATCGCACTCAATAAACGACAAGTTGAATGGTATTAAGTAAAGGAAATGCAACTACATAGAGGAAAGCTGAAGATCTCACGGACTTTTAAAATACCAAACAAGTATGTTTTATAAATGGCGAAGTCAAAATGTTGAAAAAATGGATAACCGAATTTTGGACACATCGTTAGTACAGCTTATAATAGAAGGGAAAATCGAGGGAAAAAGAAACGTAGGAAAGAGCCGAACAGACTGAATGAAGAATATAAAGGAGTATGTCACCACAGTCCAGGAGCTCGAAAGGTATATAATTACACAATTATAACTAGTAAAAAAAAAAGTGCATAATATAATTAGACCTTTTTGTTCGCGTCGTGGATCATTACCACTAAATATTGGCGACACGTCAGCACAAGAATTTGACGCGCAAACATTTAGACAACAGCGTTGTGTTCCAGGACATTCGAAGTCGCTCCAACATTTTGGCACACAATTCTTTACCGTCATTTTTAGAGGACAGTTTCCGGATTTCACTAGAAATTCGAAAATAACCACTATTAATAGAAAATAGGATACATCGAATAGTTTACGTAAATATTATTGATTAACTTCATTCAATCTCCGACGTGAAATTGCATTAGGATATTATTATACAATGCCTCGCTTTTTTTTGATGACTAGATAATTTTTAACACGTTCATATAGAAATATATTTTTTTTTAGAAAAATACCACATCAGGAATATCATGACTGAATCGACGTAGTAAATTGTATTTTGTGTTATTTTTAATTTTTTTTTTTTTTTTTAATAATGAAAACGAAATGATCGAAGCAACCATTTCGCGACCACACATAAACTTCAAAATTTTTTGGGGGCTCTAGATGATTTAGTAAATTATGAAGAAATTATTTTTAAAAACAATTTTAATTGACAACATCGGAATAGTTTGTAGGAAATATTCAAGTTAGAGTCTATCCAAACGTATAATACATCGTGCATGAAAGATAGAAAGAGCGTGGATTATTTTTTTTTTTTTTTGAGACAAAAATGTAATATATTTTTGTTTTGTTGCTGTTTCTAAATAAACATTTAGATCATTCGATTATACAGCTTCGAGCGATGTGAAAATGAACGAAATCAGTACGAAAGAAATAATTTTGCTTCTAAAACTAAATTATTAACGAGCGAACTTAAAGCTCGGTCACACTGAAAACAGTCTGTCGCGGCGGTAAGCGATTGAGTAGTTTACAATATCAGGACGTCACACAGGACACGATACCTTCAAGCGGTTCAGTTTGTTGCTTTATCGTAATACATTTCTTTATATTTCTTTTTTAAAATTATTAGCTGAGACGAAGAATAACTTCTTCTGCTGTTAGCTTTAAAAAATACAGAAAATACAAAAAAAAAGGAACGATGTTGGGTACGTGAAATAAATAAAAAAAAGAAAGGAATTAGGTAAATAAAGTCGCTTATTATGTGTTGAACTAAAATCACGTAAGATAGATTTTTAATGTTATGTCTCGAAGAATGTTTCCAAGAGTTACACGGGAGGAAACCGATTGAAACAAATCAAAGATTAAACATGTATATCTTGAAGGAAAACATAAATTTGATGAAAGAAATTTTCAATAAATTCGAACACCGATCATTAGTATTACGAAATACGCCTATATTTACGTGAAATTTAGGAAATGTTTCGGTTAAAATATATTACAGATAATTCGATTATAAACATCGAGAAAGAAGTTAAAGTCGCTAAACGGTTTCTTACCACAAAGCTTTTCGACTATTAAATCATTATAACATAAAGTTAATGTTTACATATTTTATACTTCTTACATGTTTTATTTTTACGTTCATTGATAATGGCTTAATGGCCGAAAAGATTTGTTATAAAAACGTTTAGCGATTTCAACTTTTTTTTTCGTATTTATTGTTTAAAAATTACTACATTCCACAATTTTGCAAATTCGATAATAACTTAAAATCGTCATTGATCATTATACACCTATTTACGGTACTTACTCATTTTACTCAAAGACGGTACAGCTAGTAGGAAAAACGAATCGGTAATTTTGTACAACTGGACCGCTCGTCGTCGCTATGAGTCGTTAGATCGCGTTCTGTCTGATGATTATGCAAACTTGTAATATTCAACTAGACTGCCGACCGCCCCAGTCCGATATCGCTTACCGCCGCACAGGAACGCTTTTTGTGTGACCGGGTCTTTAGATCTGATTTAGAATATAAAGACCCGCCAACTCGTAAATTGATAGACAATATCGCCTAAACGATCCTCCTCAACCAGAAGATCGATAAAATACTTGCCTAACGATTTATCCCGACCAAATCGGTACGGGCCGGATTGCCATTGGCTTGCGCGTCTTCTTTACTTTTGATGTATCATTTACCGACCAATCGGATAGACAACTCGGTATATCGGATAAATATTTATTTAGAATTCTCATCCCTGGTCTTCACGCTAAAACGTTACATCGCTACGCCATGAGATCTTTATGATCATCCAAATAATATTACGCGGCCATCGAACCTGTCGTTCAAAACTGGCAATAACCAATAATCAACGAGTTCGTTTGAAATTTTTTATCCGTTTTTAATGAGCTCTTCCAGAAGTCACGACAACCCAACGATTGAAAAGAACTAGAATTCGCGACCTAGTTTAAGAGAAAGGCTGAATACGTCAATGGATGCATTCCCCATACAAGAGAAGACGATGACATCCTTCATAGATAGTCAACATGGATAGAAATGAATTGGCAGAAGTAGAAAAAAAATAAAAATATAATTCAAAACGTCAATTGTTGATATAAGGACGCCACAATTTCGATGAATGAATACGAAACGGTACTCCCGATTATTTTTATTCTCGAAGGTATAACAAATTGTATAATTTGAATACTTCTTTGTGCGTATTTTCGAAGAGATAAGAAAAAATTGAAAGATCGCTGTCTTAATCATGTTCGTCAAACTAGTATTAAATTGGATTGATCTGATTACACATGTCTACAGATGACCAAACTGAAGTGGGGACCCGGCCAAGGCACGTAGCTAAAAGAGATAGAAAAAAACGAGTGGTGGAATGGTGGCCGTTTCATAAGAAAAGAAACATTGGCTGACCATTGACTCATTGATATGATTATATAACTCAGGTATCGGGGAAGAACTAAAATTAGAAAGCTCAGAACCAGAATGAATGGAAGTTATTGAGTGTGCCGATGTAGGATAAATAGATTAATATTTATATATATATATTATATATATATAAATGACGAATAAAGCAGTTAATGATTCATTTCAAAACAATGGTTGATTAAAAAAAAAATTAATAGCACACAATGTGAATAATTACACTGCACTAGGGCATAAAATGGAACGAAATCATATTAAAAATTGCGTCCTGTATTCGCGTGTGCGTAAAGGTGAATGTTTAATAATTTTCATGTTAACAGACGTATAAATTGAAAAGTAAAATTTTCTATACAAATGATTTGTTCGGACTGTAAGACTGAACAAAAATTTTTCATTAAGAATAATTTTGTTTTCTATATAGACATATAAATAAATTTATTTTAATATCTTTTCATCTTTCCGATGTATACATATATACAAGAATACGCGTGTGCATGTATGTCGATATCGTCCTTTCAAAGCGGAGCGTTAATTACCTAAACTAGTATATGGAACAGGCACGCCTGCGCTCATTGTGAAGAGTAATCATATAATCATAATAAGGAAACGCGTATTAAACCCGGTTTTCTACTTCTACATACCAGTTATATCCCTAGACGTATACTGCGTCGTTTGGTTCATTAATCTTGAATTAAACTGGGATGATGCAAATTTTGTTCAAAAAATATCTAACGTACTATTTTATTCTAATAACGTGTGATTTTTTTAAAAGATAATTCCATTTAGCAATTATGAAAATAATATCAGGTTAGCGACTGATTATGGTGGCATTTAAATTTTTATTTTTCTCACATATCCTTCTTTATTAATTACCTTTTCAAAAGTAACTTGAGGAACACTTTTAAGAAAAGATTAAAAAATTACGTTTTTAATTAGTTCATCAAAAAAAGAAACCATTTTTCCTTGTTTAAAAAAGGAAAGAAAAAAACAGTAGATCAAGTTGTATACTTTATTCGCGGCAGTTTAGCTCGGTGTATTCTTAGCTGATAAGACTTTAATAACATTTCGAATTCAGATGTTTCATATACACTTTAAAAATTATTCTTCGTCATGTTTATCTCTTAACAAAACGACAGCTTGAAAATCATACCTGTCGAATCGTAATTAATTAAGTTATACCAGTCATATTACGTACTTTATCAACTTTTTTTAAGCTATAGTAAATGTAGTAAATATAAGCGTAGAAATTAAAACACATAATCTGTTCAACGCTATTTCTACGTCCTAATATATATATATATATACTTGTTCTTAGACATACACACATATATGTATAATTATTTATCTTAACTCTGCTCCAATAATTACGGTCTCATGTCGTATGTACACAATCTTAAAAAGTAAGGACAAACGCTTTAAAAACTGTTCGTCCATCTGGCTGACACACGACCTCGACCTCTTCTCATCAGTAACTTTTTCTTGAACCAACAGCTTGATATTTTTCATTCTGTTTACATAACCAAAATACATCTAGTATCGACTAGAAATGTCTTCTTCAAATACGAAAATATCGTTAAGTATTTAGAACGCTTTAAAAACATATCATTTTTTCCCTATTCTCGTGTTTCGATTATGAGCCCAATCTCATTACCGATGATAGCTCTGAAAGAAACTACGGGATAACTACAAAGAAATATATATAATATTTATATACACATTTTAATAAAAAAAAAAATGTAATCTAAATCTCATTTCTGAAACTTAGCAAATTTTAACGAATAAATACGTGTATATAAAAAGTGCTGGAGAGAAGTGGTGAAGAGAAACAAGAAAAGGCCACGAACATGGTTACAGGGAATTAGAGAGCATCGTATTCTCATTTGTATAAGACGAATACGCTCATTTTAATGAAAAAAAAAAACAAAAAAATGATAATAATTAATGCGTCGTTAAAAACCAACAAGTTTCTTAAAATTAAAAAAAATTTAAACAATTTTTATTTTAAATAAAAGCGCGTACCTGCCAGTCCGCCGTGAGTAATGTTTATTGCGCAAACTAGTAATATAACCATAAAGATTACTTTATCTACAAAAATATATAAATATAAATTAGATTCATTTTATCGATAATCGTCTATTCTAATCACTACGCCCCGACATAATAAAAAATTTTATCATTTTATATCGCGCTAAAGTAATAATTTATTACAAAAATTAAAATATCCGATATTGTCCATGTGTCGCATTAGTAGTAGAAGTCGATCATTTTCGAATACGAGACGCTATTTTCAACTTTTCTATCGACGAATACTGCACGAAACACGGCGAACGACGAACAATAATTTTTACATTTATTAATTTCGCGAATAATCTAAACGAATATCAAAACAAAAAAGTAGTTTCGAATCATTAAATTTTATATATAAAAAGACCAGAAAGCTTTTCGCCTATTAAGACTTTATCAAGCAGACACTAAGAAAAAAATACATTTTTATAAAAAATATTTAAAAAAGAGGCAAAAAATAAAATAAAATGTAAGAAAATAAATTTAAATGTACAATATTATATATATATATATATATATATATATATATATATATATTAAAAAAAGTAAAACCAGTTATTTATAATATAATCTGATACTAAATGTGGTAAACAATCAACAAATTACATATACATAAAATTTATTGATAAACAATTACAACCAGAATGCTTATATGCATCAGAATGCCTTATACTCAAGGTGGGAAAAGAATTAGAAACGATTAAGAAAAAAGAGAGAAAAATTATAAGAAAAATACTTAGCCCTAACATTGTGGACGGAAAGGTATTTCTTAAAAGTAACAAGGAGATATATGAAAAAAAAGTAGGGAAGATTATCCATGAAAAAGAGGAGAATGATGTTTTATGGACAGGTTAAGAGAATGGAGGCTGACTAAACAGATATTTAACTTTTTTGACAGAAACTGTGAAGACTCGGATGGTTCCAAGAAACTAAGAAAGATATGAAACAAATGAAGATTTCCGATAAAGATATTCAAGATAGAAATCAACTGCGGAGAAAAATTAAGGAATTTCATAACTTTCTGGAAACCAACAGAACGAACACGGGAAAAAAATGGTGTGAAAAACGGGTAGCTTAAAAATGAAACAGTTCTGAAAGAAAAAGGAGGCAAAAAAAAACAGGTTGAACGAACTAAATCAAGAAGAATGTCAGCCGAAGAAAAAACTGGTGCCAAAAGGAGAGAACAAAGAAAACAGTTACACAGTGAGAAAATGAAGCAATATTGAAGAAGAAAGAAGAATTTCAGTCCCTGATTTTGTTGTTTTACGTGGTCCTCGTTGGCGGAGATCGATAAATAATAATTATATTAAATAGCCATAAAAATAAAACTTCCTCTTTAGTATAAAAACTGATTAAATTTATAATGTACTTCATCGAAATTTATCACCGAATTGGTTCAATTATTTTTAACTCTTTCTTTTATTATTTCCATTATTTTTTTTATAATGTGTTTCTGCATGTAAAATTTTATGATTTTAGTTAACGTTATCGATTTTGGGTTTTAATTATTTACAATTTTTTCCCAATAACGATTTTCCATCATTGTTAATATATGAATTTAAATGTTCTTGTATTCTTTTTCACGTTGATTACAATTTAATTTGAATACAACTACATTTATTTATTTTTTAAATATATTTCTATCGTCTATTTTATTACTGCTAATTAATTTCAATAACGCGTTATTATTTCTTATTGATATACGCGTCGATCATTTCTACGTTCAACTAATAACGAAGGTTACTGACGTATTAATTTTCACGAATAACACACATATCGGTTAACATGCAGCATTTATCGCAAATAGTTCAATACTTCTCGTACAGATGTTTATTTATCTTGTGTTTGATGAAAACATTACACAGTGGACTTCCGAAGACATCTAATTTAGAATAAGTTGACCTTGCGATTGAAACGAAATACGTTTACTTTGACTTTGTTTATATATATGAATAATTAAATAACTACAATCACCCGACAAATTAATATTCGTTACTCGTTTACAGAATTCCCCCCCTTGTAATCAGATCATACAAAAAAGTAATTAACATCGTTAAATCTTTATATATAAAAATACTACAAAGCTTTTCGGCTATTAGCCGTTATCGAGTGGACATTATATACAACTTACAAGAAATATAAGAAAAAAAAAATTAAATAAATATAAGAAAATACTTAATTTAGATTACATCGTTACAAAAAAGCAATGTTAAAAAATAGTTACTTATAAAATATTTTCTAGTTAACTAGACTAGATATAAAAAATAAAAATAAAATATTTTCATACCACATTTACCATCAGATTATTTTATAGATAACTGTTTCTAGGGAGTTTAATCTTTAAAAATTCTCATCCTTGGCAAGATTCGTACTTAAATTTTTTTGTAATATTGTACATCTAAATAAAGTATTTTCTTTTATGTTTTACTTTTCCTTTTATATTTCTTACAAATTGTATACAATGCTCACTTGATAATGGCTTAATAGCCGAAAAACTTTGCAGTCTTTATATATATATATATACCGTTACTTCGAATTTAAGACGCACACTGGTTTTTGGTTTTCAACGTGAAGAAAAAAAAAATTCATCGAATTTAAGACGCATTAAAATTACAAGGTTTTAGGAAAGGAAGTTTTGGAAGAAATAGAAATAATTAAGATACTAATAGTCAATACCCGTATACTTCTTCAACATAATACGAAATATTATAAACTTATAGGTACATAGGCTTACTTAGCGCAATTTAGTAGTTCAAAATCATTGCTGCAGAATTTCGTTGAATGCAACGCGATATACTAAAATTTCTAATCTACATAATCATTTAAATATCCCTTACATACATTCGTTTATTAGTAAAATCTCAAAAAAATTTTACGAAAACTGTAAAACTCATCAAAATAAACTAATACGTGTAATAGGAAATTACAATATGGAACATCTACGCATACGTTATACTAAGTATAAGCATCGTAGATTAAAACATAGATTTTTGTAATTATTAACCTATTGTTAAGTACAGATATTTTAAGCTAAATTATGTCTAAAAACACTGATTTTCGTTTTGTTGATTTATTGACTTTTTAATTTTTGTTACCTTCAGGGTGTGTCTTTTTTGTAGGTTTTTTTCATTTTTTCTTGCACTATTTCTAAAGTAATTTCAAAGTGTACTATAAGTTTTGTAATTATACATATTTAGAATTGCTAAGGTTTATGTATAGGTACTTAGCTTTAAGTTATGAAAGAAAATTGTTTTCGGTTTATGTTTAAAAATATAATAAAGATTTTTCATTTCATTTCATTTGCAATAAAAAAAAAAAAAACGGGAATAAACAGTAATTTTTATGACTAAATTACCTATTAATTGCTTTTTCTAATTATGTTTTTAATTGCTATAGTCGGTTGTTGAATCGTCGTCATTGCCGGGACGTTGAAGTAGAATCGTTTGCGTCATCTTCGTCACTATGATTCCAAGCACAGTCATCTTCAGAGCCATCCAATGCATTCGATATACAGCACTTCAAAAAGGATTTGATGATTATACAGGGCGGTAAATCTTTCAAAGCTTTTGAAATCCATCCTACAATCGTACCTGCTGAGGCTCGTTTGATTTTGCCAGTTGGTGTGAGAGGATGATTATTTTCAGTCGACCATTGATTGTATTGCGCACGAATACGATCTTTAAAGGCTTTATTAACACCGAAAGGCTTTATTAACACCGACATCAAGAGGTTGTAACTGACTTGTCATACCTCCAGGAATGACTACTAAATCGCATTTTCCATTTGCCAATCTGGTTTTAATGTCGTCAGATAAATGACCGCGAAACGCATCCATCACTAACATGCTGTCTCGTTTGAGAAGTCCACCTGGTCTTCGCTCCCATACGCACTCCAACCAAACTTGCATAAGTTTACTTGTCATCCAGGCATTTTGTTGGGCTCGAACAATAACCCCATCCGAGAAGATTTCCTTTGGCACAGTTTTTCTGTTCAGGATTACATACGGCGATAACTTATTGCCATCCGCAGTAGCAGTGAGCATAACAGTTACTCTTAATTTTTCGTAGCCGGTTGTTGTCACTGTTACTTGTTTTTGCCCCTTCTCACTGACCGTGTAATTTCTTGGCATGTCAAAGAAAACAGCAGTTTCATCAGCATTACCGATTGACTAAGATGGTATTGTTTCTTTAACCTTAGTTGTATTACACGACGTTGATATTGCACCAATTTATCCTCATAATCAGATGGTAGTTTCTGGCAAATTCTACGACGTAATGATAGACATTGTCTTTTCATGAATTTTTCACACCATCCACGACTAGCTTTAAATTGAAGAGTTTTATCGCTGGCAATTTCTCTGGCTTTTAACATTAATGCATCTCGCGTTACTGGAAGGCCTTTCGTGCGAAGTTCTTTAAAATAAGTTAAAACGGCAGCATCGATTTCCGGATATCTTCCATGTTTTGGTCCCGAAAATGATTTTTTTGTTCGTTTAATTAACTTATTTTTCATTTCACGCCAACGGCGAACATTCACTTCGTTAATCGAGAACTGTTTACCGGCGGCACGATTTCCGATATTTTCTGCGCATAAAATAACTTTACGCTTAAATTCCGCTTCGTATGTAAAACGCTTTTCCATAATCAAAAGAAAAAGTACCGTATTAACAAAACAACGATGGGTTAGTAACTGCAATATTTGGGAGAGCGACACTGACTGACGAGCAACGACTGTGACCGGAAATGGGAATAGGTTTACAAGTCACTTTTATAAACATCATTAATCAACTCCTACAGCTAGTGTAATATATCGATAGCATTAATGTAGCAAATACAATAATTCCACGTATAATAGGAGATTTTAGTACGTATTATAGGTAGTTTTACTCTTATACATGCGGTCAATTTAGAAAGTACCTCGAATTTAAGAAGACCTTGAATTGTGAAAAAAAAGTGCGTCTTAAATTCGAAGTAATACGGTATATAAATTTAGTGATTTTAACTATTTTTCAAAAATCACTACATTCTACGCTGTTTAAATTATTATTAGTATTATTACTAATATCGTGATTCTCACAGAATCTGCCTTCTACACTATATTTAAACATCCGTTCAAAAAGCAGGACGCGGTTTCATTTATTGTATATAATTCAAAACGAACACTTAACTATTAAAAAATTTAAATTTAACTAAAGATTTTTACTAAGTTTGTTAAAAATTACAATCGCGTTTTATTTATACATCGCTTTTTCTGCTTTACACAACTGTCACTATATTGCTCCTTTCGATCATATATTATTAACTTTTGACAACAAATTATAAATTTTATACAATATGTTTATTATACAATACGGTTTCTTAGATCACTGTAAATACTATTCAATGTGTTATGTAAATAGTTTTAAAATTGAGATATTTAGTGTCAACAAGAAAGTATTACAATTTTATTAGCATTAAAATTTCATATGTCGTGTCATCGTTACCGAATAGAATTAAAACGATTTTTAACTATACAAAAAAATTTTGTTGCATCCACTTTTTCAATTTATACGCACACTTTTTTTTTTTAGCACCGACTTATATACACTTTTTTTGAGCTAGCACGTGCATATTGTCCACGTAACAACTGTTAAAATATAATTTTTCTATCCTACATTATCTTACATTCTCATTCTGTAATTATTGGCGTATTTATTACGCGCACTAAATGATATCGATTGAATTTTTGAAGACGTACAAGTTTTTAATTGGTTCGTTTTTATCTAAATCTATTTTTACATAGGTGTATAAATATATCAAATGATTTTCTTCACATTTTGTAATCGTTTATTATTCCGACCCCTGTTGAATAAAGTTTCAAGTCCGGTTCTAAGAAGGGATATTTAGTTAATACATAATTTTTATATTATAAAAAAATATTTATACGACGTATTAAATATTATATAGAATTATCTAAAAAAAACTGTACTATAAACAAAATCTTACTTTATATTTTCACCGTCTTTAATCATTTCACACACGAAAGTGTATAATTTTATATTAAAAATTGTAATGTGTGATTGAAATGGTTAATATATATTTTCATAATGAGGGACATTTGATTGAAATTAACTATTTTAGTTTCGGAAATATTTATATAATTAAAAAGTATCTCTAGTCATCTAAAAAACAATATTATACACGAAATATTACTTCATGTTTTCACCGCATCAAGTCATTTTCTTGAATTATTTCATAAATTCTATGATTTTCTGTAAAAAATTGATAATGCGTGACAGAAAGGGTTAAACGTTTAAAAATCTATTAAACGAGCAAAATACAAAAAGAGATTTTGAAAACAGTTAAAGTTTTTCGATAGAAAAGAAATTGCCAAATTTTACGAAACAAATTATAGACCATGAAAAACTAGGTATAAAATATTAAAATCCACTATTTTACAAAACAAATTATAGAGCGCGAGAAACTATTTAACCGTAAAATTAATATCCCTAAGTCGATATAAGTGAAAACAAAACTTGAAATAGAGAATAGAATTAATGGGTTGAGAACGAACATACCGAAGGTTATAATAATAAAAGTAAAAATTAAACCAAAGAAGATCTGACAAAAAAAAAAAAATATTCATTGGTTTAATTTTTCATCTACCTTCTTCGTTACACAGTATTTCATAGGTCACGGTAATTTGCAAAAAGATTTCGTACCATTAACGAGGTAGTTTAATGTAAAAAATCAGAAGACATCCTTGACCACACTTTTCGGATATGTAAAAAAAAATATTCTTATTCTATTTTTATTTTTTTAAAGAAAACCCTGTATAAAACAAGAACAGCATAGGAAGCTTACTAAAGTTGTTTAGAAAGAAGGTAATATTTCATAACAGACCGACCACAAGAAAATTTATGCTCAACTCTGAACGAAAGGAATAAAGTTCCGACTGGAAAGTAGATTTATTTATTCGTTTGTACGTATTTATTTTGATTCGTATTTAATTAAGTTAATCTATAATAATTATAAAGAAATTATTATTATTATTATTATTATTATTATTATTATTATTATTATTATTATTATTATTATTATTATATTCCCATTAATGTGCCGTGTATTGCTACTAGGCTGGACGGTAACGTTATTTCCAATTATACGTTAAATAATTATTAAATAATTGATATCGGCGAGTCTCACAAAAGATGTTTTCTAAATTTTATCGACAAACGATTGAGAAGGGAATGTTTAAATCATAAGTGAAATTTCGGTATATCGCGTAAGTTAGTTAATCCGAAGTAAGTTTTCATAAACGTAAAATATATAAAATGTAATTATTCCGGAGCACGTGACAATATTTCTTGCATCATTATAAAGAAATTACAAAATCAAAAAAAAGGTATTTACATTTTACTAACTGTCCGCCAGTTTTACAGAATATATCAAAACTAAATAATGGAAAAACCGGGATTTTTTTTTTTAAATCAAAAAAATGAAAAATTTTAACGTAGTAGAAAATTCAAAAATTAAAAACAAATAATAAAACATTATAAATCACAAAAAAAACAACATGTTCTTATTTATATTTCGTGTAGGTACACTACACGTCATCGAGTATACAATTAACGTATAAATTCGATTAATTAATGAAAAAAAACTTGAAAATTATAACGTTGATATTAGAAATAAAATCTTTTACGATTAATAAATATACATACATAGTTATATAATTACGATGGTAAAATATTCATCGAATTTACATACCAGCCGTCATTTTGTTGATATTATTTAGGAGCACAAATAGTCGCGATGATAACAGCAAGATCATATATGTAAACATAACAACAGTCTACTGTTAATCGCAAAACGGATCGTGAAACAGTGTGTAACAATATATTAGCCTTGTACGTAGAATACTTCATCCGTTGCATTTATACATGTATATATATCCTGCGCACGACGGATGCATCTATCTTGTATATGGGGGCATATGATGTATATATATATATATATATATATATATATATATATATATGTATATATATGTATGTGTATATATATATAACAATCCTAATAAAGTTGATAAACTTATTAGTATAATTTGTCTTACTTCCCATCATTGAGTTTAGTGGATGATTCATTACCAACTTCTAGAAACTCAACTCCGTCTTATACGCACTATCCTTGTTCAATGACGCATTAATATGATTTGACACCGTTTGTTTATTAATTCCTAACAAATAATATAGACCAAGCCCGCCATAAAATAACAGCAATAAAATAACGCGTTGAATACATCTTGAATTCAGTCATCGATATTTTCAAAATAAGTTCGCACTCTATATATTTACATTGTGAAACTTTAAAATAAAAATTTCCTATTACCTTTTCAAACATTACATTTTCGTTTACGCGCATCGCAGAATGTATGTAGCGATGAGAATTCAAGCAGACTTTGCGATACATAGGCACCGACTTTATGGGAGGGCAGGGAACATATAGCAGGACCATGCCTCCTCAAATTAATTAAGAACTTCGCCCCTTCAATGTTTATTATTCAAGGGATAACCCTTTCAGTACCATAAGTTGGACACAGAAATATATAAAATGTTGTCGTTATACGAATATTTCAGGTAATTTATTTGTAAGATTTGTCGTGTATGCTTGATAATGACGTAACTGTCGAGAAAAGCTCTGCAATAGAAAACTTTTATAATGATTCAGCTCTGTTATGATTTTGTTTTGTTTATAATTCATAAAATCACTACTCTCTGATATATCAACATTGTATATCTATATATATAACAATTTTATTAATGAGTTACGTTTATGGAACATAAAAAAATATCCTTTTGCCCCCAAAGTTTTTTTCAAGTCGGCGCACCTGTTTCGAAATACGATGTATTAAAACAAACTCATGTTATAATATGCTATATAATAGAGCATGAGTTCATTTTGAAAAATAACTTAAGCAGGTACCTATCGGCAATACGGTAAGTACAGGTGTAATAAGGAAAGAACTCCCTACCTGTAAAATATACTAACTGAAATGAGTTTCAAGAAGCTTGCAAATAATTATCTAAAATTAAAACTATCATTGAAAAATGAAAAAGACATCGACATATATATTACTGAAACTATTCAGCGCATAGCGTGGAAATCACTTCAAATTAAAAATATTAAAAACGTAAATTACTTCCCGCGTTACGTTTTGACTCTAGTTAAAGAAAAAGGAAACATTCGAAAAGAATAGCACATAACTAAAATCCAGTATGTACGCGAGTACTACATCAAGGATTAAAAAGAACATGGACGCGAGATATCCTTAATCCCACATAACTATGACATGAATAGGGCAGCCTTCTTCGGTTGTGGACCTAATGGTCGAAAAGAATACCCTGTTTGGAAATGACGTTCCTTTCGCCCATATACACGGTGTAGGGTACCAATGATACAGGCATCGATAGCGGAGGCAAGTGTAATAAGCATTAAGTATTCTATATTATCAATACTTGTGCTCTTCACACTTGACCCGTGTATGCGGGCTAGGGAAGTGGTATTAACTGCGTATACATAGTTGTCTAAAGTTGTAGGGACAATATATACCTAGACGTTGACTCTTTTCCATTGGGAAATGGGTTAATAAAAATACGACAGTGTGTTATCAATTGTAGTCCAAAGACCGGTATGACACCACCAAAAAAGAACCTAGAAATCCAGTTTACAAGTCTTTATGAAATAAAAAAATAAAAAGATTCATTAATTATAGAAATTAAAAATGAATTTCTCAATATTTACAGAAATTATCTTCTTTGAAAACTTCCAGCTATAGCCTGTGAAAAGCAATTTGAACTCGCAATGGGCCAATACAATCTTTTCTACCCATTAGGAGTCCTTATGGTAGATGGGCTAGGGATGATCGAGAGAAGACTGGAGTATTTGCCAAACATTTTTCTAAAGTTTTTAACCCAAATTCTGAAACTGATGATTCCGAAAATATAATGACATTTTTAAACGATCCTTTTCAAATGTATCTTCCTATTGCGACAACGTCCACAGGGGAAATAAATACTCAAAAAATTAAATAGTAAAAAATCCCGGGCTCCGACTTAACCACCGGAAAAAGCGACATTATTTATTAATAATATTTTTAACGCAGTGTTTCGCCTGCAATATTTTCCTCTGTCATGAAAACTGGCGCAAATAGACGTAATACATAGAGCACCGGACATAGTCACAAGTGACGTAGCCAGATTTGGTTGAAGAGAGGGGGTTCAAACAAAATTAAATTATAACAGTAAACCCAAGTTAAATTTAAGTAAATAACCAAAACTCAAGTAGGTTAAACCCCAATAAGCAATCCAACTCATCAGAGTTATTTTTATACTTATTAGACGTTGAATATGTAATTATATTAGAAGCAATAGACGACAGAAATGTTTAACGTCACTGAAAAACATTAATAGCATATTATTGAGGACAGAGGAAGATGGTTACAAAGTACAATAAATTCCTCGAAAAAATAAACGATAAATAATGATTTCATATTTTTCGAAGGAATAATACATAGTAATAACTAAATTTAAAATTTAAAATCTATTCTTCGCGTTTTTCTACAAAATTCTTCCAGTACCTTCTATATTACAAAATTATTTATTTACTTCAAAAACAACGAAATTTAAATAAAATAAATGAAAAAAAAAATAGGTTTAACAAATGTAAAACGGCATTTAACAACGAGTATATATTTTCTTATTATCAGATTGATTGTTAACACCCACAAAATCACCCCCTGGCTACGCCACTGATGGTCGCATCATATAGACCTATTTACTTAACATATCTTTTCAAAAGTTCTTGAAAAAATCATATTAAATGGTTAAATCTTATTCTAAAATCGGATAATATTATAACCGACCATCAGTTTCGATTCCGTAAAAAGCACTCGACTATCGAACAAATGCAATTGTATATACGATACGAGAAGGCTTTGATGCCGAGAAAGTATGTCTGGGTATGTTCCTAGATGCCAGGCAAGCCTTTGATCATTGCATCAGGGGTTATTATATAAACTTAAAAAAATTCTTCCCTGTCGGTACTTCTTTCTCCTTAAATTGTACCTGGAGGATCGTACATGTCAAGTAAAATTCGAAAATGAATACTTCACTATCATGTTTTCGCGCCTCAAAGGAGTGTTTTGAGTTTGGTGCTTTATCTGCTGTTTACAGCTGATTTTCCAGTTAGTGACGATGTTATTACTGGCACGTTTGCGGGTGAACAGCTATTTTAGTTGTAGCCAAAGAGCAAAATCTATTCCACGAAACTGTGCAGCGGTCTTTAATAAAAATCGAAAGCTGCTTGAGACGTTGGCGTATTGCAGTTAACGAAAGTAAATGCACGCAGGTCACATTTACTACTTGATCTGTCTACTCACTACATTAAATGGAGAATTAATCTCACAACAGAGTTACGTTAAGTATCTGGGGATGCATCTTGGCATTAAATTAACATGGAGCAGACATGTCGGACAAAAAAAAAGAAAACATCACGACATAAAACTTAAGCAGCTATACTGGCTTCTTGGCGAGCACTCCAGTCTTCTTCTTGAAAATAAGCTTTTAATCTATAAAATAATATTGAAGCCTGTGTGGGCATGCGCCCTGGTGCATACACGGCTCTCGTAGTCTCATATAAATACACAGGGCACCACTTTATTGGATAACAATCTTCGGATACGCCGATTAAAACGAACCAGGACATTTTATCCTAATTTCTACCGAGATTCATTGGGGGAGCACTAATGGGTGTTAACCACTTACACGCGACTTCGCATTTCATAACAATTGCTAGGTCTCTTGGCCAGTTGTAACTATGTATATTATATAGAAAAACAATTGTTAAGTCATCAGTGCTATAATAGCATCGGTAGTTACACGCGGAACTATAAAAATAAGGAAATAAATAAACAAATAATGAGATAAAGTTAAGAGCAATAAACACGCGGCGCTAATTTAACTAGTTACTCATTTTTGTGTTGTCATATTACAAAATCGAGTAATATTTTTAACGTTCCAAAACAGTAATTCGATAACACTGATTACAGGTATATTTTAAATACCGTTATCGATCTTCTTGATACTTTAGATTAATTTTATTGTTTCCCATTTAACGGAACATTTTTCTTCGAAAACGATATACTAAATCTTTTGAACGCTACATTAAAAACCTCTGTACCCATTCATCAGGAAAAATCGATGTCGCCATGAGAAATACTTTTATGATTTAGGTGAATTCGAGTATAATAATTCGAATAAATACTTCGCGATTTGCAAATTACAAAATTGAAAAAATTGCAGAATTTATATTTTTTATTTAAAGTAACGATAGTAATCAAATCAAATTAATATCCATTTCAATAACAAATACAGTGAAATTAATTAAAAGTTACAATAAAAAAAAAACAAAAAACAAAAAACCTTATGGGTGTACATGCGCGAATACCGGGTAAATTTAATTTTATAATACAGGGTTACCCGAACAATTGAGAATAGGAAAACATAATTTAATACACAAAAAATGAACGTAAAATATTCTTCTATAAACAAAAAATTGATAAAAATAACAAATAATAAAAAGAATAGAATTATATTTATAAATAAGCACAAATTAGGTGATCGGACTTTTTTAAAAAGTACCTATCATATAGGTAGTTTTAGCGATGAGTAATAAATTGTAAATAAAACAAAGTATTACAAAATGATATTAAGTTTTAGATGATTTTTTATAAAGATGTCTCTAATATCTCGTTGACAATTATATTTACTACACACGATATATATTCAACATCGCTAGTCGGTTAAGACTTTATATTACATTAATTTTGAAAAGAATTACAATTTTTTTTTTTAGCTTCGTAACACGAACTTATATCATCATAATTATAATTATATATTAGAAATAGTGAAAAACGAAATATAAACGTATCGAAATATTCTACACATCGTTAAAATAAAATACCTCGCTAAAGCGAACGTTTATTTTCACGATTCTGACAACGGATAAAGAATGCATTATTGTATGCATCTAGACAGAAACCCTACACGCTAATGTCCTATACCTTTACAATAGGCTCGCAAAATACGGGTGAACATATTATATGTACGGTCCCTGTTTACAAGCAAATTCATTCTGCACGTGCGTTTTCGAAATGTCTAAGATTGCACCCAAAGTTGGAGCGATAGTCGTCGAACGTATTATGCAAAATTTTCTTTGTTCAGAGATATTTTATCATCCTTATTTACTATCTAGGTGATGTGACAATTTCCGTTATATTATTCCGCACTACGAGTACACGCATGGCCAAAGATAATATAGATTTGTATGCATTGAACTGAAACTGGAATAAAATAATTTTTCATCAGATTAACAAATCTAGGTTTAATCAACATATAGTTGACCGTTATTGATCATATATCTATATAATGCACACTACTTGTAGTTCGTATACCGAACGTCGTGAACTTTTATCAGCTGTTTTACGCTAGCATACACTGTAGTCTTCGCTAAATTCTTAAACCTTTATATACATCGTCTGTTTTACCATTCATTTAAACCTATGTTTTAGAATTGACGAACTATAACTCTCTTTAATATCCACGGAATTCGTAGGCATATCAAATTCATACCATCAACCGCCTTGTGATCAATATTTGATTCCTTATACATTTTTCCGATATAAAACTTGCTTACTCCTGCGATATAGTATTCAAATCGTCTTTTGGTTATCATTTAAATTCACGACTTATCAACGCTTGTCATCTCGTAATTTACGCAAAATTCTTTAATGCCTTCTTTATACGTCCTAATGTAAATAGATTCGATCCAGTACGTTGGCCACATACATATTCCCTATATCGTATTACAGAATAAGATACAGCGTTTGTCAATACAAATTCCTCGGTTGACTTGATCATCTCTGTAACGATTTCGTCCGTTTGTGCTGATTTATTATGTAAAAATAAAATAAACCGCTGCTTCGTTAGCAATTTAGCTAAATATTTATTTGGGACTGTCCCCATTCCTCTAATACAAATAATTCATTTCAATAAACACACACATATATATATATATATATATATATATATATATATATATATATATATATATGTGATCGACTTTCATCGCACATCAGCCGCATGCAATTTTCTTGAACTTATACGTTTAGAGATAACACCTCTGAAATAATTATGTTCGTAAATATAAGTACTAGTAATTCTAAACGCACATTTATGAAATGACTCTCGAATTAACGAAGCTCCGAAATCATTCATAGTTTATAAAACAGAAATAATTTACGCACGATGAAAATTGTAAATTTATTATTAAAATATTCATATTTATTGAAATATATATTATATATTTCGATAAAATATGTATCCCATTAAGTATTACGAAAATTTCGATAAAACATTAATTATAAATGGTCAATATCACGCGACTGTTAATAAAGATAATAATCTTTACTAAATGTGAAAGGAAAACAGACTCTAATAAGTAATGTACCTGTATAGACGATTCGTATTCTTGTGGAAACGGGATTTTCAACATTATAGTATAAATTGATGTAAGCTCAAATAGGTATATCGATACAAGTAGATTTTCCGAACAAAATTACACGTACATATGGAAACATTTTGAATATCAAATTTTCATTTATGCATAAGAGCGAGTAATTTTTAGTTTACAATAAATTTCGGGAAAAGAAAAACGTTATAATAAATTGTTAAATTCGAAGCTGTTAATTTTTTATTTTAAAAATTAGTCGTTAATGAAGTCACAAAACAAAAAAAAAAAGGATTAAATTTGTAAAAACTTTGGACATGTAAAATGATCAACTACAAAATATCGGACACAGGAGCCAGACTGATAATATGCACAATAAAGAATAAAAAGCAAGCGGTAATATTTATTCGTCTTGAGCAAGACGGTATGTTACAAAAAAGATCATTAGAAATCGAAAATTCAACTTTGAAAAATATTTCTCTTTATAATTTACTCGGCAATTGAGTTCAGAGTAATGTATTTTCTAGTGCTTCAAGCATCAGACTCAATGTAAGATTAAAATTATTTATTTATATACATATTATGTAAATTGTGTTTACACGTGTATGTGTATATACATGGGTATGTTGTGTGTGTATGTATACATATGTATATATATTGTGTATGTATATATTGTGCAATATTTTGTGTATATACACACACGTGTATTCTGTGTATGTGTAATTAAGTATATTGTGTGTAAATGTTTCGTGTATAATGTGTATGTTTATACACACGTATGCTGTGTGTGACGAGAAAGATTATAATGACGTCCTGACAGAAATAGAATTCTATCATATCCGCCTTGCATTAATTTAAATAGCATGGAATCTTCTGTTGCTATTAACTTATTCATTGGTCCTCGTATATACAAACAATTCTTCAAGTAACAATATATTCAATTGACTTCTTTCGAAACTTGAACTATAATATCAAGAAGCAGCGGAAACAGTTTTCAACATGCAATTATATCTCCACTGAGAAAATGTTTATTTTCGTTTATATAGATTCCGTAACAATTTGTTTGAATTGCAAGTTATACCAGCGTAAATCTATATATATATATATATATATATATATATAAATATGTATGTGTGTGTATATATAGTCGAAAACATTTAACACTCGACGAATCGAATCATTATTATTATTTAAAAAAAAAAAAAAGTAAAAAAATTAATATAGTTAATGCCCGTTTTTTCGGTGTTAATTACTTTGAAATATTTATACGCCTAACGTATGCTGATGATTGTTTTATGCGCACAATTCATGCGATTAGATAAATATCGCGCATTCCATTAAGAATCAGCAATAGGAATCATATTCCAAATTTGATGACTTGATTTTTTTTTTTAATATTAAATATAAAAAACACGACGAAATATACAAATTTCTTAAATTACATACAACAGATAGAAGTGAGAAAACATAGATAAATAAATAATGTAACATACGCACATATATACAGATGAAAGTACAACGCCGTTAATAACATATTATCGACCAAAGTTATACATATTTACCATATATAATATAATCTTTATATATATATATATACACACAAAACTTAATTTAAAAATTATTAAAAATTTAACTCAACAATCGGTAAAACTTAATCTTATATAGGCGAGTTAATTTAATAAACGCATTGCACAAAGCGTAAAAATTTAAAATCCCTCTTTTTTTACTTATTCTCTTAAAAATAATTAGAAAACGTTCTCCGATAGGAAAGCCTACATACGAAATGAAAAAATATGTTTAAAATATTATACGTACATTTTATTTAAAACACATTATATAAAATATTAATATTACGCGATGAAAAACGATCATCACAAATGACGCAGTCATCTCCATTTTTAACCTTTGCAAGGCGATTTTAGTTTTACATTTTCAATTTTACGACAAATGTATTCCGACGATTTTCGAAAATAAACTTTTGTACTCTGTAAAAAAAAAAAAGAATTAATCGAAAAATTTTTAACATCCGAAAAATTAAATACAAAAAATCTGCGCAATTTATTAACAACAGTTAATTCGAAAAATTTAAAAATAATTAAGTTAATTTTATTTTATGACTAACTCGCACATTTCGAATTATAAAAATATTTTGATGCTCTTTAATTCCAAAATAAATTTTTTTCTAACTGGTTTTCAAAATAAAAAATTTTTCGCGTAGTAAATTTCATTTATTAAATAACAAAACGTCAATTTCATTTTATTCTTCGGTTAATCCTAGGTCGGATAATTTTTATTTTTATTATTTTACATTACATCTATCAATATTATTTCTGTCATTGTTAGTCGTACAGTCAAGCATTCCATTTTTTTAAAATGCGCAATTTAAAAACTCTATCGATACTTTCCTAAATAACCATTGTAATTAATAATTCCTCAGAAGTTTCGCCATCAGTCAGTATTATTATTATTATTATTAGACAACATCCATCCCATTATGTTGAAACACCTTCATGCATCAGCCAAGTCATATTTGCTACACACCTTTAATAGGATGTGGAATGAGGGAACCTTCTCTGCAAAATGTAAAATAGAGCCACAGTAATTCCGATACTAAAAAAAGGTAAAAATAAAACAGAAACAACTAGCTATCGTCCCATTGGGTTAACAAGTGTCCTTGGTAAACTATTGAAAAAAATTATTTTAAAAAGGCTAAGCTGGACCTTGGGAATGAATAATACGTTCATCCCAGAGCAATATGGTTTCCGAAAACAACGCTCAGTAATATTGATCTTCAACTCAGGATCCAGAAGGCATTCCATGATCGAAATCATTTATATGCTGTCTTTTTTTACTTGCAAAAGGCGTATGATACAGTATGGAAATATCAGGCACTTACCAGCCTACATAAAGTAGGAATTCATGGCCGCATGGCCAGTCTAATTCAAAGTTTTTCAACTGACAGGAAAATCAAGATACGATTAGGTAATACCTATTCAAAACTGTTTTATATGGATAATGGTGTGCCACAAGGATGCGTCCTTACTTAGTGTAACACTACTCTTCCTGTTAGTCATTAATGATATAATGCAGGCAATCCGACCACCGGTACAATTCAGCCTTTTTGCAGATGATTTAACGATAATGTTTCATTCATCTTCACCAACCAGAGCTGAAAAAATCATACAACGATGTATCAATGAAATAGTCGAAAGGGCATCTATACCAGGCTTCAATTTTTCAGCAGAAAAAACAACTTGCGTTGACTTCCACCGAAACATCAAGTGCAGTCAATGCCCAAGAATCTTCATGAATGGCTTAGAACTTTGTTTCCAGAATACAGTATTTTGGAGTAACTTTTGATAGCAAACTGGTATGGAGCACGCACATCAAAAACCTCAAGAAGTTAGCTATAAAAGCTTTAAACATATTGATGATAATTAATAATAAACGTAACAGAGGCGCTCGAAACATGTTACTACTGTTATATAAAGCATTAATTCATTCTATATTAGAGTACGGTTACCTATCGGTCGGCTCTGCTTCAAAGGGCTTGCTGGGGTCATTGGATACCATTCAACATTCAGCCATCCGAATAGTCACTGCGGCTTTTCATACTAGCCCTATAGTCAGTCTTAACAGTGAATCGGGATTACTTACTTTCAGTTTCCGAAGGCAAATCTTGACAGGTAACTTCCTCACCCCCACACTTATCACCCCAAACCTCCAATTCAATGATCTTTTACACAATGTTCCAACCCACAATCAAAAATCCACAAATATCCCTAATTATTCAATCAGCATCAAAAATAAGTTCTTATCATCATTTCCTCAATTTAACAAATTTATTCTTAATCCCCCCCGCTTCTTCCAATATATACCAAACCCTCACTCTGGCTTTTACAACCACTCCATATCAACTTGAAACTAACCTATCTTTCCAAATATTCATGCGCATCCCATGTACTCCAAAGCTATATTGCTCTTGAAATCTCTAAATACAAGGACGCTGTTTGCTGTTTTACCGATGGCTCTAAATCTGGTGGACGTGTAGGGTTTTGCCTTCTTTGTGCCCCCGTTCATTCATCGCTTTCGGCTTCCTATGTCCTGCTCCATATTCTCAGCTGAATCTTTTGCTATTTTCAAGTGTCTAGAGTTCTTGTCCGTGGTGCAATTTTCTTCTAAATTCCTTATCCTTTCTGATTCACCCTATGTTTTAAAGTCTCTCCACAACCTTTATACAGACAATGCACGTTTACAACACATACTGCTTGTCCATGACCTCCTTACTAGATCTTAAGTTTCCATAGTTTTCATTTGGATTCCCAGCCACATCGGTTTTCCTGGAAATGAAGCTATTGACCAAGCTTCCAGGGAGGCGTCCTTGCTTCCACACATTTCCGCTCGCCTCTTTCACTATTTCGATGTAAAAGATTTTCTGAAATTTCTCATAACCAAATCCTGGTTCAACAAAACCACCTGCTTTCAATCAAACCTAGTCCACTATCTCAGCTGCCATTTTCTTTCAAGACAAGAAAAAAAATGTTTCCTTACCAGACTTCGAATATCCCACTGAAATCTTATCCATTTCTATCTTCTTCAAGGAACAGACCCTCCACTTTGTCCCTTTTGTCAAGTGTTACAACTGCTTATGCCACACATACTAACATCCTGTCATGCTCTCACAACATTTAGAATCCAGCATCGTCCTTCCTTATCTCAACTGTTATCTGAATCTGCCGACGACATTCATAATGTTTTCCTGTTCCTTAATAAGGTTTTTAAAAATTATGTCTACACATTACTGGCACAAAAAGATTTATAAATTCTTATCAAACGTTTCGCTAAGAATGCAAATAAAAAATATGAAAGTCAATTTTTATAATGAGCAAATATTGTTCGGACGCGGTATTTTATTTGAAACAATTTTGTTTTTATTTTTTTTGCAGACATTTTCCGGAAATTTTAGAAAACATGTACTATTATGTTAACTTTCGTCGTCATGTATAAAACTATTCGTAGTGCGTGTACTTACAATTTTCTAGTAAACTTATTCGACTCGTTACTTTGCAAATCATTTTTATCTGTTATATTTACGCTGGTTCAATTTTTTGAAGTGTTCCGAACGTTCTCTCTGTTCTATTTCGAAATTACGAATTTCCTTGTCCCATTCGTCTCGTACGGTTCTTCGGTGATACGATCCTCCGCTACCGGAGCCACTCCATTCGCCGCGATTCTGTTGCCTATTAGCGCCCCGTGAAAAATTATTTTTCTGATTTCCACCACCAGGTACGCTTCCGCCTACCCCGCGCCAATATCCACCGGTCGATTGTTGACGATTGTAGAAACTATTTTTATTATTAAAATTTCGGAATCGATTATTATTATTTTTATGATATCCGCCGATGTTATCACGATTCCTGCCGCTACGATCATCGTTAAAATAACGACGCTGATGTTTCTCGTGAAATTCTGAACGATTCGAATCGTCGGAATATTTCCGTTTTCTTTTCAACATCGATTGCCGCCTATTATCGTCGTCGCTTCGACCACTGTTCCTTTCTTCATTCGATTCACTGGGTACAGAATGCGCATCGTGCAAAGGTGGTGGTGTCATACTACTCCGACAACCGTCGCCCGGAGGTAAAGGTATTTCTGAACTAACGTTAGAAAAATCAATCGACTGACTAATCATTTGTTGATTGATCACTGGGAACGTACCTTCAACCGCAGGAGACGTAATTTGTACTTGCTCTTGTTGCATCTGCTGTTGCTGCTGTTGCTGCGTAAAGTATGCAGCGGTAACGGAAACGGCGGAAACATCAGCGATAGAAGGAGGTACAATAGGAGCTGGTTGAAGTGGAAGCGGCGGAGTCGGTATATCGGCTATAGACTGTAATCCAGGTATAGGCGGTTGACAAGAAAGCGATGGAACAGACGGTTGAGGAATTACAGACGGTTGCTGCGGTTGCGGATAAATGGATGACTGTAAAACGTCCGGAGATGGATGTGGCTGGTACACGGGTATTGGAGGTGGCTGAGTAAACATCGCATGTGACATAAACATTTGCGACGACGCTGCCATTGGATCAAACGGCATGCCCATATTAGCCATCGCGTAATTCGCGTAACAATTTTCGACCGCACTGCCGGAAGAAGTAATTACACTGGACGCATAGATCATTTCAGGCGGAATATGCGAATATAACAGATTGGTATCGTTACTTTGCTGAGTTGCCGCATAATCATCGTCGACTCCGGGTGGAGGTGGTTGCATTATAACGGAATTATTGACGGTAACTTCCGTCATTGACGAGTCGACGGACGATGTTTGAACGTCGAAATTGTTAGACCTTTGTCTAGGGTCTCTATTGATCGAATTAACGATAGTAGCCGATTGCTGAAAAACGTGGGATGCATCTATCGTACTGTTACCATCTCCGATAACAATAGCTGGCGGAAGAGGGGGAGTAGTTCCAACTGACATGTACGTAGTCGGTATATCGCTGTTGAGAGTCGGAGGAAAAGCGATGTCTTCGATGTTTTCGTCTTCTTCGTCGACGATTGCGTTTTGACCGGGTGAATACGGCGCTTCGATATGTTCTTTATAAGCAGATACAATCGGATCAGCAACTACAGACGACGGTGCTTCATTGCTACTTCGCTTTTTGATCGAATCCAATATTAACTGAATATTCGAAGGTAATTTAATGTTATCGGTCACACGACCGTCATTTCCATCGTGTTCATCGGCCAATTTACGCGGTAAAGTAGTTTCCTGCAATGAAACACAGTTATTACGGATTGAATTAAGACAATTCCATTATTTTTTTTTTTAAATATGGTTTTAGATATACGTATTTAATAATCGATGCGAGGTAAATTTCATAGATACGTTAAGAGTAATTATAAAGGTTCTGGAATACTCATACAAAACCTAAATCGTTGTACAACTTGTAACATTCAAAAAATGCTCAAACTATATAAGCAAACTAAAATAAGAAAGTTTAGCAAAATGGATATTTTCAAAAGTGAATTGAATTTTTAGTCGATGTATCGTGTTAAATTTTCATAACCATAAAATTTCCTCTAGTTTTCTATACGTAAATCAGAATCGACAATGATAAATTAATGATTATATTATATATACATAGAAATTTTAAAATTACATACGTTGATGATCGAGCAACTCATGTCTTTAATCAAACGTTTTTCTTCCGCTATCTTACGATTTAGCTCATCCATCTGCTGTTGGAGATCGACATCTACTTCCGCGTCATTATTCACAGCAGATTCAGCCTGTAATAGAGCACCGGGAGAATACGGAATTTTTTCGCCCGGACTATAAGGTTCGTTAACACATGATGGCGCTGCTATTTTTTTTTTTTTTTTTTTTGTAAAAACAAACCGAATAATTAAAAAAGAAAAACACTCAAAAACATAATAATAATAATAATAATAATAATTACTATTACTTCAAAAAGTCGAGGTGAAAATTATCATACTTACGAAGCGGAGGTGTTGTCGACAGATCCGGTATACCACCACTCGAATAACCGTATGACGGTGAACAAGGCGGAGTATAGCTTTCTTCGCCGGGAGGTACCAGCGAATAAGAAGAAGAGGAAGAAATTTCTTTAGCAATTCTAGACGATAACGAAGAAGTTTTATGAGATCGTCGCGGACGAATTATAATACCCAATAATAGATGCGATCTGTGATCACCGAAACCGGGTCCGTCAATTGGAAGTAACACCTGCGGTATCGGTGAATGATTCGGAAGGGGAAACAAATAGAAATCTTTAATGCCGGACGATTTATTACCGATGACCGCCATACGATTTTTATTGTTCAAATAAGCGTACAATCCTAAATAGTCTACTTTATGATCTAATTCGTTCACTTCGAATCGAACTATCATAATATCTTTGTGACCGCTTTTTTTTAATTTCCCGATATATTCCCAAACGATCTTCGGATTAATACGGCCGACGCACTCTATCTCGTCGGCCAGTTCGTTTTCTAAACCTTGACAATTACCGGATACTTCTTTGATGTAAGCGTAAAATTTGGCCACGTCCGGCATTATTACGTTACCTCTCCATAAAGGCGATATATCGCCATCGGCCGGACTGTCCGAAATATAAGGAGGCGTAACGATCATCGTCGTCGACGACGGTTCCATATCCGGTTGTTCTATATCGTCTAAATCTAGACCGTCGTTAAATTCTTCATTCCACACCGGCATCGTATCGTCGTAGTCGTCGTTTACAATGTCGTACGAATCGTCGTCGTTATAGTCGTCGTCTCTTCGATCCTCTTCTAAAATCGGTTCTTCGCTACTACTGACGGGCGGTAAAAATATTTTCTCCGTTTTATCGTCTTTTTCTTCGGAATATTTTTCATAACGATTCTGACGATGATTACGACGTTCTTTCTTATCTCGATTACGTTTCTTACGACGATTTTTTTTACCGCATTCGTCGTCGTCGTCGCTGCTGGTACTTCTACGATCGACGCTTCTTTCTGAACTTCGTCTTCTTCTTCGTCTACTACTACTACTACTACTATTGCTACTGGCGCGTTTTTTATGTTTATGTTTATGTTTTCGATCGTGCTTTTTACGTCTGCTACTACTACTACTGTCACGTTCGTCGTAATGATGACGATGTTTTTTACTTTTAGATTCTTTATTGTCGATATTTTTACCGTCTGCTTGATCGTTGACCGAGTCGCTAATAATAGTCGCGCTATTATTCGAAAACGTCATCGTCGTGGTAATATATTTGTCTTTATCTTTGAAGTAATAGGACGGTCCTTTTTTATGTAAAATATCTCGCCTATCTTCAATGTCGTAAATTACGTCACCGCTACCTTCTAAGGCGGCCTTCAAATCCGGTACAATATCCGACGATTTGCTTACTTTGTGATCGTCCGTTTCGATTTCCTGTTCACCTTTATGCGTTTTAACTACGTACGTTTTCGCCTGCGATAACAGTTCCAATTCCGATTTTTTAATCATATCTATTTCGTGTTTCGCCTCTCTCTGTCGCCACTGAGCTAATTCTTGAGAAGCTAATTCCTCCGGAGTCAATCGTACCAAATCGTACGAACTAATAGATTTCTGAGCGATCTTTAAGAACAACGTATTTTTCTTATCCTTGATGTTGAACAATAAACTACGATATTTCGATTTGTATTTCATTCCGGTATCTTTAAACAAACTATGTAATTCTTCTTCTATTTCGTCCGCTAACTTGGTTACCTAGAAATAAAATCGTTTATAGCGGAAAAATATCGTTATTATAATTCGGTCGATATATTTTTAAATTTCGCATATTCCTTTATAGCGTCCTCTATATGGTACGTAAACTATGAATACACGTTTTCATAATAGAGGGCATTTAATCGACATTAATGTTTCAATTCTAAAAATATTTATAAATCAAAATTATCCGGAGTTATCTATAAAAAAAAACAAAACAATATTATATACATTTCCGGTCGTTTTCTTTATTTCGTATACTATTTTTTTCTTATTGTTTTAATCTCTACACCTTATATAATGAATGATGACGTGAAGAGTTCGTAATCTAATAGACCTTATATTATACGTTTAAATAAATCACACGAATTTTCACTGCTATACCAGATCTAGTGGTTTGATTCGTTTTAGTCGGCGTATTTGCACGTCCAATAAAGCCAATTGTTATATAACCACTCCCGATGATTTATAGCCATTCTTTCAATTACATCAGCAGGTTCTCACCAATCCTGAGTCAGTTTTTCCCCATTACCTAAGTTATATCTTAATAGCGACGAATACCAATGCTTCTTCTATTACGAGGCGACGTTCCAACACTCGTTTTGCCAATCCCACCCCTCTGGATATGTGCCATAGTCAACTTCAGTTTGTCCATCTACTCCACCACGTCGCAAATGCCGGTCTTCTCCCGTATTTTTCGCATCCGGTCGGACCGTCTTATATTTAATATTAACCTTCCTGGCGTTGTTTAATATTTCTATACATGTATACAGTTACAATCTTTACAAATAAGTTTATATACGTCGCTTTTATTAATAATATTTTTAACACCGAGTTTTCCATTAAGTAACCTATTATAGAATTTTCGTTAAAAAGGCCGTATTATAATTATACTTTTTAGGAATATTGCTATTTTTACGGCTAACATCATCGAAAAAAAAAAGGTAATTTTATCACAAGTCATTTGATTAAATACGCATTGTGATATTGTATAAACAAGTATTTTTATTTAAATTTTAAATTAAAAATATCTATTAAAAAGGAAGCACTACAAAAAAAGAAAAAGTATTTTACAGAATCGTGTGTGAAAGTATCGTTGAAAGATTGAAAGAACTAGGATCGATTTTTTAGAAATAATTATTTGAGAGTATAAAAATTTTTTCGACGAAAATGGCAAAATTTTATCGATATATCCTCGAATTATTATGACTGACGGAAATGTGTAAATTTTAGAAATATTTATATAAATACACTGGAAATTAACCTTAGTTCATCTAGTAATCGGTACTGCATAATATAATGTGCGCCTAAACAGTTTTATTAACGGAAATTATCTATCAAACATAAAACACTAGTACAGCGTGCGATGCTGTAATAAGGTTGACAAAGATAAGGATGTTGTCACTTAACACAAATACGAACTTTCGATCAACTGTCTAGTGTATTTCAATCGCCACTTACGCGTAAGAAATCTAAATCGCTAAATAATCGAGAGATGTTTTGAATAAATCGTTCAAATGCGATTATAAAACGAGATAAACATCCCAGATTATTTTTTTACATTTCTTTGTTGATATTTTTCCACTTCATTTGCCAATTTATGACTAACTCTTTAGGCTATTAAGCAAATTTAATATCTTAGTGTAACATGACGTGCTAAAAAATTCTGTCCAAAGATTCGATATGTATACAAAATGTATACTTTATACGACATCCATCAATTTTGTCCTCTTTAATCTAGGAATGTTCGCAGAGCTATCTAACAATGCAACTGCGCAGCATGATATTTTGCTGTTTGCCTAATTTCATCCTTTATGTAATTTCTCCCCATGTCCGTGTAGTTTGATTCGTCACATGGCGCATTTGCAATGATTCTTAGAATTCCATTTTGCAATCTTCGTATAATAACGTATACTCTATTACGAGCAGCCCCACAGATGACACTCGTACTTCCAGACATGTTTGATGATCTGATTGCAGAGCAACTGCTTATTTTCAATTGCTAGTTCTGACTTTCTTCTTAAAAGATACATCTGTTTAATTTTAATGCGTGGTGTTTTTTTTTTTTGCCGCGGAATAATGAATTCTCTACAACCCCCCCCGATAATTACTGCAAAATTGAATTGAACGTACGAGACGTCGATGATTGTTCAATTTCTTAACACTACTACTCCGCAGACAATTAAAAGAAGAAATTAATATTTAATACCTCTTGTTCGGTTAATTTAACTTCCGTCGTTTCTTGTAATCTGGACGTTAACAATTCTCTCAGTGACTTCTGAACGCTTGCTCGAACCGGATCTCTTTTCGCAGCCGGTTTACTACTACTATCCGCGGTAGTTCTGTCGGAATAGTCTTTTGGCGACGTTCTAGTGATCGTTTCATCGTCGTCGTCATCAACGGCGGTAGTTTTATTCGATTCCAATTTTCTATCTTGTTTCTTGACAGCCGTTTGCGCAGGAGATTCTCGGCCGCGTTTTTCATTATCGCTATATTTCCTTTTCTTCGTAACCGTCGAAGACGATGATGACTGTTGCTGCTTCGAACTTTGACCTTCTAACGCCTGTATATAAAATGTGCGTTTAATTACTATAATTACGTTTCAGTTGAAAAATACAATAAATCAAAATTAGAAATAGTTCTGCGAATAACATAATTCACTTATAATATAAAATGAAAAAGGCAAATTCTTTTAAACAACATTTAAACACGATTCATTTAAATGAAATTAGTTGACCTAAATATATAAATTCGGTGACTTGTTCTATATTGCTATTTCCTATTATTATAAGCTTCTTTTTTCTTCACATAAAATTTTAGTTTTTTCTTATTTATTTTTAATCCCGATTTATTTCCCTCTAGCTGCAGAGAGAGAGAAACATTTGCTCCAATTGGTTGAAGGAGGATGAGCACCGCATCGTCTGCAAAGCGTAAGTTGTTCAATAATTCTCCATTTAAATTCATGTCCGAACAATCTAGCGCTTTGAAAACCTCCTCCAAGACGCAGTTGAACAAAATTGGAGATAACGGATCTCCTCGGCGTACTCACCGTGCTAACGGGAAATATTCTCCATTCACATCTGTTACTATTCTATACTCGGAAAATGGGATTACGGTTGAAGATGTACATCATCTGCGCGCGGCGGGAGTTTAGACTGGTTTTCCCGTTCAGAGCTCGATCTATAAATCAACATCATACGATACGATACGATACGATTGACAGCCTTGATTCTGTAGTGCTCGAAATATATGATTCCTTTAGCGAGTCAAAGGCCTTAGTATAGTCTATAAACATTAAAAAATAACGGTATATCGTACTCTATACTTTTCTCTATTGATTAATGATATGTAAGCGAACTATTATTGAATACGAGGTACGGAAACCCGCCTGTTCACGAGACTGGTGTGGTTCTAGCTGGTTCCGTAGACCATATTACGGTAGAGGAAATTTTTTGTATTGTTGGTATAAGGATTATTGGTCTATAATTTTCTAGCTTTTCTTTTTTACCTTTTTTTTTTTTATATAGAAGAATTATGTCAGATCTTTTTCATTCACTCGGAATTGTTTCTGTTACAATTATTTCATTGAATAACTTTTCCAATTCTATAAGTAACCTTTCTCCTCCATATTTGATACTTTCATTTATTATTTTATCGTTGGTGCCTTGTTTAGCTTAGCTTTATTTACAACTATTTTGATTTCTGCTAGCAGGATCGGTGGTATTGATGTAGTGTCGTCTTTGTCCTTTTGTGTCATGTAATTTATGTTAATCGCCTCTTGGATGTTGTTATCATCTTTATACAAATTTTTTTGTAATAATGCGTAGCAATTTGATTTATTAATTTACGACTTCTTTCCACAGGTACTTTATCATCCTCTAGTCCTATTAACCAGTTATTTCCAATTCTTAGCTCAGTTTTAAACTGCTTAGTACTTCTTTTATTTTGTAATATTTGTTCAATTTGTTTTTGTTGCTTTTTAAATCTTTCCCACTTAATGTCATATCTAACTGGCCTTGCAGGCAATATTTAATTCTATTTTATTTTCTAGTGTTCGTTTCTCACGTTTTAATTGATTTCAATTTTTTTTTTATTAGCGGTTTTATTTGCGTAGAGAAAGATTCGGATTTTATTTTTATATATATATATATATATATACCCCCCAGGGGGTACTTTGTACCTTCTAAGGACCAGAGTTCTAACTGGTATGGGGTGCGTCCACAGGTGGCGGATAGGGAACGGCCTACAGATATGTAGGTTAGCTGCGAATAAGACATTGGTCAAATAAGCAGTCGCGGACCAAGAGCGGCTACTGGTGGAAAGCCTCAGGTGATTCCAGTAGTGACAGGGTAAGAGACACGAGGGTGCAGATGGTCAGCTTGAGGAACTGGCCATAAAAGTCTGCATAAATCTTATGACTGTCTCTTCCTCGGCGTGTTTAGGTCGCCGTAAAAGTCTAACAATTGGCCGATTAATCATCGTCGCAGGCAAGGAATACCCATGACAAGGTGGCGGGACGACATTGTGAAAGTAACCGGAATCAA
This sequence comes from Coronaproctus castanopsis, assembly GCA_032883995.1. Lineage (NCBI taxonomy): Eukaryota > Metazoa > Arthropoda > Insecta > Hemiptera > Monophlebidae > Coronaproctus > Coronaproctus castanopsis. Next base: position 183,065,158 of record CM065053.1, read on the forward strand.
TTGGATGCGCGTCGCACAAGATAGGCAACTTTGGAAACGTTTGGAGAAAGCCTACACCCAACAGTGGGTTGAGATAGACATAACGTAATAACGTAATATATATACACTCGGCCATCTTAGAAACGACTCCATGAAATTTTTAACATATTAAGAAATTAAAAATGGCTTTTATGAAAATTGTTGAGATTTTGTATCCCGATCTCGACACAATCAAAATTTTTGGAAATACCCTCATAAAATTTTGGAATTTCGATTTTTTCCGTCGTCTTTTCCTGATACTTATCTAAACGTACGTTGAAAATTTCAGCTCCATCGCATTAACCGTTCAAATATTAAGTACAGAAGGTGAACATAATTAAAATTTTGAATTGGTATCGAATCTTCCGGATGTTTTTTTAAATCTATGAAAGAATTATTTTAAGGAAAAAAAGAAAAATTTCAAAATTCATTTCAAAAAAAAAAAAACTTAAGGTCGGTGTCCTATAACTGTCAAAACTGAAATTTTTGACTACCAAAAATTTGTGAAAAGTACGTAATGGTTTTTAATAGTATATGATTCGTATCCAAATATATTTTCAAAAACACGCGATTTTACCCTCAAAAAAAAAGTCGCCCGGGTATTATACAACAAAATCATACAATTATAAAAAAAAATCCGAACGAAAAACTTCAAAATGAAATTTTTAACTACGAAAATTTATGAAAAGTCAAGTACATAATGGTAGTATATGATTCGTATCTAAATACATTTTCAAAAACACATGATTTTACTCGTCCGGATATCATAAAACAAAATCATACAATTATAGAAAAAATAAGGTACCGAGGTTAAAAATATAAAACGAACGAGTTTCGATTGAAAATATTAAAATTCCTAATGACGTGAGAAAAATGAAGAATTATATATATATATATATATATATATATATATATATATAAAGTCCATGATGTTATGATCGAAGTAAAATCTTCCCATGATTTTCTCTTTGCTTGTTTAATCGTCCATCTTGCTTTAGCTAGAGCTTGTCTATATACTATGTGATGGTCGATTGTAGGATAAGATTTTAGTATTTTTAGTGCCCTACGTCTGAAACGTATAGCAGTTGCACATTCGGTCGACGACCAACGTACTAATTCGTTTTTAACCTGTTTAGGTGTTGACGTATATAAACGAGTTCTACTGACTGACATCAACAATGATAAGTCAACTGTGATGTTTTGGCATTCGGATAAAAAGCAAGTCCAGTCGATTTTATTGTAATTCCATCTTGTGACCTCGTTTATTACCATAGGCTTGTGATCGCTGTCCGCTAAATCACCATGATGAAATACATGTAACTTGCTTACTAGTTGTAACGAAGAAATCACTAAATCGAGAGGAGACCATGTACGGTGTGCAAAGCTATAGTGCGTAGGTTGCCTTGTATTCAATAATCAAAGATTGAGAGTATTTAGTAGGTTTTCTATAAGCTGCCTTTGGAATTAATACAACTGCTGTCTACTATTGGAGTATGGCAATTGAAGTCTCCAATGAGTAGTATAGGAGGTAGTAATTGTAAACATTTTATAGATTTTAACTCTTTTTTTTTCCAAACTTTTCAAGTCATTATTAAATTGACGGAATTGTCACAAAATGAATCAAAGAACTGTTTGAAATTTTTTCCACGATCCCAAAATATTTATTTACATATTTTATATATATATATATATATATATATATATATATGTTGAATATACTGGAGAGAGTGATTTTATTAATTAATAATAAACCGAACAAAATATAACACAATCACTAAAAGTTTTTTTAATCGCGAAGCTTTTCGACAGTTACGTCATTTTCAAGCACGCACCAAAATTATTACATCTTTTTAAAAAAAAAAACTTTTAGTGATTGTGTTATATTTTGTTCAGTTTATTATTTATGTATATATATATATATATATATATATATATATATATATATATATATATATATATATATGTATGTATATATTTTATTTCATCGAATTCGATTTATATTCATCTAAATTAGTTCGAAAACGTGCATAAAAAGATAGTTCCGACTTATCTCCGTACAGCACATTAGCTACCGGATCAAATTTCTTTTTTCCGTTCAATTCCCGCAAAATGTTCGCACTTTAAAATGTTTATAAAAAATATTTTTAAAAAAAGTACTAGGACGAACTTTTATAAACGTTACCTGCTGTTGATGATGTTTAGCGTTTTTAGTCGTAGCTGTCGATTGCGTCGGAGCCGGCTGCACAGGTATCAGCATAATTTGTCGACCGCTATTTTTCCTAGTAGTGTCAGGTTTTGATTTTCCGCCTCCTCTCGTCAAAGCTTCCTCAAACGATATCATCTGTTTCGTCTTAATCGATTTTCTGGCCGCAGTTTCTTTATTATTATCTTGTTCTTTCGCGTTATCGTCCGACGTTGTTTCAATTTTCATATTATTCTCAACCTGTTCAGCGCCTTTTAACATCTTTCCGTTATCGCTGTAAGTACTATCACGATGTTTCGTTGAGGCGATTTCTATATTTTCGATATTTTTACTACTGACAAGCTTGTCTTTACCATCTTTAGTTACTGTTTCACCACCGGTCGTCGTACGCTTCAGACTGAAATGTTTAGATATCGAAGTTTGACGCTTTAACGGAATTTTGAGCGTTGTCGTTTCTGACAGTTTATCCCGCGGTACTACCGATTTTATAGACGAATTTGTGGAATGCGGAACGACAATTTCAAATGTTGGATGCTGCATAAGCCAAACCTTTACGTTACCAATAGACGGAGCGGAGGCACCTGTAAAAAATTACATTAACCCTTTTATTCAGCTACATTATCAATTTCAGACTTAAAATTATAAATTATCATCTAAAACTATTATTTTTTTAACATGTAGTTCTTTCGGATGATTTTAAATCAATTTTGAACGGGTTATATATAAATAATGTCCATTATTTATTACTACTATGCACAGACTCCTTTTTTCATGCACACAGGTAGTGATGGGACTATGTTTTTCATCCCATCACTGCCCCTAGATTAAGTACACAAACAGAGGACTATTACATGCTTTTACTTACTTTTCAGCTACACACTACTTATATGCACTTCTATAATTATTTAACTTTACTAGTCCCCTGTCTTTTATAATAACATCTAGATTTTAAGCAATAAACTAGCCCGCCCCACCGGGTAAATCCGGATTGGGGAACAAACTAAAAAAAAAAATCTATATTATATTCAAATTACCGTTTTATCAGCATTAAAAGTTCACGTACCGCACAGGGAACATCGAAAGAGTTCAAACGTGAGCGAGATAATTCTTCTTCTTTGTTAAAATATTCTCGATGTCAGATCATATCCGTCAATTTTCTTATTTCATAAATTCTCGTCTAGCATTTTACATTATCTATGCATTCCGCATCCTTGACCTACCTCGTCTCCGCTGCCTTGTATTCTTCCCTATCGATTGTAGTATTTCATTTTTACTGCCTCTAATAATATGTCCCAAGTAAATTATTTTGTATTTTTTTTTTAATAATCGTTACTAATTCGGGTTCTTTTTATAAAAGTATTTCCTTATTACTTAGTTTATCTGTCTAGCTTATTTTCGAAAAATATACGTCTCTGCACCAACATTTCAAAAGCTGAAATTTTTTTTCAAAGCGATTGCTGTAAGTATTCATGTCTCTGTCAATTTCACGTTTATATCATTACAGCGTAGAATACTTCTAAATGTTAAAAACGAACTGCTTGCTTTTTCGATCCCGCAACTCTTTGTTCGAATTCCCATTTTTCCGCTATTCCTAGGTATTTAATGGAAGATACTTTATCCTACACTTTCCCCATTTATTTTCACTACGTCACTATCGCTGCCTTGCGACATATTTTCGTATATTTTATTTTTTACGTGTTAATTTTAATTTCACTTTCTTCCGCGTTTCTGTATATATATCTCCGAGTAAATTTTCCTGCCCTTTTGAGTGTTTGTTATAATGACGGTGTCATCAGTGAATCCGATGTTATTTATCGATACTCCGTTAACTCGGATGCTTTCTTTGGATTGCTCTTTTAAATATCTGTTCTGAATAAATGTTGAATAATACCGGTGACAAGATGCATCCTTGTCATAAAGTTCGATTCGATTTGAATGTTCTTTGTTTAGCCCATTTATAACCCTACATTTGCTTTTCTAACCGTATTTTTGCTATTCTCATCGTATTTTTTACTTTTCTCATCGTATTTTTGCTTTTATCGCCGTATTTTTGCTTTTCTAACCGTATTTTTGCATTTTCTTTTAAATATAAGTATCTTCGATCCTTTTCATCGATTAATGTAGTTTCGAATATCTCAAACATGTTGAGTAATTATTACTTAACGTGAAGCTCGGCCATCGTGGATACAGGTTTTTGACGTTCGTACATAAAACTCGTTTTTACGAGATGAATTTAATTGTTAAATTTTTAAGAGTGTGGAAAATAGCGCCAAGCCAAAAAAAAAGAAAGAAAAAAAAAAAAAATCACAAGAAAATAAAACTAAAGATATATAAAAAAAATTGGACCCGAATTAGAAAATCAGATTTTTTGTAACGGCGACATGAGACAGAGGTAATCAAATTCACAATGCCGGAGTGACATACACGTTGAACGTACGGTGACGGAAAATGTCGGATAACGAATATTTTGTTTATTTTGTTTATCCGAACGATTCGATTTAACGCGCGAAACGTGTGTATTCATCGACATGCAAGAATCGTTAAATTTGAAATTTGAAATTTTATTTAGCGCGCGCGATAAAAAATTTTACTTACCGGCGATGAGACGTCTGGTTTTTCTTTCGCATACGATTAATTTTTCGCTATGATGATGCTGCTTTCTTTGATCTCGGCCGATGATGGATAACGACTGTTTCACGTGCTGATCGATACAATCTTCATCGCAATATATAGTATTCGGCTTGTCGATAAATTTCTTGCAAACGGTACACATCATTTTGAACGGCTCATTCGACGATTTGGTTCTGCTTTGATCATCGGCAATCGGAGTAGCAATGGTCAACGTTTTACTTGATGTAGCGACGCTGGGAGTAGACGGTGCCGATTTATGAACAACCGTCGATGTTGTTTGAACGTGATTTGTAACAACAGTCGAAGCGTAATCGTCCGTAGATTTGCTCGTGTTAACGATACTATTGTACGAGACAAAAAAAATAATAAATATATTTAAAAAAAAAAAAAAAAAAAAAGGAATAATATAGGAAGAAATTTATAAGCAGGGTTCTATTTACAAAAACACGCGCACATATACATTGACCAGCGTTATAAAAAATCGGCATTTCAAATAAAAACATTATTTGTCATTTAATTTATAAAAATTATCGAAAATATTATAAGAAGTTTCGCGTTAGATCGTTGACGTAATTTTATTTTTCAATATTTCACGTTATACACTAATCAGCGCGGGATCTCACTAGGAGGATAAAATATTGTTGCAATGTAGATCAAAATAAGTTTACTATATTTCCGTCAATATTGTTCGAAATATCTATTTCAGCGTTTAATAAAAAAATTAGATTAACTCTTCGAAACGACACACATATGTATGCATTGTTTCTTCGAATGTCATTTAAATCAAAACATTATTTTAAGAAATAAATAAAATATCTAATAATTTCCAGGACGACGCAAAATATAGCCGGAATATGCAATTTTCTTTTTACATCTCATCACAATAGAAATCATGGAGCTCGATGAAAGAAATTTATTAAAATAGTATTTTGACAAACAACGACATCTCTTTCGACGGGTATCTCATTTTGTTATTGTTCGCTCTTTATCTTGTATCGAGTGTACGTTTAAAGCTAATAGAACAGCTTCCAGAGACGTTTCTGTTATTTTATAATTTTATGACGAAACAAAAATGTACGTGTCAATTATATATATATAATCATCATCATTAAGTGTGTATCCGTACCGGAGACAGGCGACCACTTATATATTTTGTGTAAAATATATGTGTAAATATTTTCTTTTTAGAACTAGCTAAGCAAATTTATTAATGCTATATCTTTAGGATCTTTCTCTCTCTCTTTATATATATATATATATATATATAAATACATAGATATCTTAACATTAATAAATTTGCTTAGCCAGTTCCAAAAATATTTTTTTCCTTTAGGAAAGTTTTTCAGTAAATTTGCTATTCATTTATTAGCTTAAAAACTGTTATAAACTTTTACCACCAAAATATGTACGTACATTATACGCGCTCGCACACATACATATATATATACACATATATATAAAATGGTAAAGATATTAAAACGTTGTACCTTAGTTGCTAATAATAACTCCTAAATGATGCTTCTTCCAAATCATACTTTTTCTTACAAGTTCAACAATTTTTGTTTGGAGGGGAGGAGAAATTAAAAAATTGAATAGAGGAAATTGAAATAGTTACAGTTTACAATTGTTGCATCTTTTCACGCGAATATAAATAAAGAACATATAAGGATATAATTCCGCGTTAAATTTGTCTGAATATCTTCGATCGTATTAAACGACGAGAATTGAGATTTGCGATATAAACTACATATTAAATAGTCAGAATTAAGGTAAAAGATTTATCCGGTGTCGACATCAACGAGACATTAAACACACGTCGTTAAAACTCAGGCAAAACACACAGAACAGGGGTAATTTAAAAATAAATAAAAAACAAAAACGGAAAATCCCCGCACGATTTATTAAAACGGGTGGACAACAGCTGGGATTCGACAATCTTTTTCGGCTGAATTAACTGGATTTTATTCGTCGGAAAGTTTTTGCCGCGCATTCTACGATCGGAGTTCTCGACTGAATTATACGTTTTCGTCATACATTTGAAAATATAATTTAAGAATTTTTTTTTACACAATTTTCAATATCGATTCGGTCTCAATTCTAAGCGATCATTGTTTCCGTTTATAAATTCATTTTATTTCTTTTTATTATTAATATTAAAATTTTACTACTATTTTATTATTACTACTTTTTAAACAAAGACGAAAAAAATCGCCCAAAAATTGTTAGAAGTAAATTTAGCGTTATGATCCTTTAAAAAAAAAAGATTAATCGCAAATTTATTAACGTAACACTTTCGTCTCAAATGGCACATTTTTTTTTTTTCAAACACTCGTATAAATGATAAAAAAAAATTAATATCGATTTAATGTGGAAAAAGTCGCGAAATAATAAGCGTCAAAACCTTTAAAACGATTTGGCGCGTCATACGATTTTGATGAAAAATTTTGCATTAACAATATTAAAGTTTTTTTTTTTAATTATCATTATTTTACATTTAAACTTTTTTCGACGTGTAAAATACCTATATTAAATGTTTATACAAGCATGGTTTTATATATATTGTTTTATGTTACGAACGTTTTTCTTAATATATAACTTAACCAACATTAATACTGTTAACACGAAACTTTTCATCTAAACCGTATGAAATCAAACTGTTTTAAAGGATTACACACTTACTTCGGAATTTTAATTTTCACAAATCGAAACAACTGTTTTACATCTTTGCAACAAATTAAAGAAATACTAGAGAAGATATAATTAAAATATGATTATGTTTTTTTCAGCTAATCGTTCCTCGTTTCATACAAAGCATACAATTCGTCATTTTATTATTACAATTAACTTAATAGAAATCACGTCCAACGAAATAATCTATTCCAAATAATAACGCTTCGCAACATTAACTATCACTCTGCTAACGTTTTTCTAAACTAAATCCGAATCAATCTGAGTCACTTAATATTATATCACGCGCTTAAATAGAATCAAATCATACGATAATGTTTAAAACAAAACATTTTAATAGATACGTATTGTCTGATGAGTTTAAACATTTATCAAAAAATAAAAAAATAAACACATAAATCGAATATTTTTTTTACTCCGCATTAAACAAAAGAAAAAAAATCGTGAGACTGGTCTATTCTAACAACACGATTTATAATTTCCTATTTCACGAATCGAACCGGTCATCTTTAATAATTATCGTACGAGAAAAACTAACCAAAAGAACTGTATTCACACACACGACTACGTGTATAGATAAATTTCTTCACAGTGGCAAGTTTATAAATAGATAATTTTAATTTAATTTAATGTAAGAATTTTTTTATTTATTATTTCTTACGATAAAATAAATCGTAGCACGAACATATTCTTTAAGAACTGAACAAATTTCCGAATTAATAAAATAAATATACATATAGCTAAATATAAAATTTCAGGAAACGAGTAACGTAAACTATGCAAATTAAATGTCTCGCATTAAAAAACCCGCAAAACATGTCGGAATGTATCGATTGTAAACTACTAGATTGAAACGACATAAACTATATTTAAAGTATTTTTGAAGAATACAACTTCTCTTTTTTAAATTAAATAGCATTTTTTTTTAGATATACATGTACATTATGCCGTTTATACGCAGGGAGTTTCTCGTAATTTCCCAATGAATAATTAAATTAAACTTATATATATATATATATATATATATATATATATATATATATATATATATATATATATCTTGTTTGAAACGTTACATTTTTCTAACTGACGACGCGGAGTTTCCGAATATTTTTTTGTTAATAATAATTACTATTATGATGATGATAATACTAATAATTATTTTGAAATGAAGAAACATACAAGGTAAGATTGAAAAAACAAAATATATAATCAAAATTAAAGAAGCTACAGTAATCAATAACAACACTACTATCACATGATGATGATGATGATAACAATTTTAATAATAATAATAATAATAATGCTGAAATTGCAGAAATGTAAAAAAATGCAGATTTGAAAATAAAATATTACGGAAGAAGATAAAATCGATGTTAACAACTATTTATGTCGGTTACATAAAAATTCTTTCAAAAACGATAAATGGATTAGAATATACCTAGGGGTGATTTTATAAAAGGAAGATTCTGTCCAGAACAAATACGGAATTTGAGACTTAAAAATGTAGTCGCAACCTTCATGGATTTTAAGAAAACGTATGATTATGTAGATATCATACTAAACGTTGAAAAAGACAGTATCTAAAATTAAATTTATAGGGAAAATTCAAAATAAAAACAGGAGTAACGCAAAGATATGGATTACATTCGTTACTATTCAATTGTGTATTATAAAAGGATAATCCGAGAAAAGAGAAGTAGAGCAAATAAAGAAGGCATTCAGAATAGACTAGAAAGAAATGCGATATAAAGATCGATAGCTTTTGCAGATGAGTTAACCATTCTGTATATGAATGATGCGATAAAACGGATATTTTAAAATAAGAAGATTAAAATGCCTGACCACGAATATAACACAGAGAAGCTCCGAAATATACGAGAATAAAATTTGGGAAAATTCTGAAAGGGAATGAGTTACGAAGTTTAAGTATATGAAAAGGAATACATAAATGTTTTAGATAAAGAAACCATTACAGAGAAAAATGGAAACCACATTCGAAAAATGCAATATTTCAACACTAAAATACGGTGATAAGTCGGAATATCTTTACGCACTCGAGTGTTTTGCAAATTAATACATTAAATAGCATTAATGAGATCGAAAGAAAATCATCGGTCGTAGTACGGAAGCGTCCAATTGAAATTAAGAACTAATAGAGAGATATACAAAATAGTCGAGATAATAAAACAGGTACGTAAAAGGAGGATGGCACTTTATAGCCATCTTGAAAGGATGTAATTAGAAAGACTAACTAAAAAGAGATATTAAAATGTGTGAATAGGTTAGTTTGTAGAAGTCTTAATCGAAATGAGGATCGAAGAAGTTCGAAATAGGTGAATATTTAAGGGGAAAATTAAATGGAAAATTTGGGAAGCTTCAAAAACTAAAAATCAACAAAATATGGACAAACGAAAGAAAGTTACATCGAGGGTGAATAAATATTGGAAAGAGAGAAAGAAGATTAATCGCTCATAAATTATATTACCCGTTGTATATCTTGATGACCAAATTCGACAGAAAAATAATAATAAACCATATTAAACCTGCTGCAGATTTCTGTAATATTAGTTGCAGGGAAATGATAGCTAGTGCTGTAGAAAAATTTTAGAAATAACGCGAAATAAAAAAACCAACACCCTCAATACATGCCCTTTCGCTATTAGAAAGATTCGTATAAGAATTTCGATATTTTTTGCAAATTTTATTACGTAACCCGAACAAATATATTTTATAACGCTAATCATTCTACTAACACACTCACAAACAAGCAAAGTACGTTTCCTTTTAAAAAAAAAAAAAAAAAAAAAAAAACATAAATAGAATACCGAAATGAAAAAACATAACGAAACACAATAATAATAATAATAATGAAAAATAATATAATGCAACAATGACGAATTATAGAGGAAACATAAACATCAAAAAGATAACGATGACGTCAACAGACAAAGGCAATTTATAAGAACCGTACACATCGTCGGACGAACTGGAAATATTTTCGGCTGGAAGGTGTTTTCGTTTCATCACGGCGCTGCTACTTCGAGTTCTTAATTTTTGTTTGGCCTCTCTTTCTTTTAAGGTTTTTTCTTTTTTACACGAAGGACACAACCATTCGGTACCGTCTTGTTCCATTTTTTCACCTGCATCATTTATTATGTTGTAATACGATCGCGTACATACAAATTTAAACACAATTTACAACCGTGTTGTTAGGTAGATAAAAAAATTCATTTACATTTACATACATTATACATTATAAATATTACGGAGTAGAGTGGTACTTTAGAAATTTAAAATAAATCAAAATAAAATAATAATAATAATAATAATAATAATAATAATAATAATAATACGTTAAATAAATATATATATATTCATTTGATGTGGCTAAAATTATTTAACAACTGATCGACGATGTTGATAAGGACCGGAATTACGATATTTCAATAATAACAATAATCCTCTCTCTCTCTTTCTATATATATATATATAAATAAAGATTTGTACAGTAGTTAATACCAGAATAAGAAACATATCTGTTACTAACTACTGGGAAGTTTGTTCGGTATATACCCATAGATAAATATATAGATAAGACATTAGTAGTAATCAGCTCATATACTACGTAGTATTATTCGTTTTATCTGGATGTTGTCTCGTCGTTATAATTAATTATTACGTATGTAATTTCGAAGCGAGGCTAATTTAAGCTCGCGCGTAATAAAAACAAATTTCTAGTTGTCGTAAATGTTTAAATAGAGAAACGTTCGTAAAATTTCAAATGAAAAACATAAAATTTTCTAACCATATACAAGTAAAACAAATTCTAGTAATCGTCGTGTATATAAATTTTTAACTATATTCGTAATAATTTGAAATCACAATAACAGTGTTAGTTTCGTTATAAATGAATCTGAACTGTTAATAAGTAAATCGCTTCGGAATGTACCCGCCACGTGTGGAACAGATGGAGATACTACCGTCAGGTTTACGTTTTATCTTATATCGTAATAATTATTTATATTTGAGTGTCGTATTTTTTATTTTTAATACGCATATACGTGAATTTTTTTATTTTGTGATTTTTATTTTTATGCGAAAAACAATAATAATAATTAAGAAATTTAAAAGGTTATTTTCTTACTAAATGAATATTGAATAAGAAAATTTAGGTCAGTTATTAGGATAGTGGGCCTGGACATTAACGCGCTCTCTTCTTTTTAATATAATAGAGTATTGAGATGGAAATAACTAAAGGCGACTACGATTGTCTAAATAGTTAAAATAAATAATTTATCCCACGAACATAAAAAAAAAAAAAAACATAATAATAATAATAATAATAAACGTTTACAAATTACATTAAAAACTTTTAAAAATTCATTACAAATTGGTTTTATACCACGAAATACAAATCGCAAATAATATCCAAAATTAAAATTTTCAATAAATATTAACCACACGATAATAAAACAGGTGACAGAGTTGAAATAGTTGGGGGCCGGGTAAAAACGCGGATAGTATTGACAATTACAAATTTGGGACAAATATTACCGAACAGAAAGATCGATTTGGAATTATGAGAAAGAATAGCGAGAAATGAATAGAAATATATTTTATGGACTCCATAAATATTTCCTTATAATTTATGGACTAAATGTACGTAACTGATTGTTGATATACGACAAGTATTTTTTATATATGGCTAGGTGTGAATACCAACGATATTTTCATATAAATATATCATGCATAAGATAACAAAAAGAATACGAAAAAAAAAAAGCACTAGATCAATTTTAGACATAACAAAAATAATGACTAACACAGGAACAATCAAAATAACAATAAATTCAGAGGAAATAGAACAGGTAGGTAACCATATATATTTAGGTGAAAAAATAACAACAAAGAAAGAAATGATAACGAAAACGGAAATAACCAGAAGAATATCTTTGTCTCGGGTTGCGTTCGGGAAGTTAAGCGGAATGCTTCGAAACAAGCAAATGTCAATTAAACTGAAAAGGAGATTATATAATCAATGTGTACTCCCAGTCCTTGTATATGTTACAGAAACATGGCGCCATATACAAAAACAAACATACACAGAAGATAAGAAAGACCCAAACTGCACATGAGAGAATGATGTTTAACATCAGATTTATCGGATCGGTACAGAAACACATAGATAAGTGAACTAACGAAGTTAGATGACGCAGTGGAACGAACTACTGCTAGAATAAAGTGGAATTGGGCTTTCCACGTAGCCTGAAGAAATGACAACAGATGGTCAAAGCGGGTCATATAATGGTGGCCGATAAACCAAAGAAACCAGGCCGAGGACACGATGGCACGATGATAAATCGAAGGTAGCCGGGAATCAATCGTTGCGAAAGGCACAGAATAGAAATGAATGGAAAAAATTGGGGAAAACCTTCATCCGGGAGTGGATAGATAAAGACATATATAGGTGGGCAAGCCTGCGACGATATTATTGTTATTCAGGGCCGATAAGTAGACAACCGAGAATAGGGAGTAAATATTTATAAAATTTTATTAATAAAGATATCATTACCTCTACTAGACAAGTCACAAGCAAAAATCGCATGATTACCGTCAGCTATAGTTCCCGCATGTACAGGACAGTGTACAGAGAGAGAAAGATTGATTGAGTACAAATGGCTAGGCAATTGTGGTTGGAGCGGAGTCTGACCAGGATGGAAAATAAAAGCAAAGTTGGTAGGTTCTTAGGAGGAATAAGTGCAAGAATGGATGTGGTAGGGAGATTAAATTGGATATATTTATAAAAGTTAAGTCGTCTTTTACAGAACATAGACTTCCATCGATGAAGAAGCACGAGCTGATGCAACTAAACAGGAAGAAGGAATCCTCGGAATTAGAATATTACAATATTTTATAAAAATAAAAAAAGTTACCTTGATATCGTTACAGTACACTTCACAATACGAAAATTTAAATATAATATTCACACGAAAATGTAGAAGCAACGCAACAAGAAATTTAATAAGAAACAACGCTACAGAAGAAAATATATCGTCGCGTAGATTTTTCTCTTTATAACGTCATCCGCAATTCGAAATCTATGTTAAACTAGAATTTAATCGTAGGAATATATGAATGGAAAAATCATTATATTACGAACTGATGTATCAATGGCGTCTATTTCGTAGAATTATCCAATTTAGTCTCGTATTATAATATTGGAACATTATTGCGTTATTTTTAATTCACATTAAGAAGTTAAAACATTTTTTTTCTTCAGCGTCATCTAATTAACTTAAGAGTTGTGGAATATTATTTTAATAGGAAATCTGCGAGAAAAATTCAAAAATCGTAATCAGAACACAATGCTACATTTTGAGCATTATCGTATCGAAGAGAAGAATAATATAAGCAACTAATAAAACAACAAAAAATGAGTTAAAAATCAGTGGATTTGTTATAGAAGTTCTATCAATAAACCAAAAACGATTTTAACAAATAAAGTAAATAAAGAAGAAAACATAATAAAATAAATAGCAATCCAAAGATAAAAGAATTATATTTAGGTTCAACAAATTATGTAGAAAATATCTAAAATTAAAAAAAATTATTAGTTATTAATTAACAGATATAACATAAATTAGCAATAAGAAATAATAATAACGCATTATTGAAATCAATTAGTAGCAGCAAAATATAAGATAGAAATACATTTAAAAACGTTTAGGCGTATATAAATTAAACGGTAATTAATGTGAAAAAGAATACATAGATGAAACAGGCAGACAGTTCATCAGATTCAAAAAATTTTAAATACGGAAAACATTATAGAAAATTAAGAAAAAAAAAGAACGAGAAGATTAATTTATCAAATTCAACGATAAATTTTACTAAATAATTGGTTCTAAGAAGTATGTTGCAAATTTTATCATTTTTATACTGGACAGCTGTTTTATATTTATTTTTTATTTTACCGGCTAATGTGTTATTAATAAAACAACGGCATTATCAAGCATATACAATTTGATGAAGTAAATGTCGAAAAATTTTGCGTTAATAATTTTTTTTTATAGTGATTAAATTTGTTTTTATTTTGTTATTTTGTTTTATTAATTCATAAAATCACTACTCTCCGATATATCAACATTAATGTATTATTTACGTATAAATTTTTTATTAATGATTGTCGTGTTGTTTATCGCATTCATTATCAGATTACTTTATAAATACCGTTTTTTACTTTACTAATTTTTGTAAATTGTATACGTAAATTGGATATTTTTTATATATCTTTATAAATTGAATATATTTTTAAATTTTATGTTCACTTGATAATTGCTTAACAGCCGGGTTGTAATTTTTCATAAAAAAGTTCAGTGATTTTAACTACTTTTTGTTTTATTCTTTTAAAATCGCTACATTCTACACTTTTCAAAATATACAACTAACATCGATGAAATTGGCAACACCAGTCTTTGAATCGCAATATTAATCAAATACAGTGAAAATAATTTAAATATAAATCTAAAAGTTTTATTATTATTTTATCATTATTATTATTTCAATGGGCAATTTATTTCCGAGGATAATTCTTTATTCGAATGTTTTCCCTACCACGTGAAAATAACGCAGATATTGTTACAAAATCGAGAATTAGAGCCGTTTCAAATAAGTACAGCAATCGAAACAAGTTGTGTATTAGCTCAGACACTTTTCTATATGTCTATGAAATTCATAAACATACGTGCACTTAATAAACTAGGTCCTAAGGAACGTAATAATAAAAAAACAGATTTGACGGTAGTATCTTCAATTTACAGCGATTAAATACAACATTCAAATGGTCACAAACCGGAGAGATTTCCAGTACGCGTATGAATGTGCTATGATAGTTCACAACTCGTAAGAATTGCCGAACATACTGCAGATATTAGACATGTGGTATATAATAAATTTGAACCAATAACATACGAGAATAAAACCGAGTTGCTAGTACAACTAACACATGCAAATAGAGAAAGCGAACTTGTGCTTAAGTAAATCAACAAGTAGAAAACATTAAATATCTTGGAATTATTTCAAAATGCTGTAAATAAGCTAAAATGAAAAAGTCTCATTTTCCTGGCACCAAGCCGATAACTTATAAATCTGTGATGCTACCGACACTACTGTACAAATCATAAACCCAGACTCCATAGAAAAGAAAAAAAAACACACGTTTGCTTGAAGCATTTCACCAACATTGTACAATTCTAACATCATAGGGGACAAAATGTCAATATCTATACGGTTGCTGCTTTACATCTAAGACGATCCGTTCACGTTATTAGAATAGGTGAAGACAGTATTCCTAAAACGTTTACATCGATAAATGAACGTCCACGATGACGGTACAAAGATTTCTTGGGACAAATATTAAAAGACAATATTGAAAAACGGGTCCTATGAAGAAACTAACTATAGCTCTAAAAGAATGATAATGTGCAGTTACAAATAACCCAAAAATGTACCAAAAAGGAAAAACGTAACCGCCTACTCAGGACGAGAGTAAACTTCAACAACACCGGCGTTTTTTTAATGTGTCGTAAGTAGCAGGAAGTGTGCTGTGCGAGAAATTGAATATTTAATCAACTCGGGACGCATTGATAATAGATGGTACTCCATACTTGAACAACGAATTGACAAATAATCAAGATGAGGATTATTATTCGTACTATTATATTGTTAAATAGCCAGTTTAACTAGATGTTACAACAGAGACATCGGACAGACAATAAAATAAGAAGCGCAATATGTTTTAGAATTCACTAGGCGGTACACGCTCTCAAAAATGTTATTGCTACGAGTATTATTTTCGATCAGTATTATCAAAAATAAATAAAACCTAAATATAAAGTAACCTTCATCGTTTAAAGTATTAATTTTAGATGTTTTTTTTTTTTTTTTAAATACACACCCATAGATTTCGATATACCAACACAGAATCCGTGGAACCAATTATCGCAAGAATCGCAGCAAATCATAAATCTGAAATATAAAATAAAAAAAACGCATGTAAAAATTATCGAAATAATCGTAAAATATCAATTTTATCTCTATCGAACACTGCTTTAATAATAACGAACAAAAAAAAAAAAACAATTTATTTCAAATGCTAAATGAGTATATACGAGGTGTGATCAAAAAGTAAGGTGACTTTCGAAATTTCGTACATTCAAATTTTGAATTTTTTGTTTTATTGTGTTAGTACATTTCTCACGATCATATATGCACAGTTTTAACTATATAGCATTTCTTGTCTATTTGTGAGAAGAGGCTAGAAGTAGTGTGCTCAGCGATATTTATCTATCAAAAAAATGGAGGAGAGTTTGCATTAAATATTGTGTAAAAAATATAATAAAGTGCTTTAAAACTCTTGAAATGTTAACAGTGACATACGGTGAGTGTAGTTTGTCTAAGAAAAATGTGGCTAAGTAGTACAAGCTGTTCGAAGGTCGAGATGTGAATGACTAATCTCGCCCTGGACGTCACAGCACATCGACTTTTTTGGCCAAAAACAACACCACTATCAATCCTCAGCCACCATATTCACCGGACTTAGCCCTAAAACTGAAGAGACCCATGATGAAAGGACGGAGGATTGCATCGCTGGAAGAGCTCAAGGCTATATCAAAAAGTGCTAAAAAGCGTTGATACAAATGTATTATATCTGAGAGGGATTGATTACTTTGAAGGAGACAACTTAAATATTGATGAATAAATAAATACTTTTTAATAAAAATGAAGCGTCACCTTATTTTTTGGTCACACCTCGTAATATATAATTTAATTTATGCACGACTTAAAGTCTTCTTCTCCAACCGATATTTCTTCATCATCTGTCAATGTTCTTCTTTTCAATATCCGTCCAAATTGAGCCAGTTTTCTTTTATTTCTATTTAAAACTTTCGAAATTTTTTATTTTTTGCCGAATTTCTTCCTCTTCTATCCTCATTTTGGATAAGTCTCTTAAATTTTACAAATCGAGAATTTTAATCAAAAAAGCCGAATATCTTTTTCGTTAGTCTTGCTGACTGCATCCTTTTAAGATAGCCATAAAATTACACCCTTCGTTTAATCCGATGTTTTCTCGCCTATTTCGTATACTTCTTTTCATTCGTTCTTAATTTCAACATATCACTTTGTTATTTTAATCTGAGGATCTTTCATTATTACTTTTATCAGTCCTTAATTACGAATCATTTTCGTATTTTAGTATGAGGGTTTTTCTTATTATTTTTATATCTTTCTTATCGATTTCATGAACACTGTTCGATATATTCCTTACAAGACATTCTTATGCATAAAGACGTTGCGGTTTAATCACTGTGTTGGAGTGCCGCATCGCATTTGACTGTATATCATTTCCCCCAAATGTTTTAATTTGGTTACTCTTTGAACTTTCCCCGATTTTGTTCTGACATGTTTCGGAGCTTCTTTGATGTTAGTTATATATTTCGTTTTTTCAAAAGAAGTTTGTAGTAAAAACCTTTTATGCTTCTTTTTTTAATATCTATTTGTTTTATTGCATATTTCATATTATATCTGACAAAATCGCTAAATCGTCTGCAAATGATAAACAATTGATTTCCGTGATATTCGTGTTACGTACTAATCTGCTGAATACCTTCTTCCTTTGTTTTAATTCTCCATTCTCTATCTTTTCTAGAACACGATTGAATAGTATCGAAGATAATCGATTCTGCTTTACTCCTGTTCTTATTTGAAAAGGTTTCCGATACTTCTTCTACGACGAATTTAATTTTCGATACTTTGCCAATGTTTGCTTAATGAGGGCAATAAGTTTATTATCTACATCCAATTCGTTCAATATGTTAAATAATGTACCTCTATCTACGGAATCATGTTTTTTTTTTAATAAGTTACGAGAATTTTTTTGCACCTCAACCTTCTATATTTCGTTATTAGTTTCAAATTCGGTATCTGTTCCGAACAGGATCTTCCGTTTCTAAAACCTGGTATTCTCCGAGTTGTTCGTCTATTTGATATTCCGATCTATTTTGCATCGCTTTTGGAAGAATGTCATAAGTTATCGGTAGAAATGATATTTCCCGATAATTAAATAACGATGATAATAATCAGCGAAATTCTGTTTTAAATTAATTTAAAAAACAAAAACAAATTAATTCGAAAAACGCAAAATAATATCTATCCGAACGATAAAATATTTCTTTAAAGAAAAATGTGTCTACGAAATGCGCAATAACGAAAAACATTTTAAAACGTTAAAACGAATAAGGCGAATAAAATTATTATTAATTAATAGTTAAAATTAATTCTCCTTTGATATTTAAAAAAAATTTTACTTACCTTAAATTCTCCATATTGTACATTTATATCCGCAGTTATATTAAAAACTATATTAATAATTTTAAAATATTACATTAATCACCTATTATTATGCGGTTTATGACAGATACACCAAAGTTTATTCGGATCATCGTCGTTTTCTTGCATTTGAGTCACATCTCGGTGCTGACTCCCGTCAACAAAATCGCCCTCTTCGTGTAATCTTGAAAATAATAATAGTGATATAAATACGATCGCAAACTAAAATTTACGCAATTTATTTTAGCATCAAAATCATACCGAGAGATTTCAATAAATTTAAGTAGCCCATATCGGTAAATGAAAATATTAATAACAAGAATACACGACTAATTCGTTAACTTAAAAGTAATAAATTAAAAAAAAAAAAGAAAGAACACAAAAATAACACCGATTATTTTTAGAACATATCGCACCTTTCTAAAATTACATAACTCGAACAAGACAACGTGCAGATTTCTAAGACAAGCTCTTTTTAGTCAACAAAACTACTTTATTAATCATTAGTTTTTATTGCCAATAGAAAGGTAATATGTCGCGCTAGATGTTTTAAGTTAAAAGTAATTTATCCTCAGTTGTGACTCTACTGGTTATCATTATTATCTACACACAGAGTTAACATTTTTGGGTTGTTTCATTGATTGGTGTTATAAAAATATATTATACAAATATGATGCAAATACATTCAATAAGTATATAACTCGAAACAATTCAACTTATTTAACATGAAAAAAGTAATAATTAAAAAGTGAGCGGCTTTGAAGATTATTCATCGATATAAAATCGGCATTGCATCCGGTTTGCCAATGCCGTTAAATGCTTTTGTTACATCGCATTATAAAATTTTATATAATGTTTAATACCATACATTCCTCGAAAAATTAAAAGATTTTTTAAATTGTGTTACTTTATAAACGGGTGTGCGATATATTTTCCTTTTCATGATTTTCTTATATCGAACGTACGAATGTTCTAAATTCGCACTATTTACGTGCATCTAGAAATTTTAATGTTTTTTTTTTTAATAATCTGCTCTTTTAAGTAGAATTTCTTATTTTATAAAAAACGAAAAAGTAACTAAATTGTAAAAAGATCACAAGCTGTTCAGCTATTAAGTCATTTCCAAACGGACAAAAATAAGAACTATAAAAAAATAATAAAATGTAAGAAAATACTTAATCTGGATGCACAATATTACACTAACAGCTCTGATTAAAGACAGAGATGTCTAAAACCTGAACCGTGATGGTGTATGTGGTAAACAACACATTCAACCAATCAGCATGTACTAATCTATATATAACCACACCTACAACCAACAAGAATGATCCATACTCTAGGTGGTTAAATTTATATTATACTTCTTAAAAACTAATTCTTTACCAAAATTTCTCACTGAATTTAATAAATTATTTTTATCTTTTTCCATTATTATCTCCCCATTTTTTTTAATTGTTTTTTTTTCTTATAATTTTTTTCTATATGTAAATATAACGTTTTCCAAATATTTGGAATATGTTCCTTAAATCTTACTCTGAATTGTTTGCTTGTTTTTTCCGTGTTTTTCACACTGCTCGCAATTTAATTTATATACTCCTGAATTTCTTAGTATATCGTTATATCCTATTTTGTTGTCGCTGATTGATTTCAATATTTTGCAGTCTTTTAAAATTTAATAATTTTAACTATATTTTTATTATTTACATTTAAAAAATCATTACATTTCACATCGGTTCTCGTTTATTATTTTAGTTGTACTTATTAAAATCATAATACAAATGAAAATAAAGCGGAAAACGTCATTTATTAATATACGTAATAAAAAATACTCGATAGTAATCCGGTTATACATTCACCATTGCGATAGCGAAACACTGAATGTTCACACTACTACGGTCCTAACCAAGTCAGGCTTAGCAACAATTTGATTTTCTACATATTTATTTTTCCCATTAATATACCCTACTTACTTATAACCCGAATTCTACTTCTACTGTATTATTATACTCTGGATAGCAATATAGTTATTTAATTAATATGCGCTTTGTTTTTCTCCTAACTTCGCTAATATTTTATATATATTTCCTCAACGGTATATATAAATTAATATCCATTCGACGAGTAAACCCCTCTGTGGAAGGCAGATAAAAGTTAAAAAAAAAAAAATCTTTACTTCGTGATAGAAGTGTACTGTTTTTACACGTACATATGACTATGTATATTCTTTTATTTGCAAATTGTATTTACTCACACATATTCACGCACTCCCTCATTAGCATCAGAATAAAAAAAGTAACATTATCAAACAGATATTATATATATATATATATATATATATATATAAAAACATGTTTTATTTGTTAATTTATAAAACAGCACGTTAAACGGCAATATTATGATGAGACGTGTAAATAAATGTAATAATGTCATTTCTATAGTAAAAATAATCGTATATAAAAATCGCACTCGCTTTTATTATAATCTCGTACGATGCATAACATATTTACCTTGTATTTCTTCGGTTTCTGTTTTGTCTTCGTCTTTTTAAATCCGCGTCTACAGATAATGCAGTATTACCATCATTTTCTTCAACTGATGACTGAAAACGCCAAATAATAAAATTATTATAAAAAGATGCAATAGTTAACTTTCAAATCACTAAACTAATCGACATATTTATTTATCCGAACAATCTACACAAATAAATCATTTCCGACATTTAAACCCGAGAGGCAATTAAGAGTTAACGATAAAATATTAAATTTTAACATCGTATACGAATTATTTCGATTTTTTTTCTTTAAAAATTATTAAGATAAACACAATTGGTAATCAATAAATTATTAGATAACCTCTGATGGTGGTATATATATATAATATAGTTATTAGATATATTTTACTAGATTCACATTTTCTGACAATTTTATTGCGTACGAGCATTTTAGAATATACTGATGGAGTAAAATTTTACACTGTCAATCTACTGTTTATGCAAAAACTACAATATGTTGTATTTTATTTTCTCATATGAACGCAGTTTTTATAAATTATCAAAATACAAAAATGTAATCAATTATTGAAATTCTTTACATATCGACAGAAAAATTAAAGTTGTCACTTAGTATACATTTAAGCCATGGGATCTAGTATTTGAGCGAACTGGATAGTGTTTTTACTATATAGATTTAATATAGTTTAACGGGATAATTATGATCAAATCGTTATATTGTTCCACCCTTTTCAACTTCGTAAATAATTCACTCACACGAAAATTACTACATACAACTGTCATGCGTCAAGACAAAAGTACGACTATTATTATGATTTTTCATATTATTATCTTGATTATACACTATAAAACGAATCTAGGTTTTTTTTCCTCTCGTAATATTGAAATTATAGTTATAATAATCAGTTCACGCGGTGAATCAAACACAAAAATACGTAAACTAAAATTTATTTTGATATAAGGATATAAACCAAGTGTCATTCATTGTTAAACTCCTTTGTGGTCGAAAAAAGATAGTTATATTTACCCATAGCAATTCAAAGTTTATTATTCGATTTATTATTATGTGGACAAAGAAGTACGGAAAGTAATTATTTTTGTTATAATGCGTAGTTGACAAACGCAATGCCTGTAAATATAATTAAATAATAAATAGTCGCTATTTCTCTTAGCGTTTCCATATACTTTAATTAAAACAAGTTTGAACATTACTCTGCTAGATAACTATTCAATAGGTTTCTAACTTTTTGTTATTGAAAACAGATTATTAAAAATAAATTTCAACAATATTTACGATCAAGAACGTGTTCAGTGGCATTTTCTTTGTGTGTGTGTTTTTTTTTACCTAATTTATTAACAAAATTAATAAACGAGTCGAATAAAAATCTAATCCAGAATATTTTCAATTTCTAGAATGTTTAAATAATTTTATTACTGCACTAGTTTCAGCGATACAATTTTTGTACGAAGGTGCGCATTAAAGTGACTGGTTTAATTTTATACGTACTCTGATATGAACGAATGATATATAAGCGAACATTTATCACTGAGTGAGATTTTGTATTCATTGTATCGACAATGTTTATGCGATAAATCATCGATAATTACGACTACAATTGTTAATCCCTGATATGATTACTTTACATTATGTTTAAACGCAAATTTATGAACTATACTGTAAATTCTGTAGACATTGGAAATAAGTCGCCGCTCTATTAATATTAAAATGTATATAACTTTTTTTTTAACATTTCAAATATTTTACTATCAATATAAACTCCAAACGAACATCCGAAAAAAAATTTTTTTTTAATCCATAAGAATGCAAACCTTAATATTTGAAGACAACACAAAATTTTTGAATAAGAAATTGCAGAATCGTGTTGATTTAAAAAATTATACAGTTGACCGCGGCAATATATTACATATTGCGTGTTTACGCATGTACGGAAAACGAACGTATTTAAATTTCTGCATTAAATTCGATGAGAAGTTGATATTAACAAACTTACATCAATTAAAAATAATGATATAGTTTCCAAATATATTTTACATATCGATAATAGTTATTTGAATTTGATTCAGTCTGGTAAATTTTTTCCAATTCATTTGAAAAAAATAATTTAGTTTCAAAATTTGCTACAATATTAATTAATTAATAAGGTTTTTTTTCTTATAAAAATGAAAATTATATAATGCCTCGAAATTGATTTTTACACAATTAATGACATTTTTGTACAATTTATTAAAATATTCTACGCGTTAAAAATACATTTTATTCATAAATTTCGATTACAAAATTAATATGAACTTAATTGCTTAAAACATTATAAAAATAACAAAAAAACCGTTACAACGCTACTAAATTGAAACATTTTAGACATATACAGTTCATGTTATCACGACGCCACATTATTAACACGCCAAATAAAGTTCCTAATTACGAATACATACACTCTTCTTAATTCTAGTAAGCGGTTTTAGTATTTTAAATGCATAGTACCTATAACACCGACCAACCGTTATACTTATTAAGTCAGGCTAAAATATTTATTTTTAAAAACCGGTTAATTCAATTTAATATTTTAAAGGCTAAATTTATTTAAAAGTAAATAACTTTATAATTTTTTATATTTATTAATTCTAGTTGTTCACATACCTTATGAGACATTTTAATCTCGTTTGCACGTCATCACATATAACGCGCGAGTTTTTTGACCGTTTATAAGATTTTCTTTATGTTCAAATTTTATTATCTTATTATGCGAGTGTCTTCATAGGCGTAATTAGTCGTAAGAAAATATAACAAATCTCGCACGTTATAGATCGCGTAAATACAAACGTTTAATTAGTTAATTCATAGAGGCCCGTATATAATCAACCAAAATTTCGGTTGTTTGATAAATTATTTTATAAATATTTAATTACTTTGTACACTACATATCGTAAACTATAAATAGAGAAATCGCGAAAACCTGAATATTAGGATGTCGTCAAAAATATACCTAAATATTAAAAAAAAAAAAAAATATCCGATATACAATTATAAAAATACAAACTTATATTTCTTTATTCATTTACGAATGGGACGGGGTTTATAAAGAAAGTAAGGATGAAAACGACATTTACATACTTTTAACTTAGGGTTATCAGCTGTACTACCCAGTACATTATTTGACGTGTGAGATGCCATCTTTGAAATAACACTTCGACTTGTTTTTATAATCACCCTTTGATCGGACTCGCTGTTAAGGTTTCGACTGCCCTCGAGTTTCTTATTCTTTCCAGAACGACAAATTTTTACGATAACAGGATTCTGTTCTTTTCTAGAATTCGGTCCACTTGATATCACAACGTTTCGATTTAATTTATTAACATGCTGCGACGGATCAATTTCTTTCGATTTAACAATTGCATTGCGGATAAGTTTCTGCGGATTATCAGTATCGTAATTTGAAACCTGTCATAATATAACATCGTATATTTCAATAAATGCGAATATAACAAATTTATTTCTTCCCTTAATAAAGTGTACTTTTATATTTACAACGTTTTTTTTATTTCTATTTTCTAAACGTATTATTTAACTCGTTTCATTCTTTAACATATATAACAAATTCACAATAATTCAAATATTCGTAATATTATCTAAGAGTCATGCTAAATCATAGAATTGATTGCAACTTTTTGTTCTTTACATTTAATTGTGTAATTTGAACCGTCCGAATAAGCGAAAAAGATACACGCATAAATTAAATTTTAAGTTTCCGCGATATCATGTTGGTTAACATTTTTCATTAGAATTAATAAAATCACAAAAATTTGATACGACCGTAAGAACTTTAAATACCGAAGGAAAAAAAAGTTGGAAATTAAACAAATAGTCAAACCGAACAGAAACCTCTAAGTTCCACTAAAAATGATATTTTGAAATTTTTGGGTAGTATTTAAGATTCCCTGGAAGCGCTTATTTTACAATATATACCCTTTTCTTAATTGTTATTTAATATTTGTATACTTTTATATTTCAGTTACAGGCGGGCCGTCGATAAAAGATACTTATAGTAAACAAAAAATATTTCAATTATAAGTGTTCATAAAAGACGAATACCAGACTATTTCCAGTCGACTTGCTGCGAGCGTTCGATGACAAAGACGATCGATTTCTCCAGCTCTCATTATCGGATAATAATTCACAATTATCGTCATTTTCGTCGACATCTATAATATAATTAAACAATTGATACATTAATTACTTCGTCATTACTGTTAGTTCTATTGCTGCAAATTTTACGATTAATTTGTTTTTAAATTTCGAGACAAGTTCATATTTGAAATGTACATTATAAAATAGTGTACCTATAGGACCAGTTGATCATAAGTAATTATATATTTTCAAATATGGTTCCAAGTCCATTTACATTTGTTCGAATCTTATTTTAAATTTCCAAAGCAATATGCCGTTCATAAACGGTTAAACGTTTTCGACGTTGTTTGCACCTTACCATTGATACCATCCGTAAGTATCGATTATATAAACTATTCAAGAAATAATCCTATTCTCCCTGATACACATGGTGTGATATTAATTAACAAATGACAAGAGTTATCAAACCTACACTCGCAACTTTTAACTGCTGTTTAGTCTTCACACGATCTTCAAGATATAAAACCCATTTACTTATATAAGAACTGTTTTTTGAATTGAACGATAAGGTTGTATATGATTGGCTCACATATTTTATATACGGGCAGCTGCTTCCTTGTTTACTTAATAACTTTATTTAAATATTTACTTCGTTTGAGGAATTATCTAATTCTTCACATTGTTTTGATACAACGCTTGTATAATTACTTCTTCGCGATTCATTTTTACAAGCTGCTAACCGAATCGATGAAATATTAAATCGAATTATTGGGTAATTTAGGAAACTCATTTCACGTTCATAAATTTATAACGAATAACGAATATCACCGTAGTCAAAAAATTTCTGGTATAACTGCAAAAAACAACGCGTATAATTTGAATGATCGAATCACTAACCATCGTCAATTTACATAGACACAAATTTACCATCTAAAATGATACTGTTTATTTCTTACAAACTGAATAAATATAAACAATATGGATTTAGTAAACACTACGAAAGGGGCGACATATATACATGTATTTTGTCAAAAACGAAATCGGATCCTATCAACTCTTAAAGTGCTGGTAACCTTTTCGTATAAGCAACACTACAAGTTATTACTGAAAAAGAGGAGGTGAAATTTTTTGGTATCCAACTAGTAATTTTAATGCGATATCAAATGTTTGAACTAAAAATAATACGATCAAACTATCGAAGGAATTATATCAAAATATGCAACGAACAGAACAACATACATTTGCATAAAAAGATACAACAAAGCGCATATGATACAATAACGCGAGGTAAATAACGAGCGAGAATACCATTGATATCAAAATACAAAGCATTTATATCTAAAAACAACCTCAATAAAGCATATGCGCTACATGATATATAAATAAATGTACAAAAAGCAGAATATCTGAACTACAGAAATTGAAATGTAATAATTAAAAATAATTTTACTTTTGAATAAAGAACAGCTAATAACAAATAAGAAACTGCGCTAGATGAGTGCTCCTACAAAATCATACCGTACCATTAAAAACAAAATTTACACCCGAACATTGGTTTATTACAGTCTCAGTAATCGAAAATAACTGATTATCGGTGTCATTTGGTTTTTTAACCGCAATAGTATCGTCGGACTTCTGCAAAGTAACATTATTATCCTTTTTAGGTAGTATATCTGGAGCTTCTAACTTGAATTGGCCAAAAATAGAATTCGTTAAACGCATTTCGTTCTCATAAGCGCACTTATTGTCGTTGGGTGGCTCTGGAGAATAAGCTGCAGAAACAAAATCTATTTTAAAAACATAGTGTAAATTTTATTTTAAAAAAACCGATTAATATAAAATAAATATAGAATGACCCAGTAAAGACGGACAGTTTTCTTTTTCGAATAACTCAAAAACCAATCGACCAAAATTTTTGAATGAAATTTTATTTGAAAATCGGAAAACGAGAAATTAACTTATTAAATATTTTCAAACGCTTTTTCGAGCATAGGTCGGTAAATTTTTGAATTTCATCAGAAATTCGAGTTTTCACGTCTTCTAGATCTCGTGGACGTGTCTCGTAAACGGGCCTCTTAAGGTATCTCCATAAAAAAAAAATCTGTAGCGGTCAAATCTGGTAAGCGTAGCGGCCAAGCGAAATCCGTGCGACGATGCGGTTACCAAACGCTTTTTTCAGTATTTTCAGCGTTTCTGCCGAACAGTGACACGTCGCACCATCCATGAACTTGCGTGTTTTTGTGCGTTCGTTTCTCGTTCACATCCTATTATTATATTATTGTATTCGCTTATTTTTCTCGTTTTTATTTCTCGCCGTTGTTTGTGTGACTACGAATGTTTCGTAGTCCACACAAGGAGACCCCGCAGACCCGTCGAAGTCACGTAGAAATATATACGCGATGGCTGCCGAAACTAAAGACGTTGTATCGACATCGGATGATAACGACGATGCTGATAATGAATTAGTAACGGAAAAGTCAACTGACGAGACTACTGTAACTGTTCAGAATGCATGGCTACACGCTAAATCGTCATAACGGTGGTAGTAAACCTAAAAAGTTGAAAACTGAAAATATCGATAGTGTACCGACGCGAAATCGGTTTTCCCCCATTCAAATCGAATCGGATGTTATCTACGATGCTATTCACGCTGATACGCAAGCATCCACTAACATTTCGTCTACCTTCGCCAACATTTCAGATATACGTAATGGTAAATATAATAAAACTATTCCGCCGATTATTGTCGATGGTCAGTTAACGAATCGTAATCAGACGGTAAATGTAATAAATAAAGAATTAAGTTCTAACTAATATTAAAATCAAAACCTAATAAAACTATATTTTATACGCATAATATTAATGACTTTGATAAATTTAAGAATATATTAAAAGAACAAAAAGCCCAATTTTTTTCTTATACTCCTAAAGAACGTAGACCGTTCAAGATGATACTGAAAGGACTACCAAATAATATATCAATTCATGAAATATACGCTGAATTAAAGACCAAAGTCGATGTAGATAAAATTATTCAATTTGAAAGAAAGATTCCGGATTCTACGATAACCCTACTTCCCATCTATCTCGTTACTTTTCCTTCCCAGCTTGCCTCACGACAAGTTATGAATATTAAAAGTCTGTGTTTTTGTCTTATTAGATGGGAGAAATACAAATCAAAACAACCTGTTGTTCAATGTCATAGGTGTTAAAAATTCCGGACATATTTCATTAAACTGTAATAAATCTATCACATATTTGAAATGTAGTGGGTCACATCTTAGCAGCCATTGTAGCTGTAACTTCGGAAACTTTTGTTTGTGCCAACTGCAAGGGAAACCACACTTCTAACTCTAAAACATGTCCTATATATATCGGCAGACTACGTAAAACAAACCTAGCAAAAAATAGGAGGGTTCCGTCGTTCCCTACTCCCTATGTAAATGACTTGCTTAATAATAATAACATTAATATTAATCGTAACTTTAATACTACTAATAATAACTTAACAAATAATAGTAATAATAATAATAATAATATCAAAAAAAGCTACTCTGAAATAACTCGATGTAATAGTAATTCATCCCATGTTAATGACTCATTAAATCACATCGACTCATCAGACCTATCATCGATTTTATCATTACTTAAAAGCGCTGATTTTAATAAATTAATGATTGTTATTAAAACTATAATTACAAAACTAAATACACTCGCGAATGCAGATAGTTTCACAAAAATAGCGGCTATTTTAGAAATAATTGTAGTAAGCTATATGTATTTTTTTTGTTTAATATAATATGATTAAGTTAGTTGCCTGAAAGAGTAATTCTATAGTACACAAACTAGCTGAGCTTCATGAATTTGCTATTTACAATAGTATTCATATCATTGCTTTATCCGAGACTAAACTGAACAGTAACCTCACAGTTAAATTTCCTGGCTTTGATATGTGTAGAAAAGATGGGACGCATTATAGTGGACGAGTAGCATTGTTGATTAATCAACCTAAAGTATAACCTAAAGTATGATAGTGTGCCAACGCCCCCATTACATAGTATTCAGGCTGTTGGCATAAACATTTATTTAACCACTCATAATGTAAATCGCAATGCAGAAGTTGCTACTATTTTTGCTGTTTATAAACCGCCTAATCGATTGACTAAGTATAGGGAAGATATTTTATCCTTGATGAAGACAAGTAAAAAAATTATTTTAATCGGCGATTTAAACTCTAAGCATAAGTCTTGGAATAATTTTAATAACAGCACGTTCCACTGCCGAAAATAACGTTCCACGCAAAACGTGCGCTTCTTCTCTCTATAGGATAACATGATAACTGAAACTGGATAAAAACGAATCTCTTGTGTGCACAGTAAACATGCAGTTTACGTTGTACCAGTGTTACTAACTGCGCTATTCAAAAATCAAAACCGCCCGTCTTCTCGGAGTCTCCTTTTACTGGTAAAAGTTAATATCTTGAGCTTTCAACATTTATCTGGATCAAGAATTCGGAAAATATGTCATTCTCAATAAACTTCCTATTTACTTTAGCCTGCACTAAATAATTATCATCATCCGATTCAGCAATCCTTCACCTGGTTAGCTCATATGCCGCGTCTTTCCCATTCATATAGGTTGTTGTCTGTCCTTTTAATTCCTAAATAGCTGGAAAAGTTGGGGTCTTTCACCAAATTATTCATAAAGTATATTCTCGATTGTACTGTTTGTTAAATGTCCTCGTCTTCGTTTTCAACGTATTTTCTCCACCTGCCTCAAGCATAATTTATTTTTATTCGTTCGTTTAGTTTCTGTGCATCAAGACGCGACCCAATGATACATATTCGCAGTTCTGTAAATATCATAATGTTGTGATTATTTTTATATTTTCAAATCGGTTTGTAACAATCGTCTTCTAAAATAATTTTTCGCAATTACTCGAAAGATTAAATTTATTCTAGTTAATTTTTAACGTAGTTCACATGTTTCGGTTTTATTCCGATTGTTAATATTTTGTTTTTAGTATTCATATTCATTGAAAATTTAATTGATTCATTTTATTTTTCATTTTCTGCAACATACGTGAACTATCTACTCTTGAAGCTATACCATCCACTACATACGCCTCTTACACTATATTAACTGTACCACCCCTGGATAAATCCAGTAACATTTGATAAATGTGCTACATCGAATCATCTGCTCTGTGCCCTATCATTGTTTTTTTTTTCACTTTTCATTAAAAACAATATTTTTTCATAAAATCGCATTCATCAACAGTCCACACATCAGTTACAACACCTTTTATCAAGACCGCGATATAAAAACGTAAAATTTTAATAATACAATTTACGAGTTATAAAAACAATCTAAGACAAAAACAAAAATCAGCTAATTAAAAAGTGTTTAGGAAACAAACAGAAACCAGCCAATATTAAAAAAAAAAAAAAAAAAATTATCTTTGATCACGGTACAACAACATGATAAACGACGAATCATTTTACAAAAAGTACACAGAATTTAAGTAACTCGCAGAATATTAAAAAAAGAAAACAAAAAAAAAACAATAAAAAAAAGTATTTAGACAACACTAATTGAATTGGATTATTGATCAAATCAAAACCAACACAAAATAATAGAAAAAGTTTATTATAATTTATGACTTTTCATAAAAAAAATTGTTTGATATGCATAATGAGATTTACTTTTTAAATTATAAAATTCATCAGTTTTTAAATTTATTCACACTTTATGATAAAGAAGAAAAAAATACACATTCGTAAGGCACACGATTATGTATCTAATTAAAAACATTCGAGATAAAAAATTTCAAATGAAAAATAGGGTTTTATTATAAATTCTGGTAGCGTCATATACGTACCAAGAGTTAATCGCATAATCCGAAACAGTTAAATGCTTCGTATTTATTTATTCTTAACCAAGTAAAGTAGATTTCAATTACCAACATATCTCACATAACATATAACTATATAAACTTAAAATATACATCACGTACCATTAATTTCCAGATCTAGACCTGTGCATTGTTCGATCACGGAAACTGCTTCCAATGATAACTGATCATCGATATCAATTTCTTTTGCTACGGGAGTCGAACAGTTGGGTGGATCGTCCGATTTCCGAGAGTTTTCATCTTTTCGTCTTTTATCATCCGAAGAGTAATTCTGTAAATCTCTCGGTTTATCATAATTGGTTTTAAACGATTTATCCTTCTCGTTACTAGACGATGAAACTACGAATAAAAAATACAATAGATGTTTTCAATTATAGTTCACAAATATTTAAAATTAACGGTATATACAGATAATATACATAAATTAAATTAAATATGCTTACTGAATTTACATTTAAAATCGAATATATAAAAATATTATTATTGTTTAAAAATTTCAGTGATTATATTTCAGGTTATCGTATTTTTCCACACGTAATCAAATTACAACAATCGTATCTATAAAAACTGAAAGATACAAAATATAATCAAATTTTACAAATTACCTTCTTCTATAGTGTATGCATCCTGAGATCTATTAAACTGCAACTTGGTTTGAATAAATTTACCTCGTCCGCGTCTCATTAGACTAGCTCGACTGGTTGCCGCAGTGTGTTTACCTCGGTTAAATTCGTTCACTCCTTCCGCATTCTATATTTTAAATCAACATGAAATTTTGTCGTAATAAAATAAAAAAAATGCACAATTCAAATTAAACACACACACAAAACATATTATATACATTTAAAAATATGAACGAAACGTGTAGTATTTAGTTGTCCACGAGAATTCTTGTAATACGTAAATACAAGTGAAAAACTATACAATATATTTGAATAAATCCAGTAAGATATTTAGCACGATTTGATTGTTTTCCTTACTATCAATATAATATCATCCTTTGTCATTTTATAAACCCAATCTGTTTATTCGGCGTTATTCGAAGATTATCGTTACACAGTGATGATTTAATTTACATTTTTAGCCGAAATTACTCTAATTCGATATTTTTCCTCCTAAACAATAAAATGTTTGTAATTTAAACTCAATTGATTTGGTACTGGAATTTCCATGTGTATAAACATTTTCATAAAATAACTCCTCCCTAGAACACTTTGTATTTTCTGAGAGCGGAGCGCTAACCAGAACAAGATGCGCTCACAAGTGAGTGGATTGTAGATTAGCCTGTAGATAAATTGATTAGCTATCTACAAAGTATAAATAATTGCCATTCAACGGATTCATGTCGCCGTAAAAATCTTACACATTAAATTTTCTGTAAAATACGCTGTCTTGCAGAGTTTCTTACTTATTCAGAGAACAAACCCCGAGAGAAAATGTTAACACATGATGTGAGCTCTTTAGCATAAATAACGCACCCATGGTAGAAAACTCTACTCCAAAATCAAATGGGTACAGTAACAATAATACTACCGTTCACGCAAGTGATTCATTATGAACAAAAAAAAAAAAAACAGTAATTACAAAATCAACATTCCTTATAACATGGAATATAAAAACACTAAACTTGACATCTTGATGGAGTACCTTAGTTATAAGCCAACATAGACAGTCGGGCACAAGAATATGAAGGATTGTCATTTAATCATACAACTATCTTTGAAAGCCGTCTATAGGAACTACATGAACTGCTTGATAGGATAAACAAAGTTGGAGAAAAGTATGACTCAACAATAAATCTGAAAAAGAAAAAATGGATGGTAGTAACCAAGAATAGTACAGGAAAAATTAACAGAGAAGAGACCGAAAGAGTGGATAAGTTGAAAAATCAAATGTATTAATCTCAACATCTGTTAAAAAATAGGAAAACTTGATACTAATTCTGTTATATACTATGGAACCACGTACTCTAAAAAAAAAACAAAACCAATGGAACAGAATAATTGTTACCAATCACCTTAAAATGGCAAAGTGTTGAAAAAAGCAAATTTCAACCGATTACTCAATAAAAAGGAAGATACTCTAAACTTCGAAGATTACTCAAAGAAAAGTGATGAAAAGGAAGGCACTGAGTATTTAGCAGGAGGAAACAAGTACGATACTCCGGCTTATCTTGCAAATGAAGATTCTCTGTAAGGAGGAGGTCGAAAGAAAACCAAGTGGTTCGACAGAATCAAACAATAAAATTCGATTAACAACAGCTTTTGATGTCATTACGTCCAGTAAATCAGTATGATACAATAATGATGAGGAAACTCACATATTCCATGCATTACTCTAATTTTTAAAAATCAAACGAAATACATACGCTTGCATTTAAACTATTAAAAGCCTGACCAAAGCGACTAGGAGCATCATTATTATAATCATGTTTCTTTCTTTGCTTAATAATCGTAACGGGTTTTTCAGAATACTTCTGCTGTTTCAACAAATATTATATATTTATATATATATATATATATATATATATATATATATATACATACATATTTTAACATAAAGTTGATAAACGTACAGAAAAACGCAATATTGTTATATATTGTTTAAAACTTTCATGGTGGTTTCTCATATTCGAAAATTATTTTAAATAAAATCACGTTTTATTTGTACATAACTTTTTAACGATTCGAATGGATTTCCTCTACTTATCATCGGAATTAAACTAAATCGTAAACCCCAGTGTCAGCTCCTTTTATAGACACTTCTTAATCCGAATTAATATTCCCGAAGCTGCGATTAGCTCTTCTGTCCTCAGCTGGTAATGCTTCTGTAATAATTGGTTCTTCTATCAGACGATACATTCCTTGCACTCTGATTAGTCACATCTGTATAGCTTCTCTGGTTTTTAATTTTCCTTATTAATCAGTAATACAGGTTTCCAACAAATATCATTTGATGGTAGAATAACAAATAATAGCACAGAAGGAGTATTAGCTGATAGTGGAAGAACCAATCGCAGCCTTGGGAACATAAAGAAGTGCCTAGAAAATGAGCTGGCATTGAGTCTTGTGATCTAGTGAAATTCAGATGATGAATGTATAAGTGCACTCAAAATGTAAAAGTTATTTATAAATGAAACGTAGTTTTACTGAAAACGCATTTTTGAGCTTGATATTAGTTAACATTTTATAAACAGCAAGTATGTGCGTGGATATTGTATACATACCTCAACCAATAGATAACATATTCATGAATGTATACTTTCATACAGCATATCCACACAAAAATTTAAAATAAAAATTGGTTATTTGACAATATTGATTTTAATTTAGCTGTTCCACTAAGTTATTTTAAATTCATTCGTTTTTCTCGCAACAAGAAAAACGACCTAGTTTTAAAATATCTTACGTTAAATAATTTAGGTGGAAATTTTCGAATACTAAAAATTTATTTATTAAACCTTATATAAATGATCCAAATTGAAATTTAAGTATTTACCCTTATCACATTTCTTTTGTTAACGACAATGTTTTCAATTCTTTCATCATTTACATTCAATTTTTCGAAATTATCGGTCGTGTATTTCATTTCACGACTAGTAGAATCACTTGCAACATATTCATCTTCAACAGGCTGTTAAAACATATATATCGTATACATAAGAAATAATTTGAAACAGTTATTTAAATATATATATATATATATTTAACACGACCAAACATTATATTAAAGCAAACTAATTATATCTTCTTTTAAAGAGTATAATGTAAATTAAACAAATATTAATTATAAATCCATTCGCAGTTAACGATGATAAACTATATGAACACTACCAATGTAATATATATCTATTGTACGATTTGAACTACTTTTTGAATTAAGCAACAACTGTCTCACAAAATGGAACACAACATAAAACAATAAATACTGTTTTACTTAAATGCATGACGATAACGTTTTTTGTATAGATGTCGCACCTAATTTAATAAATATCAGAAAATAGTAAGGAAAATGAAAATTTAACACAAACAAGAAATAATAAATAAACAGATGAATTTTCCTAAACAACTTAATGAATTTATGACATAGTTAAATATGACTTTCCGTATATAATAGAAAAATATATAACATTTAATTGCATGCTTACAGAATGAGGCGAGCACTCGGAATGGTTCGTTTGTATATTATCTCCACCAGTTTCATAGTCATCATCTGGTAATGATAAAATAAACATAAGTAATTAATAATAAATATTATCGATTGCACATACTATATCTACAACTATAAAAAATAAATACCTAATAAAAACAACCTAAAATCATCACCATTCTTTACTATACTAAAACATCCGCTAGATAATAAAAGTAACTGTAGAATCAATACCAATTTAGAAGACTATATTTATGATTTTTTTTTATCTCATTAAATTTACTGCAACCTGACCAACAAGATTATTTAGCAATATTTAGGGGAAGTTTAGGAAAGACAATTAAATATGAAACTATACAAGAAAAATATGATAACGTTGCTTTTTTTTTCAATACATGTTTAGATATCATTAGACAATTGAAGTACGAGAACTCATTTTTTTAAAAGTAATTTGCAAAGTAAAATGATTTATAGTTATATTTTATTACATATATATATATATATATATATATATATATATATATATATATATATATATATTTTAATATTCTTCTTACAGAACTAACAGCAAGCGCACTTAAAATTACTATACATGAAATTGCTATATTTGCAAATAAATAAATAGTTACCCAACGCAGATGGCAATCCAATGGTTTCAATTTCAATATTATCATCCTGGAACATTAGAATACAACATTATTACATAAAAATATTTTCATGGGTTACAATCGTATTTTTTTTTAAATTATTTACGTACGCTAACGGCATTTTTTTAGTGTATACTTCCTAACAATCTGAATATGGAAATATATTATGAACGTTATCTGTTCATACAAATTACCCGATATACATGAATAAAATCATGCAATTGTCAAATTCGCCGAGAATAATTGCCGAAATAAAAAGATTCCCAAAACAGAAATAATACATTTAAAATTGTAATGGACATAATAAAGAAGAAAACTACTAAAAAATACTAATATAGAATTTAGAAAGAAAAAAATGATATTAAACTTACAATTTACTAACAACATTAGATGTCCGAAATAATTTTTAATCGTTTAATTAAACGGGTTCGAAAATTATAACATAAATAAACTGAAGTGCTAACTACTCCTAAAACTATTGACGATAGAAATAAACGGGTTTCAGCACTTTTCATCTTACTCTATTTCGAGCCAGAGTTTAATGATAGGCTAATAACTGATTATCTGGCGAGGTTCTATTTTGGCTATTAAAAATATATAATCAACTTTCATTTTGGTGCATAATCAGATAAAATTGTAGAGATGCAATATATTCATCCACAATCGTTACAAAGTAGGCGCCGATAATTCCAGTTGATAAAACAAAATTTTTGAGATAAAGTTCTTACCCCTTCGATATTTTTCACATTTCCGTGTTCGTCAACCTCACTATATAGAACAGTATAACAATGATCAAACTGGACATTATTTTGGACTTCCGTAGGTAAATTATCTGATTTATCTGATGCTAGGATACCTGAAAAAATATCACAATTAAAAACTAGATTTAATTTTCAATACATAACAATATTATTACATATATAAAGTGCGTATATGTGTATTAAAAATCATTCGAAATTTTATTATCCTACTGGGGATGAATGTTTTAGTTCACATTTGTAATTCGTTAAAACATCCGTCAATATTACCAAATACTTTTCATAATTAGCCAACATTTTTTTTAGTTAGATTTTATGCATACATTATACAATATTATATGTATTTTTTTCGCGGATATTATTTGTGTCATTCGATATACTTCATACATTAGAATTAATAAGAAATAATACTTTTTTTTCTCAGATAATTCAGTAGGTAACCCTTTTGAATTGGGTAAAAAATTGCAACGTTCATTTCATTTACGTTTTTTTTTTGGGGCGTGAAAAAATTAATTCAACTTTTCTGCTATATTGCATTTTCTGTTATTTGCCGTTTTTAAAACGAAGCACAATACTTCTGCACGTTTTACACAAAAAATGCGTAGATCTTTTTTTTTCATAATCAGATAATATGATTTGCTTGATTACTTCGACGTCGTTTTTAAAACACAATATCCAGGTTCACCATTAGTCAATAACCGCACCATCCTTAACATCGCTATCTTTATAATTAACGGAATAGAACATAGTTTACACTATTTTTATCCATCCTTCCGATAAACTGAATCCAAAATGATTACTTTAAAACAAATTCATATCCGTAATTAAAAAATTCAAGTCACAATGAAGCAAAAAACATTTTAAATTTATTTTAGCGAAGATACCGAAATAAATAACCGCGATTTACGTCACTATATATATATATCAATATAAATTATCACCCATCTGTAGTATTCTGAAATTATCGTTAAACGCATCATTGTTTTCTTCATATCTTTAACACCATACCGAAACTCGGCGTATACTTGTTTAATATTATTATTTCCATTTTATACATTTATAATTTATCTGACAGCATCGCAGATTATACCCTTTTAAAGCTGTTTAATATTTTGTTCTGAATTATCAAAGATTGATATACACAAACGCTTTTATTCGATGTAAATTAAAATACGTTTTAATAGAATATAATAAATCGTAATTACAGCTCGCTACTATTACATATGCGGTTCTGTATATAAAAATATGTCTAAATTCCATTTATAATATGAAATAAATTTTAAATTTATGTGTAACGAACACCGATTTCTCAGGATTACGTTTTAACATAAATTTACACATAAAGATTTCTGCCCGATAAAATTTTTCCCCATTCGATATCACATATTTTACAAATTAATATTTTTCACAGATATATTTGACCAGTATTCTGAAATATCAATAATGTACTTTATTTTCATAATCCACAATTACGCGACGCAAATTCATGATTATGAAATCAATACAATTAAACGTTCTTTGTTCCGTGTAATTATACGTAAAAATAGAACATCTCATTCATTGCTGAATTTTGATTAAATGGTACAAAATCATAGATAATTTTTATATCATGATTAATATTTACATCAAGTCGGTAACCTATCGTCAATTATATAATAGAATATTTCATTTTCCCAACCTAAAAATATCTGACTTTTTAATTAATTAGCGTTTTTTGTATTTAACAAATACTACATTACTGGTTGTACGACTTCAAATTATACAACGCACATCTGAATACGATCGTAGGACTTTATGTTAGTCTTTTAAATAATAAAGATCATCTTATTAAATTGTATTTAAATAAAACAAATAATTAACGTTATTCAATTATAGAACGCTTGTAAGTGCAATTAATAAGCTGCAGTATCACGTTATAAAAAAGTAATTGACGATTTGTAATTATTATCAATAATCTGATGTGAAGCAAATTTTACGAAAATAAAATAATTATATATATATATATATATATATATATATATATGTACACATATATATGGCAACATTACGTTCAGTTACCTTCAAAAATATAAACTTCATTTTATGATACATGTGTACACATCAAAATATAATAAAAATATTATCCGACAAACTATTAAAAATTTACAAACGGAATAAAACAAAAGACGGATTAGATTTTTAATTGCGTGTAACCAGTTGAAAATAAAGGTTTAATTTCAAATCTGATTCTACTTGATAACTGATTTCAATGTATACATACAACACTATGGCGCAAATGCTTCAGAAAACTAGTGAATTCAATAGAATTTTGTAATCTCAATACATTCTTGCGACTAAAAGCATGTTATGATGATATACATATAATCATTTTTTTCCCAGTATTTTACATTATTTCGCCAGAATACTGTGCACACGCTTTTCTATAAGGAAGTTATTTTTAATTTTTTTACTCGGTGATTATTATTCGTAAACAAAAGCATAAAAAAAAACATTGGTCAACTTTAACATCTCGAAATAATAAAAGAAAAATATTATAAAATCGCAAAACAGATTCAAATACATTGGCGAAGAATATCACTTATTCAATTCGTAAAGAAACAACAACAAAGGCGATACTTCAACTTCAAGAATATTAATTGGAAACAATGTCTGTAATCTTGAAAATTTAAAGTGTATCTATACAGCATCAGTTATTCGTTAATAAATTAACAAAAGAAACCCGAGTTCACAAACGAACAACTGAAAATTGCAGAAAAATATTGAACGAAAACTTTAAGCATTAATGAATGGAAGATTTTTAAAAATAACCGCGTGAATTCGCCGAAAAAGCATTTGCGATATTACATCTTTTTAACGATGGTTTATACTGCATTAGGTCAAAAAAAAGAACGTAATATATTGTTCGAAGCACGCGCCATTGCATTGTAAAATCATCGCATTGAAATTATAAAAAATATGTTCAGGCAAAAATTTAAAACATTTTTAGTTTAAAAAAAAAGTAGGTTCACAAAAACAAAATATAAAGTGCACAAAATGCGTTACTTATTGAAAAAATACGAAAATTATTTATTAATGTCAGATTTGTTGAATTTGTGTTACTTTCTTGCATTATTTAAAACAGTACAACAATAGTACTACCGTACACACAATAATAAATTCAGAGAAAAAATGTATACGAATTGAAGTATTAATAACAATAACATAACTGCGTAATTATTACGTTAAATAATATTATAACAATAACAAATTAATGAACGACAATCATTTCAAAATTTCGTCACATGTTATTTATGTCCATACCTCCTAACATAGATGTCATTTCATCTCCAAGTATTTGCTTAGCTTTTTCGGAATGTAGTGCGTTCTCCAACCGTTTAATCTGTTCAGAATCCATGTCTGAAAACGCATCCCCTAATGAATCCCCCAAACCACCTGGGTAAGAGATACTTGTACAATATAATAAGCGCCATATTTTCAATTTTGAACTACAGTATTTTTTTCTTCGCTTTTTAATAATATAAGTATACAATAAAGTAAAATATAACAATATTTTCGAATTACCGCTTGCTGTACGTATCAAATTATAATTATAAAGTTTACAATGCAGACATAATTAAGAAAACGTAGACGTTATACAATTTATTAAAATTTGTAAGATATTCCATGAACATATGAAAATTAAATGGATCAATTAAGGGTTATCATAAAAGTATATTCCAACAATAAAGAAACATACGAATGTGCCAGAAAATTAAAGTTAAAATTATATAAATTTATACGACATATATATATATATATATATATATATATATATATATATATATATATATATATATATATATATATATATACATATATATATGATGGTATGTGTTTTAAAGTAATACCGTTGTGTTTCAATGCGATCGCGGAAGCATAATGAAGTCAATAGCAGGTTATTTACGGGCGATATCAAAATTATACACGTATAAATGAACCAAGATTATCACATGATGTAAGTAGAAAAAAAATCAATTTGTACATATAACGAATATAGTACATGAATAGAAATCAAACTGCAAATGCGATTATGAAAATAATAGTGAACTGCAAATGCAATTATGAAAAGAATAGTAGTAGGTAAATGTCGATACACCATAAACATAATTTTAGAATTCAAATAAAGTAGGATTTTAATGCGGACTTACATTTCAATTGTTTTTAATAATACAGAATCCAAATGCATAATAATAACACTCAGAAAGTTTATGAAAGATAATGCATGATTAAAACACAAATTAAAACGTGATGTGACCATTATCACATAATATTTTAAATGATTTTTACTATACTAACATTTTAATAACTGAACGCAATAAAAATATTAAGACAAATAAAAGAATATAAATTAGGGTCAGGAGTGAATATATTGATATTTATATTCACTAGCACAAGCAAGTTATATAATTGAACTTAAGATATTTATTGTCGAAAAATGATATCCGCTGTAAGAAAATGAACATAGAATGTGAGGAATACCGTAAGTGTTTATTAATAATCTTCTGGTTATTCAAATTATTAGAGACATTTGTGGGAACATTCACGCTTTCAGTAAACAGAATTAAAAATGGCATATAAAACTAAACAATCAAGAAACATCTTTAAGAACTCGAATGCTCATAATATAAAATTGTATAACTTAAAAGTAGAGGACCTAGATTTGTTCTACTAAATAATTTCGGTGAAAAAAAATATATATATATATAAGACAAGTAATAAGTACAGAATTTTTGTGCGGTACAAGTAAATAAAAAGGTCAAATTGGATTCTAAATAGCATGATAAATACAATTCATTTAGTCAAATATTCAAACAAACACGTAATATATTGCAAAACAAGTTTATGATATACGTGTATATATATTTTTATAGAGGACAATAAATAAATATGAAAAATATACATATAAAAATAAGAATATGAACAAATTTTGAAATTGTTTGACAATTAGATATTGGCAAAACAATAATTCGAATATTACTATATGACTATAATGGTTTTTATTAACAATTTTCATATATAACTTGCAAGCTTGCAGTTAACCATATCTGGATTACATAAAAAAAAATTGATGTCACAAAATCTTGAGTTTTCGTAACAGATAAAATTAGTAACTGTAACGTGAAGAAGTTCAGGTTAGAAGAAATGCCTAAGAAATCGGAATACATTTTACTATATTCTCACAAGTGATATACATACATCATATATAATGATATTTTCCAAAAGAAAACTAGAATTAAAAGGATAATCTACAAAATGTGAAGATGTATAAAAGAATTTATAAAATAATTAGTTAATTCTTGTTTGAAAAATAAAATAAAATGGCGATACGTTTGCACACATTTATTGGGTAGCGTGGAACGGGAATAAATATATTAAGATACATACACGCACGACATAAGGTAATAAAACCGCTATACGATAAGAAAATGATCGATATATCAACATTTCAACAAATCTCATCTCCATACTCGGATTAAACGATCAACGAACACTACATAAAAAGGAAATACTTGATAACGTTGGTACTTATCAAATGCGATTTAAATTTCTCATTCCCGTCAAAAATGCATTTGATTACGATGTCATGAATGAATCTCATATAAAAGAAATTAAAATTTACACATCAAGCAAATTTCATATCCGAAAAACAAAATTAAAAAAAACGACAACCATAAAGTTTACGAAATATAGCAAATGTAAGAAGAGAAAATTTAAATAAAGTTTCGGAAGTTATATATTATAAACAATAATTATATTTAACGGAAAGTGCGCAATGAAATGTAACGGTAAAGTCTCCAAAAAGATTTCAACAAATATAAAATGATCTTAGATGTTAAATTAAAGAAACTGATTAATTACTTTGGTTAAATATATATTGAATTATGTTCGGTTACAAAATTTCCAGATTAAAATATACGCGTGATATTTCATACGAAAAGGAGTATAACAAATTTAAGTCAATGAAAAAATCGAATTCGATGTCATTATTCAGATACTTCAGAAATAAAATAAGGCTATATTTTAATTGAGAACTGAAGTAATATTTTTATTTTGCATCGGCAGCTAATAATTTCATACAATGCGAAAGACAAATTACCATAACCACGTAATATCGTAATAAATAAGCCCCACATAAATTATCACCTAAATTACGCTCTCCATATATACAATAAATAAAATTTTGGACATGTGCAGACAGGAATAAATTTCTAGATCGACAACATTTAGAAATGTATGGTAAAAAATCGTTCACTTTCAAAGAATAAATCCAAAACAGAAAATTGAAGGAATAAACTGACAGCGAATTTAATATAATCAAATACAAATAGCAGATAACAAAAACTGATGCGAAATACTCAAACAAATACGGGATTAAAATATTTAAATAAAACGTGAATAAAAAAACAATTAAATTAAGTCATAAGGAATTATGTGAAAACCAAAACATTTCGAATAAATAAATTTAGAGAAATCTGACATACTTTTTGAAGCCGTAAAATTACTGCGTTTCGTCCCATGAATTCTCCCAAATATTTTATACAATGAAATTCTTTAATAAATAACATATTGTTTTAGAAACATTTTATATCACCAGTTTTATGCATAAAATTAAAAAAATTAGAAAAAAATTCTTACCATCAATCACGGA
Source organism: Coronaproctus castanopsis (assembly GCA_032883995.1). NCBI lineage: Eukaryota > Metazoa > Arthropoda > Insecta > Hemiptera > Monophlebidae > Coronaproctus > Coronaproctus castanopsis. The sequence continues at coordinate 183,108,901 of CM065053.1, forward strand.
AGAATTAAACATATCTGATGTAATATTTGTTTTTGCGTACGAACTAGATGTTAACATTCTGCAAGAAGGTGCACTTGTGACTGCGTCATTTGAAGGAGAAAAACATGATAGCGGGGTACTGACGGTGGAAGAGATCGTATTATCAGCTTCAACGGAATTACTCAGCATTTTTTCTTCTGATTTATCCCTGCTGGAGGACAACGATATTAATTGTGATGCTAAAGATGATAATATTGACGATTGTACAGATGACTGCGGTGGAGGATAGAACCCTTCAACAGTTAAATTAACCCTTGTTCCTTCTAATGATGAAGAATGATCAGATCCATCATAATTTTTATGATTCTCAGCCTGAGAATCTGGTAAAGGAGGATTATCAATTCTTATCACACTAACCGTCGCCCTGCTTTGATTAGCTGGAAAAAAACACATATTATTTTTTAATAACTGTGAACTCTAAATTTTTTTTCTTTGTGCGACTGTTACTCCAAATTTAAAAAGTAACGTTAAGTATACAAAAATTAAATGGAAAAATTTTAAAGTAAAAATAATATCCTCAATTATACTACAACGTGAATATACATATGAATCTACAACGTTATAACCAACCAAATGAACATACATATGTGTTAGCGATCAACAGAAAATAGATCATATAAATATAAGGTTCAATAAATTATGTATGAATTCGTACAAGTGTAAAATTATAAAAACTATTTGACAAATATAACGTGGATTTAGCAATAAGAAATAATAACACATTACTAAAATTAATTAGCAACAACAAAATAGAAGATAAGAATATATTTAAAAATTCAAGATTATATAAATTAAATTGTAATAGACGTAAATGTAAAACGCGTATATTTGGCATTATATTAAAAAGTTATAATAATATTTAATAAATGTACCGGAACAAATGCCCTCTCCATTTATGAAAGTAAAAATTCTAATAATATAAACTGGTAAATAATAAATATACAAGATGAAAATAGTATTGATGGAAAAATCAGACAAAAAACCATCTCACAAATGAAAAGCGGTAATTTAAAAAATAATAAATATAAGTTTAATTATATAACGAATATGTAATATCATTTATAAGTAATGGAAACGAAAGCAAACAAATTATGACGTTATGAGAATAATACATTATGTTTAATGCGTCGATGCTTATACTTAGTATATCTAATACTTAGTTCCCTGGAATCGTAATTTCCTATTGCTGGAAGTAAATTATTACGGTGCACACTACAACTGAGAAAAAAATTTTGGGATAGTTTGATGATATAGCCTTTTACATATGGTATCTGCAGAGCACTATGTATATATGAAATTTTAGTGTATACGGGGACATTGAGGATACATCTAAGACATCAATTTTGGACTAATTGCAATCTATTAAAACTAGCATTTGAGACTGAAGACTAAACTGGACAAGAATATGTTAAAATAGGCCTCAAAATTTAAAAAACAAATACACTTAATAACAATTTTTATAACAAAATAATTGTTAAATTAATACCTAATACTTTTTCTAAAGTATGAGGGTCAACTGTTAATGTACCATCGCCATTCACGATAATAATTAACGTATCGTCGGTTTTATCATTATCTTCATTTTCAATTACTTGTGTACTCGACATTGTTATTCCATTTTATATACAAGAAACATACCTAGAAATACACAAAAACGTGAATTTAAATAAAAAATATATAAATTACGCATAAAATAACAAATAAAGATGTAATTTTAACTGATTTCAACTAACACAGATTTTACAATTATTTCAATATTTTTATTTAACCAAATAATTGTAAACTTTTATCTGCGAAAATGTAAACAATACGCCACTATGAATTATTTTTAAATTTACATAAAACATGCAGTGTAACATACAAAATACACTTTATTACAAATAATTAGAATTTTGGTAAAATTAAAATCATTATAATAGCGCAAAATATTAAATAGTAAATATTCGCAAACATCAACACTACACATTTCACTAATAAATTGTTAATAATTTTCTTACCACAAAATACAAAGTGATGAAACATAGCCAATAAAATGTTATAATAGAAATAACCAAAATTAACTAATTTTAAAATACTACTTACACAAGATACAATAATTGAATGCCGCCAAACCGACGTAGTTTACTTATTAAATAAAATATACTTGTAGAAATAAAACAAAATGTTGTTTTCATATAAGAATTTAATAAATTATAGAAAATCAATTAAGTTAATTATAAATCAGAAACTCTAAAACAACACTCCCTAAATACAATAAAAACTTACTTCTAGGTTCTAGAAGCAAAACACACAATGTTGTTAACATAGCAACTAGCAGACCAACCACAGTACAAAATTTAATTCGCATTGGGTTAAAGTAAATCTAACAAGGTCATTATGAACAACATCATGTTTATATAATCGAATCAATTTTTTATTTTGAAAAAAATTTTTTAACAAAATAAATAGCAAAAATTATTTTTTCCTTCATAATATTTAAAGAATGTATTTTTATATATTGAACTAATAAATTTTTCATCTCATCTAAAAAATTATTTCTAAAATTACACTCTTCATTTATAAAATAATTATTTAGTAATTATTAACATTATGAATATTATTAAATGATATAAGTTTTTAAACATTACCGCAATCTGAACATTCTTGTCAATTCTTTTCCAAAATCCATGATACCTATCTTTTATGCAGTTATAATAATTGAAGTATTTTTTAAAATTCAATGTATTATACGAATAATATACTAACCTTATACAAATAAACAACTTGGGTGAAATGTAACCCATAGAAAATAAAAACAAATAGTATGAGGCCTAAAATTAATGTTGAGGAAAGAGAATGCTACAGTTATTTATAATAAAATAATCATTGTTCCAAACATGTGTTTAGATTTAAGCATATTTTTTTAACACATTTGATTGGAAAAATACATGAAACGTAGTGTTTTCTAACTATAGTACGATTAGTATTACAACTAGAATAAAAAGTACTGGAGCATTATGATTAAAATCATGAAATAGTAATTTGTATATCACCAGGCGGATACTTATGAAAGTTAGTTATTTATACTTAAAAAGAAGTCTCTGTGCGCTTTTAGGATCATATTATACTTCGAAAGTAATTGAAAAAGGTCTATATAATTCCCACGATAATTGAAATCAGCCTTTTCAGAGTGGCCATGGAAAGCAAGCTCATGAACACTAAGATGGCATACTGCATCAATTAAACTTTTTAAAATATTTCTATTATGTTTCATGACTTTGATTTGTACTTGATCATTTAATTATAAATCTATGCGTGACTTATCAAATTTCTTCAATTTAATGGAAGAAAAAGTATAATTCTGAGAACATTCATACTTTTTAACAGCATTAATCAAATTATTCAAGTTATCATGTCCCTGAGTAGGATCATTCCATACATATTTCATTTTTTTCACTGTCAAATAATAAACACAGCCAACAAAACAGTTTTCCACTATCTTCACAACCAGTTAACAACAAAATGTTTTCATATTGAGATACTTTTAAATGTCTGGTAAAAGTTGTACTACCTTTCTTTTGTTCAGCTTTTAAAGATTGTAATTCTAGTTTTGGCTAACCACAATTTATAATTTCTAAATGTTCATTAAAATTAAATCGCGAAAATTGTTTTTCAATAAATTCCTGAACACGCATTTTGTTTTTTAAAAAAAAAAAAGTCGACCATACAACCTCATTAAACCACATTAAACTCCAGCCAAAAGCGATCTTATGAACCCGCAACCAACGTCGCTTCATGTTTATGGGTATAGTGTTTAATTATCTGTATAGCTGGCTGAAAGTGATCTTACAAACGCTTACCATCAGTGTCATTTCGTCATATTTACATGTCTAGCGTGTTCTTGTTCAAGGTCACAAACCTATAGCCCGTCATATCTGTTCACACATCCTAATAGAATGAATTCTCTATGTAACAAGCTAATATGATGCGCCTGCATAACACTAAGTATAACACTTTAGCGGGCTGTCATGCATAACACACGGTTTTTCAAGTAATGAGCTCCAATATAATCGCTTTATGTTTTAATATTCTTATACTATACCTTTATAAGATAGGATAAAAAAATTATTTTCTCAGGATTTTTCAGGGTAAGCAGTGCTTACCTCGCTTACATGGAATGCATATCACTACTATATCGGTATTACATAGATGAACCCAGTGTTTCCAAAATGTATTTCTGTTTTATTCATTGCAGTAATAAAAACACACAGGAAACCTAGTTAAGAATTTGTCTGTTCACTTACTTCTCATATCACTGAGAGGGAAGAAATCTGCTTCTAGTAGTATTTCTACCCTAACAAACTTTGTTCTCTTGATATATATGTACTTTACATCTGTAGTAGTAGTCAGGTGTGGCCATACTATTTTTTGTTGTATTATTTCTAATCCACACAGTTTGAAATAAACGTATAACCTTCTTTCACTAATGCGATGTAGTATAACGTCCTCATATAGATTTTTTTGTCAAGTGTACACAGATTCTTGTTGTGTGTTTAATTCCAGTTTCGTTAATCATTTAGCTACAAGTACTGTTCAATTCGCGTTTTGTTCAAATCTGCATATACAATAATCAGTAAGTACTGTTAATAACACTATGAAGACAGCGTTCATGAAAACAAAACTCATTCCCAGGACAACTGACGTACAGCACACGTTTCTCATTATAGAATCAAATATATTTTTACCAGTGACGTAGCATGAATTTCGGAATAGAGGAAGCGTCATAATGAAAAATTTTTTTTATGTGTATAAAAATAGATATATGTGACAGTTTATGTCGGTTCTGTGCTTTATGCAGGTTATTCAGATTATCAAAACCACTTGTATTCCACATATTTCTTTCTTGGTTAAATAAAAGGCAAGCCCAACAAAACGGTTTTTATTTTCTTACAACCGCTTAACCATGGGATTGTTGTGTATAAATTTGGTTGAAAATGGCGATTAAATGTTTTATGTCCTCTTGATTTTGTAATCAAGTTTTCTAAATTAGGCGTTGGTCTATTATTTTGAATAATATTAATTTTTTCTCGAAAATTTAATGTACTAAAAGTAATCAGTAGAAATTTTTCAATAACGCAATTACGTACATCTTCAATTTCAAAAGAGATTGCATTTGAACAGATTGATGTATTAGTAGTTGCTCTAAATGGCGACAAACGAGCCGGTACAGTTTCTTTTGTAGTGGTGTTACAGACCAAGACGCGCGGCCGATCATCACTTCCAGTTCCACTATTAGTAAACGGCATAGTATAGAAAAGTGATCGAACTAAAACGTATCGCAACTACAACAATATGAACATACTCAACGGGCGTAAATAAAAATCACGTTGTAGACCAGTGTATATGGCCAGAAAAGAGCTTTGCTTTATCGCCTCAAGATCGACATTTTCTTCACTCTCAATACACACACACAATTAATATAAATGTGTATGTGACCTCGAACATGGCAGAGCCTACTGCTTTCAATTGCACGCACAGCCATTTTTAGTTATCACTAATATACGCAGATCGATCGGAGATAACGCTAGCAATAAATAAAGTGAAATATTAGATTAGTAGTTATTCCGATCACTCACTTGTGGGTGATTATTGTCTAGTAGGTTTTTTTTTATACTTTTTAATTTTCTTATTTAAAATTTTTCAACAAGTTACTTTTTGTTTTCTGTGACTAATGTTCTTTTCATAGTAAAGAACAATTCCATACTAATAATTTGTTTAGGGGAAGCGGCGCTTCCATCGCTTCCATTGACACTACGCCCCTGGTTTTTACTCGTTTAACTTGCACGTCTGCAGTATACATAGTTCGATTCCCTGTAGTTTTTTACTTAACATGGTTTTTAGCCCACCGCAATACGTCATATAGAAACTCATTTAATTGTTCTTTATTTATTTTTTCTCACAGTTTTTGTTCGATTATTATTTAAGTATTTGATGAACAAATATTTTAATTATACTATAAATATATTGTCCGATATGGAGAAAAAGAGAAGTAAAGTTTGAAACTTTTCTACTGAAGAATCACAGAACGCAGCAAAATGTGATCTGTGTCAAATGTCATATTCAATAAAGGGTGGTTCAACAACAAATTTTAAAAAACATTTGTCAAAAAAGCATCGACCGTCATACGATAATTTAATTAAATCCGAGTTGTATCGACCATCATATGATAGTTTAACAAAATCTGAGTAGTCATTGCCACATCCGCCTACTTTTTTGCAAGAGTAACGAAAGTACCGAGAGTAACGAATACTTGATGCATCAGTAACGAATACATACGAATACGGATACTCAATTTGTCGTTACTTTTACAGCACTAATAACTATATGCCCGAACAATGGAGAAAGACTTCACTAGATGTAGATGTGGACACCGGATTGAAAATTGATTTGTACAAATGTTTTCAATCCCAGCTTTTATTTACACATGTTACGACGTATAAGACAGGTAATATGATGTGACCACACCGTGATAGACGCATGTGAAACATTTGATAACCCTACACTTTTTGGAATATGTAAATTATTATAAAAGATTGTGAATTAGTATCACCAATTCATGTAAAATAATCATTAATTAATTAAGTTATTTAATGAATTGAAAAACAAACTACCAACAATCCGTTATTTATGAATGTGTTTGGGGATGTGGAAAGTAAAATATATTAGTTATAATTTGGCTCCACTGATAATTTCTTTTTACTTTTTTCAATTCTGAGATTAAAATTTACATTATATTCTTCAATTTCATACTAAAATTTATTATTGGGGTAGTAGTGTTTGTGGATAGTGTATATATAATGGCATCAAACGATTTCATTACATTTAAAAATAATCTGTTAACCTATTTAAATGTTGAAAAAGTATATGACTTTGTTGGACAAATTCCATGTAATAAAAAAGGCGACTTTGTTGTTCACCGAAAAGTATTACGTGAGGTAAATAACCATTATTTTACGAATTTTCATAAAAATAATTTATAAATTATGTTAGTAATTTATTTATATAAATTTTAATAGGAGATATATAAAGAAAAATGAATGCATTTAAATTAATGTTGGAATTAAAGGAAAACATAATTTATTTATATGTGTATTATTTTTTTATCAATGAATTTGTGAAATAGTTTAGTCTGAAAGTAAGTAAAATGTTCACTAAATTTCATCGAAGTAACATTTAAGGAAAGGCACAATATAATATTCAGAGGTTGTAATATTCAGATGTAGTTCATTTATAATATTCTACAGATTTCATCGTAACATTAAGATTTTTTTAGAATATTTCTTTATTTTATTACAGAATATTGTGGACAATTTGCTTGACGTTAGTCGCAACTGGCCGTTTAAGATAAATATTTTAATACGCGATCCTTTGTACCTAAGGATACTTCTTGACCGCCCTGTTACTATTCAAAAAAGTATGTTTTCGATATTTAAGGAACCAACTTGTTCTTATGGTGTAATACGTAATTTGGAGAAAAAGGTATATAATCTTGTGTATGTATATATTTCATAAGATATTTTTTTTTGCATACAATCTATCCTAGGTGAATAATAAGTGTCACTGTTATTAGATGAATCAAATATTAACAGAACGCTGTCCAACGACAGCCATTCTTTATTTGATAAACATTAGTTAAGATCTGCTACATAGTTCCACTTGCTTAAGTCTTTTTAGACGCTGAAATTGAACGCTGTTATCCTTGAGATCGGTTGCCAGTGGATTTACAGGGTGTTGTAATCGCTGGATATATCTCTCACTGTGGACTTTGAGAGTTTCCTTTACAGTTGGTATGTGAAGGTCCTTATAAAGATCGTCATTAGGAATATACCACGGGGCACCCACAATGCTGCGCAGGACCTTTGCCTGAAAATGCTGAAGATCGCTAGCTGTTCCCCAGATTTCTATTCCGTAGGTCAGTATTGGTTTTAGAGTGACTTTATATAGTAGAACTTTATTTTCTACAGACAGTGATAAGTATTTATTCATCAACCAGTTCATACTTCGCATTTTCAGATCCAGTTGTTTCCGTTTGGCCAGAATATGATCTTTCCAAGTCAAACGTTGATCTAAATGTACTCCTAAATATTTTATTTTATTTACTGCTGGAATCGTTCTTCCATTTAACTGGATCATCACATTTGCAAATTTTTTATTTAATGTAAAAAGGTAATTAGACTTACGACTCATTAACTGTAATTTTCCATAGTTTAAACCACTTCTCCTGCTGCAGAAGATGATTCCGGAGATGTGTGGTAGCAACTGTTAAATTACAATCAGTGGATAATATCGCGTATCGTCCGCAAACATGGTTGTAGTAGTGTATCTGTCCAGAAAATCAGATGTATATATCTGGTACTGCCTTGAGGTACACCCGAGTGTATAGCATATATTTGTGATTGAGCACCGTTTATATTAACTTGAAAGTATCTATCCGTTAAGCATGATTTTAATAGTGTATAGTACTAGTGTGGCAAGTTTAGCTTGTATAATCGACCTGTATCCCACACTTTGTCAAAAGTTTTCTCAATGTCGAGGAACACCGCAGGTCAAAATTTTTTGTTTTCGAAACTACTATTGTTTAAGTTAACTTTTCGATGATTCTGCTCTACTGTGCTGTGTTTGTTTCTGAAACCAAATTGTCAATCAGGTATTATGTTTTTATCATCAAGAATTGACTTTAGTCTTTTCAAAATTAGTTTTTCAAGCAATTTTGACATAGTCGGTAGAAGGTTGGTGGGTGTGTGTGATGAGACTAATTCTTGAGGTTTACCTGGCTTCTGCAGCATAATTATAGATGCGAATTTCCACTGGATAGGGTAGTAACCAGTATGGAGAATCGCGTTAAAAATATACGTTAGGAGGACTATTGCTTTCCGTGGCAAGTTTTTAAGCATTACTGAGGTTATCAAATCATAACCGGGTGATTTTTTTGGTTGAAGCTGTTTTTGTATGCATGCTTTCATCCATTGGTGATACAGATGTAATAGATGGGCACATCTGAAATGGTGTTTTCAAATAGTTGTAGATATTTACCGAATACGCCCGCTTTTTCTTGATCTGCTATTGCCCATTGATAGTTTTCCATTTAAATTGGTGGACACTGAGATACATGATTCCTTTTTATATTCTTAATAGCCCTCCATAAAGAATAATCTGTATCTGCCGTTGGTGTAAGATTTGCTAGATATTCATGAAAAACTTCATTTTTCATGCCTGACAGTGTTTTCTTCAGTTTTTTGGTCATTTTGTTCAGTGCATTTTTATTTACTGGGGTCCTATCATATTGCCAAACTTTTCTTAGTCGCCATTTTTCTGCAATTAAGTCTTATCATTTTCGGATGACTTGTTGTTTTTCTATCTGACATATTTATCGCAGTAACTAAATATGCCGATTTGTGAATATATTTAATAAAGTGTTCGACACCCATCTGGATATCTTCTTCAGTTTTTAACGGAATGTTGATATCGATTTCACTTTCAGCCATCTGCTGAAAAATATACCAACTAGTTTTCTTGTTTGTCAATTTTGGTGTAATGGGGATCAGTATCACTGCGCTGCTGAGGCTTAATATTTTTGGCGAGTGATCAGAAGTTCGGTCCATGGATGATTCAGCTAGTGTCTGACTAACGTTAATTACGTTTCTGACGAAGAAATCCAACCAATCAGAAAGTTTATTTATACCACTTGGCCAGTATGACGGTTTTCCATCTGACAAGCACTGATATTTATTTTTCAATAGATATGAATATAACTGTCTTTCTCTTGGTGTTGTTAAGCGAAAGCCAAATTATGTATGTTTGGCGTTGAAATCTCCGCCAACTCTGAATTTATTTCCAAGACTTTTAAAGTACTCGTCAAAATGTTCTTCCTTAATGTTGGGCCTAAGGGGGTAATAAACCGATGACACTGCGATAAGGCCTAAAGTTGTTTCAATGGTTACAGTGGTTGCCTGTATATATGCTTGAGTAAAGTTGGTTAGCATAGTGCTTCATTGATGTTTTTATTATAACAGCCGTACCTCCGTGTGCTTTACCATCTGGGTGTTGAGTATGGTAGGCTGTATAATGCGGTATTTTAATAAAACTTTTGTTTGTAAAGTGTGATTCAGACATCAACAGAATATCAATTTTGTTACTTATAATAAATGCCTCAACTTCATGACAATACTGTGCCAATTCGTTTATGTTCCACGTAGCTATTCTTAATTGGCGACTCGTTTAGAAACAAATTTATTAATGACTGTTGATAACAAATTCATTATCACGCTGTTTTGTTGTATTAATTGGCTAAACATGCTTTTAAATTCCAGCAATATTTCCTGTAGTTAATTGTTAATACGGTTATTCTGATCGTTATTATTCGACGTTGCTTGAAGCGTGGTTTGCTTTCTTGTTGAGTCTAATAAAACAGTTAAAATTATTTTTAGGTTTTCTCAAATTTTCTATATCGAATGTTTGTTGGAAATCTACAGCAGTTGGTTCAAAGTTAAGCGTATTATTTTTATTTTGATATGGTTTATTGTGATTTTTGTTCCTTTTATTTAACAATTCTCTGTATAGAGTACAGCCTTTGTAATTTGCCGGGTGGTTGCCTTCACAGTGTATACATTTCTTCATTAATTTAGTACAGTTTTTAGTGTCATGCTTCCACCACATTTTACACAAATGAATGGAAGCGCACAATATGCTTTTCTATGGCCAAACATTTGGTAACGAGTACACTGTATTATTCCCTTATTCTTATGCGGGGGTTCCATCTTTATTCAGCAGGTACTGCATATCGTGTATCTGTTTATTGTTAACGTTAGATTCGAGGTCTACAAAAAACATTATGTTAGACTACTATTTCATTTTATAATTTTCATTTCGCAAATTAATAATTTACAAATTTAATTGTGTTTAGATGCTGCAGATTTGTTTAGATAATATACCGGATGAAATATCATCTACTAGATTCACTATGTTAAAAATGGTAATTTCAAATTTAGCGATACTAAATGGTTACGAAGTGACGTGTTCGTCGGCGGATTCATATCATGACGGAACAAAAATATTCATAACCCATAAATCGAATTCTAAAATACCTGATGGTTATAAACGCCTTATTTGCGCCAAGGTTATTAATACAAATAGTAAAGAAAATGAGGTGATAACATGCAAACAGTATGAAATGTAATTTTTTTATTTTTCCCTTTATCCTATGTATATAAGGAAAATGTACATGTAATATTTCTATGACCTTTTGAGAAGCATAAACTTAGTGAGTAAAATCTGGTTTTTGATTTTGACGCCTGTAAGAATATTGAATCTTCTTTCAGGTAGTCGTTTTCTCAGATATTCAAAAACATCACAGTTCATCTGTTCAACGATTTAATACTTTTAAAAAAGTGATTTTTTGTAGGCGCCTGATTTTTTTGGTAAAAATTTATTTTAAAATCGCTGACTGTTTGACACTAAAGTAATAAGTTTAAACAGTTTGGTTAATTAATATGTACACATCAAACTTGCATTTTCTGGAAGTTTGAAAATTTGTTTGCATTTTTTGTTCGAAATCAATTGAATGATGACACTTATTTAATTTTATTATCGGTTTAAAACTAACGGAAAAACGTGGTCACTTGAAGGTTATTGAAAATGTAGGTTTAGTAAAAGCTTAAGACAAATCCGTCATCACATGTCAACGTAATTTTTCATATCGAATTTAAAACATACAGAATTATACGATATTATTTGCATTATACAAACACCATAAAATTACTTTCAATCACTTTAGTGTTATGATATAAATTGCAAAGAAAAATTTTGTATCTGAGAGATGGCTTGTATATGATTAGTGCAATGCAAGTCTATGTTCTATAAAATACGACTTAACTTTTATAAATCTATCCAACCTAATCTTCCCATATATCAATTCTTGCACTTACTCTTCCTAAGAACCTCCCAGATTGGTTTTTCTTTTCCATTCCGGTGAGACTTCGTTCCAACCACAATTGTCTTCGTAGCCATTAGTGCCCTATCAATCTTACTCTGTATACTGTCCTGTGCATATGGGAAATATGACTGGCGCTAACCATGTAATTTTTGTTTGTGACTTGTATAGCAGGGGTAGAGATGTCTTTATTAATAAAATTTTACAATTAAATATCGCCCTTCTCGATTGTCTACTTATTGACTTTGAATAACAATATTCTCGCAACTCTGGCCGCTGATGTGTATATATTTAAGATTAATCTCTAAGTGGTTTTTATTTTATTTTTATATATCCTTTTTGTTATCTTATGTATAATGTATTTATGTAAAAATAGTGTTGACAATGGACAATTTTGGTATTCATACCTAAGCCTAATTTTTATAATACAACAATAATAATAGTACATAAAAATATTTCAGGATAAAATAACAGCGATTTATTTGTTTAGTTCTAAAATAATTCTAGTTTACCTGTCATACAATTTAAGCTCAGTTAAAAATAACACACACGCGAAAGTGCACCATATTATATAAATTTAATGTACGAATCCAAGAATGAGCTGGTATACCATACCAATATTAATGCCATATTTGTGTTACTCACTTCCGTACAGTACATCGCTAAAGTACAAACCTGGAATCATCACGTCTACGATACGAAAAATTGACGGAATTCTTATTTTAAATGTGGTGACTCTTGTTTATTAGTAAGTTGCAGTTAATGTTATATTGTAGTTCTTATATCATCATTTTGATCTCATTGAATTCTGTAGGTTTATAGAAAAAACATTACATATTGCTAGCGGTGATTTCATGAGCACAAAAATGCTGCACGATTTAATTAAGCCAATGATTACCTTCCAGTTGCTGTCCGTGAAACATGATAAAGCTGTGATTCTTAATATTTCTGACACGAACAATCGTGTATATGACAGTACGTGTAATATTACTGTTTTGAACAAATGTTTTTATTTACGATTTAGATACATACACACTATGATCAATATATTTTTGACGTGAATCTGTTGCAGTGCTGTTCTCGTTACAACTTTAACATATTTTAAGATGTGTTCTTTAAATTTAAAAATATTTAAACTCTTCATATCAGGAAATGATATTTACTATATTTAAAAACACCATTGTTTTTATTATATACTGACTGAAATTATTCAACAAGATTGTTAACAAATTATACACAGCGATTAACAGAACGATATTTATATATATATATATATATATATATATATATATATATATATATATAATATAAATGTATTAACCTAATATAATAAATATCTTGCAATTTTAATTTGTTTTGTATGTTTTACATAAATGAACAGATCCCGTTTTGTACATTCTGTACAATTTAAATAGACTGGATGCTATAATACTGCAGTTCGATCAAAAAGTAATACAAAAGGAATATCCTCCGTTACCTCCTTGTGATAAAGTTAATTTCGTTTACTTAAATAAACAGGTATTAAAATTATTTATTGATCGTGTACTGGAAATAAGTAAAAATACGGGTATACTTCTCGGGCTAGATAGCAATTTATATTTTTAATTTCTTGTTCTTAGATATTATACAGATTATTAGTATTTGTTCTTTTGTTTATCTAGTAACTTGAATTTTTTATATTCGGGAAATAAATTAATTGTTAATTAAATAATTGCTACGATTATTCTGTTTCAAAATCGATTAGTATGTTGTAAAACGAACATTTAAATGTAGAAAATGTACAAAATAATGCATAATTACATTTCGAGTCATATGAAGTTTACAGTTGTATATTCAAAGCTAATTGCACCTAGTTTCCTACATTGATCTTAATCGTTCGAAAACTGATGTCGCCCAATTTGTCATTTGTTTTCATACTTTAACATCGTTTGAAGTGTGAAAAGAATTATATAATTTTATTAATAAATTTACATAAAATTCAACGAAGATAAATGATTTTTAAAATTATGACCTTGACAATATGATCACTGCGTCAGCGACAGATTTAAAACGAACGTTAATTTATGATTACTCATTTTAGAAAGAATGGGAGCTGATGGTAAATTTTATAATACCATTTCCCAGTGTAATTCAGAAATCTATTGAAAATATTGCTGATGGAAATGTCCGGATTCATAATGTGCTAAGTTTTATGCTTTGCCTTAGTCGAGCTATCAGTTCATACTATAGAGCGTCGAAAATATTGATGGTAAATAATTATTAACAATTATAATTTACTCTGATAATAGAAGTAACGATATATTTAAACAAATTCATTTCATACTATAGAGCGTCGAAAATATTGATGGTAAATAATTATTAACAATTATAATTTACTCTGATAATAGAAGTAACGATATATTTAAACAAATTCATTATTATACATTTTAATACTAATCTATCAACTTTTTTCTCGGTACTTTATAAAATTATTTCGTACATTTTCATAATGTACTTGTACATTAACTTTGCAAGTTTTAAAAATATACATAAATTTTCTATCGCTCAAATAATAATTATGTTATAATTCTCATTTGTTAATATTAATAACCGCAAGTTTTCATAACGACCTGTTAGCATAAGCACGTACGCGTGCTCGTAAATGGGTATTTTATATTATGTATATTTTTGCATTGTGTCTTTTGCATTTTGTTTGAAGTTTTATTTATATATAATATACATATAGATATATACACGTTTGTGTCTGTATATATTGTTTATATATGTGTGGTTACAAATTGTTTTCAAACGTCTTTTTATTCGTATTTAACCTTAGTGTTCAAAACTGAAGTAATATGTGAGAGATTGTATATCTTCTACTACTGAAATATAAAGTCTATAAAATATGTGTCTAAAAAGAACGAATGAACCTAAAACTTACATATAAAAATAGAATAGTTGTAGTGACTGTTCAAAACAGCGAATAGCTTTAAAGTAAATAAAGACACGTGTAAAAAGATTCTATATGTGTACATGCATATAAAGACTATGAAACGAGTTTGAATAGAACAAAGGAATAACTAACAGTTGTAATAAGCACTCAAAACAGCGAACAGCTTTAAATGAAATAGACACATTGAATCTACAACAAAATTTCAGTTAGCGGTATCTTCTCATGTACGGTAAAATATTTTTTGGCGACAGAGACAAATTGATATTAATTATTAATAATGTTCAATTATGATAACACGTGATTCGAATGAAAACATGAACTAACTACGAAACCCAACAACTGTCTATTCGTTATGAACATCCCTCGTTTCGAAATTTATTTATGAATAATTTCGTACGCATGTACGGTGTGTGTTTTTGTATGTAAATTTATAATTATCGATTTGTAAATTGTACGTTTGATTTAACCCTCAATATGACTTTCGATATGTATTCATCGTAATTTTTAGTAATATTTAATTTCTATGGTGACAGTTTAACAATATATCTGAATTACTTGTTCTATACTTTAAAATAGATTTAACTATTATATATTCCTTTAATAAATGAAAATTAATATTTAATTTTGGGGCTTTTAATATTAAATATTAACGTCATTACAATTTTGTTGCAGGATCCATTACCTGAACTTTTACCATACGTTTATGCAAGAATCTATCTCGTTAAAGCACTAATAAAAGTTTTATATACCGGGTTGTCAGCAACGATCGGAAAAGAGTCGTTGGAAAATGTTACATTCTAAATTTAGTATTGAAAAAGTGTAGTACTTTATAAATAATGGATACATTTTAATAGCAAAAAGAAATTTTCAGAATTTTTGTTTTATTTATATATTCATTTTATACTTCAAAATATTTACTTTTTTTTTACCGTTTCACTCCTCGAAATAAATAATTGTAACTAGTCGATTTCTTTTAAGTGTGCTCTTTTGGGTCGATGTTAATAATTGATCGTTATTAATAAAACTTACGTTGTGTTTGTATTTATATCGGGTATACAGCAGTTAACAATATTACTTTCATGTCTATAATTTTTACTTAAATAATGATAAATGGCCTTGTTGAATGACGTAGCTGAAATCCGCAGACCTAGATGTTCGAAACTTTTGGGGACCACTTAGTCTAAAATAAGCGAGTTTTATTCTGAGTCGATCTAAAAATATGAAGGATAATTAGTTGATGGATCATCACACGAGCTAATGAATTTTTATTCTCATAAATTATCAACAAATTTTTATATCAACTTTTGTTTGACATTTAATTTACAAACATATATTAGAAAATACATCCATTAGTTACCTTTTAATATGTAGAATGAAAACTCACTCATTATTTTTGAGTATTTTTATGAGAGTATGCTTTTAGGTGAATAGTCATTACGAGTTACCTACGGTTAGTTTTGACATCAAATAAATATCCAAGGAGAAAATTACCTAAAATTTGTTAATAATGTACAAGACAGCAATATTTTGAATCTGAGCTGAAAATTTTCTTTTCCCGTAAATAAATACTATATGATAACAACCGTTGATACTGTCATACGATTGTTCATTCAATATACTATAAATGTTTTAAATTATGGCTAATATTACTAACAAGTTTCAAAGTTCTCGTCTGCCGCTAAGTGGGTGTATTAATAAATAGTTGAACCTCAAAATTCTACTCATTTTAACAGATTGGTTGAGTTGTTCTATAGTTACCTTACAAATGGTATGGTTTAATAGTAATTTCTTGTGTATTGAATGTAGTGATTTGGAAAAATTACGTACTGAAACTTTATGTTGTAAATTTGATATTCACAAAATGGCAAATTATCAAAGCATTTTCATCATTCATAGATGTTTATTAATTTATAATTATTTTTAATATAATTATTAAACCAAAATAAATTCTGTATTAACAATATATGTATATTTAAAAAAAATAAATAGCAAATAATAAAAACTCATTTTATATAGAAAATATACCACATGTCCTATATATATTCTTTAAATTAATAAAAGATTCGTTTCGTGCGCTAATCGTAAACAGTGCTTTTGGAAGTTATTTTCTTTTGTGAACGCAATAGCGCGCCATAAATGTAGTTGTAGGAAGGAATTAATGAATGTTGAAAATGAAATTATACAACCGGCGTGAATAAAATTATCGATATAAATGAACATAATGTAAACAAAGCGATTTTTTGTATGTGATACTAACGCGTGTAGAATGAAAACATTGTTTTGGTTGAATTGAACGTGTAATTTAATTTATTTTGTGGTATCTAGTTCTATTGTATTTGGGTGAAATTATTAAATTACGAACATGGTTGAACCCATGGACATAAACGATATTGCTGTATTCGAAAAACAAGATTTGGTTCAAAATAAAAACCACGATGATGTAAATTATTTACAAATGTTCTTAATGTAATGTACAAAACAGCATAAAAATATTTTCAATACCTTATCGTTTACCATTATAAATTTCAAAATTGTATTTTTAATAATTTAGGATACATATTGCCGTACATCGGGACTTTATTCCCCAATAATGGTTTTAGAAGGACATCAGGGAGAAATATACAGTGTAAAATTCCATCCGGATGGAAAGTATTTAGCATCAGCAGGGTATGACAGAAAAATATGTACGTATACGTTAGTAAAGTTAATATTATAAAGAAACATGTAACATCGCATTTTAAATGTATTCTTTTTTGAAAATTATGTTAGATTAATACACTCGTTTATATACATATATAGTATTTTTTTACACATTCTAAGAAGTGCAGAATATGAGTCATTTCAGACGGTACCGGTACACAAAACATTTGTGAACGGGACCGACCTAGATTTATACAAGTAACAAGATTATAAAAGCCACCACTTATTATCTTGAAACATATAGCTTCGTTATTTAAAAAATGAACTAATGCGTAAATAAATATTTAAATTATTTGATTATAAAGTTGCTTTAATAGTGTGTGTTAGAAACTACGAACAAATGTTTCGTATTTTGAGGCTATAGGACTTAGTGTTTTACATAGTCCAAAAATAATGTTAAAAATGAGCTTTAAACATATGTATATATATGTATACAATTTTATAATGAAGGCAAATCCTTTATATAATCAAACAGGACAATCGGACTATTTTGTATAGAAAATATAGTTACGTTTATTTATACAAAAAAAAAAAAGAAAATGAAAAAATGAAAAAGTTACCATATGAACCTACAACAAAGGATTTGAAACAGTAACGGTCTTACTAGAAACAGCGATTACATATTAAATTTTGGTAACTTATATGTGTCTGTATACGATAGAAGAAGAAAAAGAATCTTGTAGTATTAATGGAATAAGTTGGTTTATATATTATGTATTCTATATTGACAATTGCAAATTGTGAACTAAATATTACAAAATATCTCTTTTATAATAAAGGAATTGATAAACACTTCTACTATTTTAATTATGTGGCCATGTGATTATAAAACTAATATTTTTTGCAACAGTAAATATATTTTTATTTTTATTTTTTATTATATTTTTATTTTAGGACGCTCGACTACAAAGGTAATTTGCGTCCACGGAAATTAGATACAATAAATTACAACAAAAATATTTTCTACTTATAATACTATTTGTTTAGGTTATAATAATTTCTTTAAATCGGTTATTCTTAGAAAGTATATTACTCGCTGTATTACATCTTCATTGTAGTGCTTCACTTCAATCTTCTATAAAATGATTGTTACCAGGTTTCCCAATTATCTAATTAAACTGATTAATGGTTACTTAACTAATCGATCATTTTATACCATTATAAATAATGCGAAATCAAGTAGCAAATCCTGTTCTGCCGGTGTGCCTCAAGGTAGCGTGCTGGGGCCATTCTTATTTACATTTTTCATGCATGATTTCCCGCATATAAATAACATTGAGGTTGCCTTATACGCTGATGACACAGCTACAGGTCAAGTACTATCAGCAATAGGTTACAATCCGGTGTTGATCGTGTAATTAAGTATTTTTCTAAATGGCAAATTGCTCTTAATCCTTCCAAAACGAAAGCAATTTTCTTCACTCGTCGAAGACCGTTTTTACCGACCAGACTTCATGTCAGTGGCGTTGATATAGAATGGTCTGTCATTTTATACAAGAGACTAACGTTTTCTAAGCATATTGACCATGCATCATTGAAGACAAACAGAGCAATCTGTTCAATTTATCCCATTTTCAAACGTAAATCTCACTTAAATATTAATAATAAATTAATAATCTACAAGTCAATCATTAGGCCTATTTTAACATATTCTTGTTCAGTTTGGTCTTCAGTCTCAAAAGTTTTAATAGACTGCAATTAGTCCAAAATCGATGTCTTAGATGTATCCTCAATGTTCCCGTATACACTAAAATTTCATATATACATAGTGCTCTGCAGACACCATATGTAAAAGACTATATCCTCAAACTATCCCAAAAATTTTTTCTCAGTTGTAGTGTGCACCGTAATAATTTACTTCCAGTCCAGGGAACTAAGTATTAGATATACTAAGTATAAGCATCGACACATTAAACATAATGTATTATTCTCATAAGTCATAATTTGTTTGCTTTCGTTTCCATTACTTATAAATGATATTACATATTCGTTATATAATTAAACTTATATTTATTATTTCTTAAATTACCGCTTTTCATTTGTGAGATGGTTTTTTGTCTGATTTTTCCATCAATACTATTTTCATCTTGTATATTTATTATTTAACAGTTTATATTATTAGAATTTTTACTTTCATAAATGGAGAGGGCATTTGTTCCGGTACATTTATTAAATATTATTATATAATGCCATTTTACATTCAATCTAGTCCAGTTATTGACGACTGACTACGTTGTTGTTCGAATTTCGGACATTTTGTAATGACATGTTCTACGGTAAGCGCTGAACATTGACGAAACTTGCATGTTACCGACGACGCATTCTCCTCGATTAGTGGCCCGTGCGTTAACCTAGTGTGGCCGATTGGTAATCGAGCTAGTACTATCTATTCGCTTGGTACGTCCACTGTTCTATTCGCGGTTTGATTCTCCGTAATTTATTCTGTATTAATCTCAACCACGACTCTTGTCGAACAAGATTTATTGCGAATTTTAATTGTTTGCTTATCCGTGGGCTGAGATTTCTAGTATATGGAGTTGGCTTTTGCCATGGGGGGTGCGAGGAGGCTTGTGTAGTACAATCAACCGTTGTTAAATTAAGGTACCGTATGAAATGTTTACAACGTAATCCAAATGCTTCGTTATTTTTACTGTATTTGTTTTCTAAGTTTGAATGAAAGGTTTTGTAATAGTTTTGATGGGTTTTCTTCATACTCAATTCGAAATAATATTTCAGTGCTAACAGGAATCTTCGCTGTGATAGATATGTGATCGAAAGCCTTTTATATATCGAAAAAAACGGAAATAACGTGTTGATCTAACGTAAATGCATCCTGTATTTCTTGTTGTAGCCGGATTAGATTGTCAACAGGATACCGTCCTTTTCTAAAGCCACTTTGCTGGTTATCTATTAAGCCTTCTCTTACAGAGATCCATCTTAATCTTCACCGACTATCCTTTCCATTAGTTTACATAGAACGCACGTCAGAGATGTCGGTCTATAACTAGCTGGGTCACACTGGTTTTTATTTGCCTTGAGGATTGGTATGATATTGGGTTCCTTTCATTTGTCTGAATATTATTGCAGATTCTAATTCTTGTATAAGTAGTTGTAGAAACGGTAATTTGGATAGAACCCTATTTAAATTCCAAGATATAATATTTATTATGACAAGTTAATTTTGTGCGGATTATTAATCACGCTCCTCATTGCTGTAGTCGAGAGCTGGTTCGTCCACTTCCGAAGTGGATGTATATTGCAATTCTATAGCGGCGTTTAGTTTTTTGATGAGCCAGGTTAATGATCCTTTAGCATCACTGTTTAAGTGTGGGTGAATTTCTTCTATCATGTGAATGATTCCTGAAAATTCACTAGTAAATGACTTGACGTATGTAATTTTATCTTTTTCGAATTTAAAATTGTGTATCAAATGTATAAAATCTGTTGTGTTTATCGGACATACAGTTGGGTTAGTTAAATGTAATGCTTCTAATTGTTTCTAAACCTTATTTAATTCCTCAATGTGAAAGTTTAATTTAGGAGCTTCATTTTCCATTTTGGATTTTTTCTTTGTGCGTCCTTTGGTTTTACATTCTATACTTATAATATGATTATCTTTTTTGTACGTCGGTGAATTCATTTAGGTCTAGTGTATTCTTTCCTGTGTTCTTTTGAGCAGTTTCTGATTCAGAAAGTGTGTAATGGGATGGCGATGCTTGTCTTTTTAATAGTGGTCTATTTGAGTTTACACAATGATCTAGTTCGGGATTTATATTCCGCTCTTCTTCTACCATAATTATTTTAGAGCACAAATGCTGTTATGATAACTTATTTTATTTTTTTAAAAAAGAAAAACCATGTAAAATATGCGTTCAGTAATACTTATAATTATTATATATTTAATTTTAGTCGTATGGGAAGTATACGGAGAATGTGAAAATATCGGTACCATGTCCGGTCATTCAGGATCTATTTTAGAGTTGCATTTTTCCACCGACGGTGAACGTATAATTACATGTAGTACAGATACTACTGTTGGTATATGGGACTTGGAAAAAGGAAATTGTGTTAAAAAACTAAAAGGTAGAGCTATTTAGTTATACTATGCTTTTATTTAATATTTGTGTTGAATTTTTTTATACTTACATTTCGTGTAATCAATGAAGTAGAAAATATTTTCGTGTGATCGTTAATTATATTTTGTGTAAATTTCATTATGAGTAATACTAAATCAAATCTATATTCTAATAACACGCACGTGCTTAAAACACGAATAATTAAAACTTATATTGCAGATAAAATTACGCAAACCATTGACAGGAAATTGATTTCAGATTTTCAATTTTATAAATCTTATTTTATATTATTGTTGTACTTATTGACATGAAATTTTCAGTTGTCTCAGTTATATAAATGCTGCATGTTATTTTGAATATTACATACCATTGTTGTATCACCGATCGATTTCAGTTTTCTTCTATTTAAGATTTTTATTTTTTCAATCTGTGGTTTTATTTATATTGGTATGTGCGAATATGCTGTAATTAGTTCACCGGTACTGAGAATTTATTATGTATATTAACAATTTTAATTAAGGTCATGGTTCTTTTGTCAATTCTTGTGATGTGACTCGTCGTGGTCAGATGAAAATATGCAGCGGTTCTGACGATTGTACTATAAAAGTATGGGATCCACGACAGAAAGTACAACTGACTACATTTAATAATACGTATCAAGTAACGGCAGTTTGTTTTAACGACACGTCGGATTATGTTATTTCTGCAGGAATTGATAATGATATTAAGGTGCGTATTTTTTTAATACTATTATTCGGTTTTGATAATTCAAAAAGGATGTTTATGTAATATAATTCATTTGTTCTTTCTTTTGTAATATTTATTGAAATAATTTAAAATTTACGAATAATAATCAAAAAACAATTATTTAAAATGTTGTATTTAAAGATGTGGGATTTAAGAAAAAATGCATTATTTACAAAATTACACGGCCATGTTGATACCGTTACCGGATTAGCAGTTTCACGCGATGGATCTTATCTACTGTCAAATGGTATGGATAATACACTACGAGTTTGGGATTTAAGGCCATTTTCACCTCCAGATAGATGCGTCAAAATATTCATCGGGCATCAACATAATTTTGAAAAGGTATATTCGCAAATAATTCTTTATTTAATGATTTTATACGATTTAATCATAATAAATATAATTACATTGTGTGGAAATTAGCGAAAATCTTGATGGTACAGAAACCTGGTAATGATGGAACAAATATTACATCGTATAGACTCATATCTTTGCTACCTACAGCTGCTAAATTATTGGAAAAGCTAATACATCACAAAATTAGTAAAATGATTCATCAAAAAGGAATAATACTTAATCAGCAGTTTGGATTTCGTCAGGATCATTCTACGGAACAGCAATTACATCCAGTTATCAAATTAATAGAAAAAGGGATGGAAAACAGATCTTACAGTGAAGTTGTAATTATGGATATAAACAAGGCATTTGACAAAATTTGGTAGAACGGACTATTATACAAACTAAGAATGATTATGCTTGCTCGCGTCATACCTAAATAATAGACACTATTACGTAATGCATGGAGGAGATGAGTCAGATATTAACAACATACTAGCAGGAGTACTCCAGGGTAGTGTACTAGGTCCATTACTGTACACTATATATACTACTGCAAACATGCCCAAAGGCGGTACAGTTGAAATAGCTACGTTTGGAGACGATACTATGATACATCTGATAAAGATCCAAATGCAGCCATTAACAAACTCCAAATTTACGTAAATAAAGTCAGCGACTGGACCAAACAATGGTTGATAGAAATAAATCCGACAAAATCGGCTCGCATTACATTCAGCAATCGCCCACGACATAACCACAGAGTATTTCTCGACAATCAAATACCAAAGTATGATGAAATCAATTATTTGAGAGTTTATCTAGACAGTAACATGGAGAATGCACGTAGATAAAAAAAAAAGGAGAGAGAACTAAAATTTAGAGAAATGCAATGGCTCCTAGGATCCAGATCAGAAGTTATCCTGAGTAATCGGGTACTTTTATACAAAACCATACTGAAATCCATTTGGATGTATAGTGTACAATTATGGTGTTGTGCAAAAAAGTCGAATACAGATAAAATACAGATTACAAAACAAAATTTTATGCTTAATATATCGAGCTCCATGGTATATGGCAAACCATATAATTCACCTGGATCTGGGCATATGTACAGTGCAAGAAGAAGTACAAAAATTGTTAAGAGACACCTATAACGGCCGAGCTTGCGAATCAGCTTCTATATACTCAGCTGGACCTTAGCAGGCTGAGGAAAACGAAGATCGTGGACTTAGTCCAGTAACAAGTATGAGGGCTCACCATGGAGTGTGTCCTCCGCACGGGTGATTTACTCATTGGAGCCTTTTGTTGGATAGCCACTTCTGGCTTATTAAAAATAAAAAAAACTAATCTGTATCCTTTTGTATCATTACCTTATCATCATTGAAATCATCTGCCTAAAGCGTTCTACCAGTAGCCGTTTTTGGTCCACTACTGCATAATTGACTGACGGCTTATTCACTGCTAATCTATATACCTGCAGGCAGTTTCACTCGTCACCTGTGAATACTACCCGTCCCGGATGTTAGCAGATGATCAAGTTGGAGATATCATAAACAGCAGGGTAATATAGAAAACGATAGCATAACTAAGATATATAGTAACAAGTCCTTCGATCGTATGTTGCATGCTAACTGTTGAATTAGTTCGATGTATACGATCGTAATCGATAAAAAGTTAATATATTCAGCGATGTACCGTTATATAAGCATTGCGATCATGTATATTTGTACAAATTTAATTAATACTGAGCCAATATATTTAAATAACTTTACATGGTCATGTAATTTAAATTATTTCTGTTTATATTCATCGTAATGTAAATCACAATTTACACGGTGCAAGTATCTACACTCGCGATGCGTATGGTGAATTGTACAATTCTCTTGAATTAAAAAAATATATACCTTTTTTAAGATTTTAAAATATCTACTCTTGATGCGTATGATGAATTGCACAATATGATCCTTTCTGTTTAAAAAAAAATATATACCTATTTTCAGAACTTGCTGAGGTGCGCTTGGTCATCAGAAGGTTCCAAAGTATCGGCCGGATCTGGCGACAGGTTTTTGTACATTTGGGACACGACAACTCGGCGAATACTATATAAATTACCCGGTCATAATGGAAGTGTTAATGATGTAAATTTTCATCCAACTGAACCGATTAGTAAGTTCACTTATTTTCTGCTTATATAAATTTATGTATATACATTTTTAGATATTTTTATATTCCGTTTTGAAACTTTTGTTATAGTTGTTTCTGGATCGAGTGATAAAATAATTTATCTAGGAGAGTTGCCGAAGTAATTGAAATAAGAGATAAATGTTGGGTTCGAATAATAAAAGAGAAGTATTTTTTATATGTATGTATCTATATAAATAAATATACAATTTACCAAATTTAGCTAATATTAATTTTTTTCTTATGTTAGACATTGCCGTAAATAAGTAGGACCTGATTTCGAATCATA
This sequence comes from Coronaproctus castanopsis, assembly GCA_032883995.1. NCBI lineage: Eukaryota > Metazoa > Arthropoda > Insecta > Hemiptera > Monophlebidae > Coronaproctus > Coronaproctus castanopsis. The sequence continues at coordinate 183,134,175 of CM065053.1, forward strand.
CTGGTGAATGTTATTCGTTATCTTATCTTCACGTTGTATTTTTCTGTGTTCAAGAGTTGTTTATATTAACTTTTGTTCGTTCCGCTGCCTGTGCTATTTAGCACTAGACATTGTCAGTGTATTTTTCTTCTCTCTCGTTTTTGATCGTACGCGCGCGAGTTCTTATCTTTATAATGATACGCTCGCCGACCGTTTCGAGACGAAACTCTATGTGCGATGACAGCTGTTCATCGATACCGTCAACCAGTGCCGGAATTATCCACCAGAGCTCGAATGATCGAGCAAATGAATCAGGTATTATTTTATCTAATAGCTTCACCGCTAACGTAGACGAAATGCAGTGACAAACACAAAAGACTAAAGGCAAAAGTTCCTCTCTTAAACGAAAGAAATACGAAGATTTCAAGATCGAAGTAAATAACAGATACAAAACGCTTGATATTAATCAGGAAATTGTTAATAGTGCGGTACATGACGCGCCATTGCAATCGCAAATGCCACCATTTGTGTTTAATGGTCCGCTATCGGATCATAAAGGCACACTGAACCTAATAAAATCTAATTTAAAGAACGAACTTAAAGTTAAATATAAGCATAATAAATATTATCTTTATAGTTATAGTATAGACGATTATAATTAAATTTTATACTTATTAACTAATAATAAGACGAAATTTTATACGCATACACCGAAGGATCTAAAACCAGTTAAATGCGTGTTGCGAGGACTTCCCGTAAATATTTCTTCAGATGAGATTTCGGAACAGATTTCTGCAACGATTCCCGTTTTGCGGGTTCAACAAATGTCTAAGGTTAGTTCACACGATCGAACTCTGAAAATTCTTATTCCTCTTTACATTGTTTACTGTCCTCCTAACACATCATTCAGACAGATTCTTAATATTAAAATAATTTCACATTGCTCGATACAATGGGATAAATATAGAAGCTCGAATAGGATTATCCAATGTTTTCAATGTATGTCCTTTGGTCATATCGGACTCAACTGCCATAAAGACTGTGTTTGTTCTAGATGTGGCGACTAGCATGATTCAAACACCTGCTCTCTACCGAATTTAAAATGCATTAATTGTAAAGGCTTACATCAGTCGAATAGTCGAGATTGTCCTGTTTTTCTTAAAATTTCCAATGCTGTTCATAATAGAAAGCTTCCCTTACCAACTAGGAGTTCTAACGCTACATCTTCAGCTACTAATAACACACCTGCCGTAAATAATAATATTAATTATAATTTAAAAAATAACATCAAAACTAAAACATACGCGCGAGCTGCTAGTAGTACTTCTTTCACTAGCTGCACTAAAAATCATGACGTACCACTTACAAATTCGTCTAGTTTTAATTTAATCTCGGATATACTTCAGTTAATTAAAGATCTTAATCTACAAAAAATTGATTTTATTAAAGTAGCGGTAGACTAAAAAACGCTGGTGACATATTTAGTAAGATTGCTATCATAGCTGAAATTGTTACTATTTCAACTGCGATTAATTCTCTTAGTAATATTAATATATTGGGATGGAACGCAGATTCCATTAAAAATAAATTCTTAGAACTTGGACAGGTATTAAGTGATTATAATATTCATATTGCTTGCGTCAGTGAAAACAAACTTGACCCTCTTCATAAAATGAAATGTCCCGAGTACGATGTATGTAGACTTGACCGCAATTCACGCGGAGGTGGTGTAGCATTATTAATTAAAAATGATCTAATTTATTGTCCTGTGCACACACCTTATTTAAATAAAATTGAAGCCACGGGCATCTCACTACAGATGATTAATTATAAGATAATTATATACTCCGTATACTGCCCTCCAAAAATCTTTAATAAAAATCTGTTTGAAGACATTATAAAACTTGTATCATCCTATAACAAGGTGTTAATTGTGGGAGATTTCAATGCCCGACACAAAGCCTGGAATTGTTATTCGAACAATTCTGCAGTTAACTGTATATTACATATGTCTGATAAATTTAATTTTCAAATAATACCTCCTAATGAGCCCGCATTCTATCCAGGCAATCATCTTTTCCACCCCCGCGTTCCTGATTTTATATTGGCAAAAAACGTCTCAACGGTATCCACACCTGTTTCTCTACCTCTACTAAGCTCTAATCATAATCCTATTCTGTTTAAAATCACTTAGTCTTGTAATATACTTCCTGTAGATTCTATGTACTACTTTAAAAATGCTAACTGCAATGAATTTAGAAATTATATCTCCGATAACATTACGCTACATGGCCCTAGTAAATCGAATTTAGAACTTGATGAAGAGGTGGACCATTTTGTTAAACTTATCATAAAGCAGCTGATAAAGCGATTCCAAAGATTACTACCACTTCAAGTTTTTATCAACCATCTTCCAGTACCTTGGCACTGGTGAAGTTCAAAAACTATATCAGACGACAATATCAGAGATATCGTAGTCCAACTTCTAAGAAACTATATAATTACTTAACCCGTATAGTCAAAAATAGACTTAATGAAGACCGTAATATCCAATGGAATTTAAAACTCAGTAAGATATCAGAAGAAGAAGAAGCACTGTATTTCTTATTATTAAGTTACATGCACATAAGCATATTAAATTTTAAAAATGAACAATTTACCCGTACCGAAATATAAAACAAAAATTCTTCCCAGGCAAACAAAAAATATAAAAGCTTATATGATAGGCTTATAAATATCAAATGTAATATCAACTTCAGATCGTAGTCTGTGGAAAACTGTAAAAATATTTAATAATGCTGAGAACCATCTACCACCACTTACTAATGGTAGTCTTACCGCGTACTCTGACAAAGATAAAAGCAAACTACTAGAAAATATATATTATTCTATACATAATCAGAACTTACATGTGTCTTCTGCTTTCCAGAATAAAAAAGTTTCATCTAGCGTTAAAAGGTATTTCAGTACTACCGCTGTAGGTATATCTCCTGGTGATTTAGCTTCTGTCAAAGAGGTGCGTTACTATATCAAGACACTTAAATGCACGAAATCTGTTGGTATGGACATTTTTACGATCTTTCTTAAGAACTTGCCCCCTAAGGGAATTGTTAAATTAACTGTTATAATAAATTCTATGCTATTACTTTCTCATTTTCCTGAATCCTGGAAAATATCCAAGGTTGTACCTATTCCTAAAGCCGGTAAAAATTCTTCTGACCCTAAAAACTTACGTCCTGTTTCGCTACTTAGTAATCTTGAAAAAATAGTTGAAAAAGTAATTTTGCACAGGTTAAAACATTTTACTGCAAAAAAATAATATTCTGCTTGGACAGCAATTTGGGTTTAGAGACAATCGCTCTACAGTTATGCAGTTAGCAAGAATTACTGATCATATTACTGATGCTTTTAATAAAAATCTGCACACCGGACTTCTTCTCTTAGATATAGAGAAGGCGTTCGATACTACTTGGCACCTTGGTTTAATATATAAGTTTATCCAATTAAAATTCCCTAATTACATTATACGTCTTATTTAGGATTATTTAACTAACAGAAGTTTCGTAGTAAAAATAAAACATACACACTCTGACATTAAATCTATTCTAGCTGGTGTTCCACAGGGAAGCATTCTCGGACCCTATCTATCTTATTCATTAACGACATTTCTAAAATTAAAACCTTGGATATGGCTTTATACGCGGATGACACTGCCATATATTGTTCTTCGTACCGAATAGATACTATACAAAAGAGATTAACAGAAGGTTATAAGAGGGTTAAATTAATATTTTAACAAATGGAGAATTAAATTAAATTCTGAAAAAACTGAATCTATCTTATCCACTAAAAGAAGACCGCGATCTTTTGCTCCATCCTTATAAATAATAAAGCTATGTATTGGAAATCTCATGTTAGATATCTAGTGTAATATTAGATAAAGGACTTACCTTCTCGAAAAATATTTAATACGTATCAAATAAAATTTATGCATCCCTATTCAAATTATATCCGGTCTTTAATAAACGTTGTCACGTTAATTCAGAAAGAATTATTATGCCGAAAATGTTATACGCGTGTCCCGTATGGTCTTATGCAAGTAGTTCTAATTTAGGTAAATTACAAAGACTTCAAAATAAGTGCTGTAGAATAATACTTAAAGCCCCTCTGTACAATAGAATTGATAGTATGCATGACACATTGAAATTATCTTATGTCGAGGATATTATTATCCAACACACAAAGAGATTTTTTGAAGGTTGTAAACTCAATCAAGATCCCATTATTAAAAATATTGGCGATTATAATCGTACTAGTTTGCAATTAAAATATAAACGGTACAAACATAAGAGGATAATGCCTTACTATAGTACCGGCGTTTTTTATTTTATTTTTATTGTATTTTTATTATTACTTTATTTAGTTTTTAGCATTCTAATAATAAGTATTATTATTCTTATTTAAGAGGCCGGTATAATGTGTATTCAAGTTTTGGTGGTGGTTTTTTCCTGAAATTATATTTTGTTTTGTTTGATTAAAAAAAAAAATTATATAATTATCTATTTTGTTATTTGCACGTGGTATGAGATGTAATTTTTCGATACACGTAGTATACTAAGTTTGTTGTTCATGTAAATTTAAATATTGTAAATACACTTTTACTTACTTACTTACTTACTGGTGAATGAGAAATAATTCAGCTCTCTATTCAATTGTTCGGCAAATGAGTACTAGCTTACTATGGAAATAAAGAAGCTGGAGAAAGTAATGACAACTTGTCCAGTCTGTGTCGTTTGACCTATCTTCTTTCTTTAAGACGCATCCCCTATTAAGTCTGGATTTGATGGGACTTTACTTTTTAAAATTATTTTAGTATCTTCTGGGATCCGGAGCACTAATTTGAACAAGAAATAGAGGAAAAACTTAACCCACAGTACATGATGGAGAAGGATAAGAATGAAAAATGGGAATATTTAAAAAAATAATTAAAAGAAACGAGGTTAAAACACTTCGGAATAAAAAAAAAAAAAAAACAATTTACAAACCATGGGTTTCGGATGAAATAATACAACTAATGGAACAGAGAAGGAAAACCAAAATAGATGGGCAAATAATAGAATATAGAAAGCTAAGAAATCTAATAAATAGAAAAGAAATCGAAGCTAAAGAAGAATGGATAATGTTGAAATGCAAGGATATTGATCATAATATAAAAACTGGATACATGAAAAAAGCATACAAGGAAATAAAATTTCAATTCAAGCTGGGACGTAAGAATTTATGTACTCTTAAAAACAACAGTGGAGACATAATAATAGAAAAAGAAAAAAGAAAAAATTGATGGAAAGAGTACATTAAGAATCTATATGAAGATAAATAAACAGACTGGCAAGTGTAGTCGAAAATGAGTCGAAAGACATAATGGGACCACGTATTTTAAAAAGAGAATTTGAGTTTGCACTAAACAGCCTTAAACCACGAAAAGCTACAGTAGTGGATAGCATTCCTAAGCTCATTAAAATACTAGGAGATAGAACAAAAAATACACCGTATCAGCTGATAAAGGATATTTATGAATCGAGGATAATCCATGAGGATTTTCAAATGAATCAGCTGTTTGCCATATCAAAAAATAATAATGTCCAAATATGTGAGCAATATCGGACTCTTAGCCTTTTATCTCATACTCAAAAAATTCTAACCAAGATAATATATGAACGAATACACAAAAAAAATAGAAGAAAATCTATCAGAAGACCAATTTGGATTTAGAAGGAATAGGGGGACAAGAGAAGCTATTTTGTCACTCAGGCTGTTAATAGAAAAAATGCTGAAAGTGAATAGAACTATGTATATAGTGTCTTCATTGACATCGAAAAGGCTCTTGACAATGCACTATGTTTCAATGCCTAAAGGAAATATGGATTTCAGAGATAGAATACTTTTCAGTTGTATAAAAATCAACAAATCATGATAAATAAAAAAACCAGCGCGAACGTTAAAAAAAAAGAGTTCGACAGGGCTACTGCCTGTCACCTGTGCTGTTTAACCTTTATGTGGAAAAAGTAATGAAGTGCTTTTCAGAAATTGATGACGGTGGAATACAAATAAATGGAGTTGGATATAAAACGAATAGATATGCGGATGATATAGCATTAATTGCGGATAGCGAAACAAACTTGTAGAAATCCATTAATGTTTTAAACAAGTGCAGAATGAATATTAATGAAACTAAAACTAAAGTTTTAAGATGCGATAAAAAAGGAGATGGACAGACGAAAATATTAGTAAATGGTAAAAGGTTACAGCAAGTGAAGCAATTTGAATATCTCGGCAGCCTAGTAACAAATGATGGTAAAACGGAACAGGAAATAAGGAGAATAGCCCAAGCAAAGAAAGCTTTCAGCAAAAAACTATGCCTCCTCTAATCCAGAAATATATCTTTGGATATTAGAAAACATTTTATCGAGAGTTTCCTTTGGAGTATCGCCCTTTATGGATGCGAAAAATGGACATTGTTGAAGAAGGACAAATGTAAATTAAAGGCGCTTGAAATATGGTGCTGGCGACGCGTGCTAAAAATAAAATTGACCGATAAAATATCCAACTGCGAGGTATTGCGCAGAGTAAATTAAAAACGTGAAATTTTAACAACGATACAAATAAGAAGGGATACAGTAATAGGACGTATTATAGGTCACTCGATCCTGATAGAAGGAAAAACAATCTGGAAAATTCAAAGAGAAAGACCGCGAAGGAAGTTTATGGATGATATTAAAGGAAGGAGGCCGGTATGCGGAAATTAAAGCACTAGCCACAACACGTGAACATCTCACTCGTCATGTTATCCATCAACCTCCGGGTTGAGGAGAATAAAAAGAAGAAGATATTTTATAGATGGTTTCAATTAATGGTGTGTACAAGCTTTTAAGTAGCTTTTCCGTCAAGTTATATTGAGTACAAAGTATAATCGTAAACCATTTCTGGCAGATTTCAAATTTTATAAGAATTGAAAATATAAATACTAAAGGCAAATAAAAAGAAAGAAAACATTCATATTAATTTAATGTTGGTAAAGTTGATAAGACTTTTTGTTTATGTTAAACACTGCATTAATACACTACGTCACTTCGGATTTCTCATATGAACAATATACTTTAGTTTACATTTATATCTTTTATTATTTATTTGCGCTTATATTCATACGCTGCAGCGTTTTCCGAATTACCTATTTTTCCTCCACTTTATGCGAAATACAGCCGTATTTCAAAGGCATCTAGTTTTCGCTCAATTTGAAATAAACGAAAAATACGAAACTAATATTTAAATATGTATAACAATTTTTTTTTTAATATTAATTCACGCTAGTGTATAAAAAAATTTTTTTTACTCGGTAATCGTCGGAAAGTTGAATAAAATAATTTTAACGCTATAATATTCTATTCTTATATAAATGGATATTTCTAAATTTCGGTTTCATTCTCTTTCGTTTATTAACATGGTTTTAGATTTTATACACGATCCATGATAATTTAAATGAAATTAAAATCACTAAATAAACAATTTTCACGTATAGAGTCTTTAGAATATCTTTAAAAACAGAAAAATAGAACAACACTTTCAATGTCCGTGTATCGATAATTTATTATTTGTACATATTAAAGCTTTATAACTCAAATTAACTCATTACGCGCTGATTTTATTATCCCTCTATATTTAATTAGAACTCTAATATAATATAAAATTGAATTTCCTACGATAATATTATATAACGAATTACTGACAAATTAATTATTAGGTCAAAATATTTCATGTGAAATTAACTTTAAATACATCTATGCTCTTACATATTTGTGTTTAAAAATATACACATCGTTTAAATTCTTTAAAATATTCGAATACAGTCTCATCTTCGAAGATAACAATCTAAAATCATTTTAATACTTGTTAAACCTAAAATAACGAACTAATATTATGGAGAAACGAAAATTAATCTTTACAAGTTTAAATATTCATTTTTACACTTCATATGTACATAATTTAAGTCCAAGTTTGTAAAAAATCGGTAATTATAAAAATATTACGCATTTATGTTTTACCGCGCAAATTGTAAAAAAAAAAATATAAATTTTTTCAAATTGTAATTTCAAAATTTATACATAAACAATGGGAAATTAACGCAAAGTGCACATTACGCAAAGCCTAATGCGTAAACCAATTATTTAACCGTGTACGGGTTACTGTAGCGAATAATTTAAATTGTATATCGTAAACTTTTTTTTTTTTTTTTTGTTTGATATCTCTATTTCAGGAGTCTTTCTTTTTTTCACATTTCAAATGTTCAAGTCGTATATAAACATCACTTCTTTCGAACTTAATCCGACATCTTTTAACGTTTGATTGGTATCTGAGTCGTGTCTAAATACGCGCTTAGGAAAGTTGGTAGAAATTTCAAATTCGGTTGAAATCTGCGGTAATCCGAAAATAAAATTGTATATATCCTGCGAAAGAAATGCATAAAGATATGAAAACTTAAACGAACGATTAATACACATTGAAATATATTATTATGAGATACCGACAAAAAGTGTTCTCTTTAGTGGAACAAATACATTAATTTGAAATAATAAAAAAATATATATATATATATTTTACCCCACTGAAACCGAAAATAAATAGACGCGATATTTTACACACTGAACACTACAAATATAACGGGCTAATCATCAATTTGTATTAACCGACATTATTAAAATATAAACAGTAACTTTTTTTTTTTTTTTTTGTTTAAATTATTTAACCCGAGCAGAAAAACTTTTGTAGCTACTTAAACTAATTAAGGACCATAAAAGATTAATAATAATAACAATAATGGAAATAACAATATTTGAAAATAAAAGCAAAAGTAGAACTATCGACAAAATGACAATAACCGCATACAGCGCGTGGAAGACGAATATATATATCTCTTGGGACGTTTATTATCAGCATGGAATGATGCTCTGAAGAAATGTTGCAATTTTAAAGGGAGCAATATCAAGACTAACTCGAGTTTGAGTCACGACATACGATGCTTACGAAAATACGTCTAGATAATACATTAGTAATTTCAATCTTCCTTTATGCTTCAGAATGTTAAGACCCTCAAGGAAAAAACATTCACAGCATAAATACGTTTAATGCTGGAGGCAAATACTAACGATATCATGAACGGCTGAAGGATCTAACATCTTAATAGTGCAAGAGCGTGGATAAATACGACTGAAGAGCACGGTAGAAATGCTAGTTATGTAGAGGTAGCGACTTTTGCTAGTGACACTGCGATTTTGTGTTCTGACGTATGCCCGTCAGAGCGCGCAATACCATCCAGGCAGCAGTCAACGAAATTTCGTCGTGGCTTAACATATGCAGGATCAAGGCTAGTGAAAGTAAATCAACACGAGTAATCTTTACTAACAGAAGAATTGATCCAACATAGTCCTAAACGGTGCTGCAACTTCTCAGAAATCATATGTAAAATATCTCGGTATGCACCTTGATCAGCGTCTAACGTTGAGAAAACACATAATAACAAAGCGCATTGAGCTAAATCTAAAACAGGCAGATGTACTGGTTATTAAACAAGAAATCGGAAGTGTCCGCTGAAAATAAATTATTGATTTACAATCAAATTTTGAAATTAGTTTGGCGTTATGGCTGCCCATCATGGGGCTGTTTTAAAAACAGTAACATCGATTATTCAGCGGTTCCAGAATAAAATCCTCCGGATGGTTGTCAATGCACCGTGATACATCACCAACTTAACGCTCCACGAAGACCTTAGAATGAAGTTTGTTCTGGAAGTAATATCCAGCTATGCAAAAAATTATGCTCATAGACTAGAGGTGCACTCGGGAAACATGGCGAGCGGGTTTCTGGATAATTCGCTAGAAGTTCGTTGGCTTGACAGAATCGAGCTGATGGACCTTTTGATGACTGTTTTAGCACTTACCCATGGATAGGCTGCTAATCATGCCATCCGCATAAAATATTAAAATTGCTAAATAGCTACCATCAACTAGGTGTAATTTAACAGGGAAAAAAATGTATGTAGAGCATATCAATGAGTAGATAAGGTGCTAGCAAAGGTGGAAAATCACCGTTAAGTTATATTGAACAGATAAAACAACTGGTCGGAATGTCACTACATTAGTTCATTGATACAAATGAGGTTCAATATAGGAAGGAAAGATCTCAAGAGACATCAGTGGTAGTGCTCATTTTATTTCGCAGTTAAATATACAGTGATCGATGCCACCGAGAAGTTTACATGCAATGATTACTGCAAAGTATACAATAATTCTAATCTGAACAAGGGAGTGATACATTATTACGTAATTATAAATGAACGTTAGGGAGTATGATTAGGAATTAAGTAAATATTAACGAGGCAAAAGTAGATTCACATTGGATCAACATCCTCCTTGATTTTAGACATTTATATAGATACTCCATTTAACACGATGATTCACCTTTAAAACTGTCTTCTTTAGCCGGTACATTGTTTTATTCGTACCCATGTCATAATGGCTAGACACCTAGAAAAATTTCAATTGTGTGCGTTTACTAGAAATCCTACCACATTTATATTTAATTTCAGAAACCAAGAGATGAAATTACGACAATCGCGAGTGCGCTTAAAAATTGACAGAGTGTATTAAACACTTGAATGCATGTGTTATAATTCCTTGTTGATGGCTAAAAGTTCGGCTGAAAAAAATTTACGATAAATTAAATTTCTTCGTTTTTTTTTTTTTTAAATAAATAGTGAATTTTAATTTTAAAATATATTAAATAATATATTTAAGTTTAATAAATATCGAAACATTGTTAGATTATACATTGGATAGCTACATATTTTAATACAGTGGTTATTTCAAAATAAAATCTAATATAACGTGATACTATAACTAATATTTGATTCACATTTGATTTTATCATTAACAAAAAAAGATTAGAACCGACATCTATTATGACTACCTTTCCCATCAAAAAACTGATTATGTTTAGTCGATGTTGATTAGTGATAATAAATTGGCTACATTTTTAGAGATTTTTAAATTTTTACTCGGTTGTAAGTTCACATTTAACTTTATCGAATAAGGTATTGAATTTCGATATTTTAAAGATTTATATAATTTTATTTCGTCTACTCTATGAGAAATAATCAATTTTATTTCTGATTTTCATAGCCGTAATTTTTTTAAATGAAATTTTGCAAACTGAAACCAAGGAAATATTAAAATAATTTATCGACGCTTATACAATATTGTACTGTCGCGTGTTCTAACAGAGCAATACGTTGTAAATCGACCTTCGTTCCTTCGGTTGTACATTACTATTAAAAATTAACGAGTTTTATAGAATTATTTAATAAATAACGGCTTCCTCGGTGTTTGGTGTTTTTTTTTTTGGCTTTGAACTATTTTGTTAGACGCATCTAGTTTTAATAATAATCGTTTGGTTAGGTTTAAAAAAAATTTTTAACGAACTATCAGCATTTTTATAAAAACATTCGCAGGGTTAAAACGCATATTTACACCACTATAGTTACGAGTAATATTGTATCTCGTGTGATTTTCTTCATCCGAGTATTTGTTATTTTACTACGTATCCGAACATTTAGATTCGACCGCTATTTATTAACGTATAAAGATCATATATATTAATATATTGTTAATAACCTGTATAGTGTGAGACGGTAAAAATTTCCTTTCTAAACGACCGCCATCCGGCATTTTGAAAACTATAAAAATCGTGTCCGTCTGGCTATCGTCCGGTTCAGGTGGCACCTTTTCGGTCGCTTCTTTTTTCTTATTTTTAATGTCCTAGAATATGGAATCAACAGTTGTTTTCATTATTATTCTCTCGTACCAAATTAAATTATTCGCATTACAATTTAATACGCTTAAATATTAAATCTAGTTAAAATATTAACAAGAATGCTTATAGACAACCCACGAAACGACGCTTATATTATTAAATATATAATTCGTAGATATTTTTCGATTTTTATCGGTGGTTTATTGTACGACGATTGCTTAATTTTGTTATCACATCTTAGAAAGTGCGACGTATAAAGGTCTAATTAAGACGCATCATTCGCGTCACATTTCCATTCCGAGAGATCCAAAAAAATTATTTTCCCTCCTTTAAAAAAAAACCTAGCCTACACACTCATCAAGTACAGTTCAAAATTCGATTAATTCATTAATGTTTAGTTATATTTTATTTCGTTTACAACGATATTTTTGCGATTGCCGAAAGATACTTTCGTGTAATAACATGGAAAATGTTCGTAAATATGTAGATTTTTAAATTTTGAATTGAATTTGTCTCGATTACTTTAAATAACAGATAAATGTTCTTTTGGAGTAATCGTTTTTCTTCAGCTGGTATCCACTTTGTAGTTTATTTTCACCACATCATCTATTAAGTTATTAAATGATATAATGAGTTTTCTTCCACTTTCTCTATTTTTCCACGCATCGTGTACCTATACGCGTTTTTCTCTATTTTCCTGTACCGTCTGTTCTTCATCCAAACCTATCGCTATAATTGCTAATTACTCGCCTGAAACATAGCCTCGTCTGCAATATAAATCGACATGAACTCGAAGGTTTACGAATAAATGTAACCGGTAAGTATATGTGACACGGAACTCAAGCACGACTAATATGTCTCGTATACAATTATAAATCTATTTTTCACGAAGTAAGAATAGTTGTTCTTTTCAATAAAAATTATTGTGTATGTTTTCTATTTTTGCACATAAACAATTGTCGAACAGAAAAAAAATGCGAAAAAAATTACATTTCGCAGAAGTTTACAGAAACATTCTGAACAAAAAAATGTATTTAAATTTAATGTTCCATTTCGTAGAAACAACAATTTCATGTAACGCTAACGTCTACGAAATTAATTAAGCCTCGACGGATTATAGTATTTATAAGACGTAGTAAAATAATAAAAAACTGTTAAATTTATTACAGTCGATATTAAAAATTGCCTATACAGGTAATGTGATAACAAACATGTAAATATTTTACACATATTTTTTTTATGGAAATTAAAAAAAGCTTTTATCGAGTGAATATATAAAAATACGTATAAATGTGAAAAATATTACTTAGATACATAAATTTACAAGTGATAAAGCAGAATTGTTAAATAATCTGATAATGGAATGGGGTAAATAACACAGTTAATATATAGAATTTATACATTAACGATAGCGCAGTAAAAATAAAAATAAACAAAAACATCCATTTGGTCTATTGTTACTGTTCCTATATAAATTTCATACTGCTGATAATTTTTGTACCTGTCATATTTTAACATTTGTATATATTTTTCTAACTTATCTTTCAAATCAGTTGATAACAGCTTCATAGCCGAAAAGTTTTGATTTTTCATCAAGAATTTTTTTTAGCGATTTTAACGCCTTGTTTATTAGAAAAAAACCACTACATTACAAACCTTTCAAATTATTAATTACCGCTATTAAAGCTAAAAGTACTTTTAGTTATGAAATTCCGATTATGCTCGACACAACGTTTGTAATAATAGTAATAACAACGTAGAAATGAAGCGCATAAACAAATCCCTACCTAAAGGGAGTTTCCGTAACGAATTGTTATTTTTAAATATAATTTAAACATAATATATAATTAAAATTACTAATTATATACTATTTCTGTTGCTTGTTGAAATGCAAGTGTACAATATTATTATATATTACAACGTATTGCAAAGGAGAGTTAGTACACTAATTAAGACTGGTCTTGCGGTATATTGCACCGCTTTAAATATTAATTTAAATAAAGTATTAATAAAAAAAAAAAAAAAAAGTTTTAAAATGAACCGGCTTAATCGAGTGTAATAAATATACATACATATCGATTTCATTACGTTTTACAATACACAATTATATTCTAAATTTTGGTTTATTACTATTAAAAAGTGATAATGTTTATTCGGGCGTAAATACTTAATTTAACGTTAATTAATACTAACGGAAAAAACATAATTTTTACCTCTAATTTCATTTCAATTTCCTTTTTCTGTCTTTCTTCTTCCTCTAGCGCCATTTTTTTTTCACTTTCCTTTTCTAAATATTTTCTATGTTTCTCTTGATCAGCCAATAACGATGCCATATACGCTTCATCTTGTTGAGCACGTAGTGACTGATTAATGCTACGTTCAATTCTGAAATAACGAACTTCATATAATGTTCGAAATATTTCGTGTTATAGAGAAGCAAATATAATTTAAAATCCTGCATACATTTTTAATTCGCTAGTTACAGATGTATTAATCACCGAATAAATGCTATATAAAATTTGATTAAATTTATTAGCGATATCGTAAAACTGTAATTTAAAAAGGACTATTTATAAAAGAAAAAAATAAATGTTTACGATTTATTACGTAAAAATAGCTCTCGAACATACAAATATTCAATTAAAAATAAAATATTACTTTTATGGCTATATAAAAATCGAACAGGATGTTATAACGATAAAAAATTTCCTGAATGCGTTTCTATTTTAGATATTCATGTAATTTAAACAATATACATATAAAATAAAGTAAAGAAAATTGTTTACCTTTCAGAACGTGCGGCAGTTAATACCGATACATTGTTTATTATTATTTCAGACAAACGATCGATGAAGTATTCAGGTGACATGCAACCTTGAAATCTATATTAAAAACAAAAAACATCAATAAATCTTGTTATATGGCTAAATGAAAATTAAACCAAACTTAAGACTTTGCAATATAATGTGAACATCGAAATTATTAAACCTACGTATTATACGCATTGCAGAAGAGTAAGAGATTCAAAATTTAAAAATTATTTACACTAGAAATTAAAATTTCTTATAAACCATAGAAAATTATCGCGATAAGATTTAAACACTATTATTCGAAAATTATAAACATATACTTAATTGGCCTATAAACAAAAAATATAGAAATATTTCTATAAGTTTCAAATAGAACTCGTCATTTTTATAAATTCGCACGAACAGAAAAGATATATGTATGAAAAATGGTAGTTTGTTATAAACCACTTTCTAAGTAAATATGTTATATAAATTACGAAATTTGATTTTGCTGCAATAAAAGATTAACTCTATTTTTAGTATACACGTTATTATTATTATTATTTAAAAAAAATAAAAATAAAAAACATGACAAATATCGAATTTAAGCTTTTAAGAAATATCGAAAACACTGTGATTGATGCTTGAAGAATACTAAGGAACACTGAAGTTTAAGGTTGAAGATGTAAATTCTTATATTAAACAAAATGTTTTAATGTGCAAAAAAAAAAACTAGAATATTACATTTACAATCATTATATTGCATCTTGACCGATTATAACGAATAAGCTATTAAATACCACGTATTTACCTCGCTACAACGACCATCCTCGATTCTTTAAAAAGAATAAGAGCAAGACACGGTAATACAGTACAACGAATAGCGTCGAGGACTCTTTGACCTTCTCCAGAATTTACAGAACATGACCAGAATATGATGTTGCTTTCATTGATAAAGGAAACTACAACCGGATCGATTAATGTGTCTCTGTTATGTACATGGACACACATGGAATTAGTAAAGTAAATCAATTTGTAATATTTTTGTACTATATTGCTTTAATAACAGTACATGCAAAATACAGATATACTCGTTAACATTTAACGTCATTGTCAGTTTGTTCCACTGATACTTTGTAAACACAAAAATTGTTTATACGATAAATTATAAAAAAAAATTTAACTTTTGTGTTCTTGTTTTTTTTTTTTACACACACACACATAAGCGTATCCGCTGACGAGTATTAGGTTGCTTTAATTGGCAATCATCCATAATATTTATAACGCATACGAAGCACGAGTACGATAAGATGTGCAGTTTAGAAATTTTATATTTCATCCCAGATTTACCTTTACGCATTCGATCACCAGTTTTGTTCACTCCTTTTGATCGTGAGCCATGTTTTCCCATCGGTCAATCTTGGCCTTAATACTGATCTTTTTAAGGTCCAAGCCACTTACCCACAATATATATATATATATATATATATATATATATATATATATATATATATATTCATATTTCAGAAATACATGTGTTATAAGTTACTTTGTACAAAGGAAAATAAGTTGTATATAAAAATTTGATTCGCTCAAGAGTAACAATCGAATCTATAATAAAGTACCTGCAAAAAGAGATGCAATCATGATTATTTTCGGAATGTAAATGGATTAAAAGAAATCTTAATTCATTTTTGGCATCATTTATTGCCTGACTATATGTCCCTCGATAAAATACAGGATGTGTTTCGCCATAGTTTTCTTCGAATTGATTAATATGTCGCATTACGTCACCTACAGGATCTGTTAACTCTAGAAAAATTAAAAATCAAAGATAAAAAACATGACGCATCAGTTATATCTGTAAAATAAGTACATTTATTAAGTCAGAAATAAAAGAAAATGAACGAAATAAATTTACAAATTAAGAAAGCATTATTATATTCAACTGATTCTTACACATAAGACGAAGAGAACGTTTAGATTTAACTCTTTTTGTAAATTTTTAAATATCCATTAATTTATTAGAAAACGTATGAAACTTGTGAATTCATATTAATAGAACTTATACTAACTTGAGATAAATTTTACGAGCGAAGTGTAGTCTATTTAATTGAATTTCTTAGATTTGGAAAAATTAAAAAAAAACAAACAAACATGAAATTGAACACGTTTCTTAATCCTAAAGAGCACAAATTAATTTTTTACTAGTATTTTTGTGTATTTCGGTTTTCAACTTTTGTGTAGTTCAAACATACATATAGATAATATAGTATAATGAATAATAATAGAAAGTATTTCTCGTTTCTAGACATAAACTTTTACGAGGATTTTTTAATAACCGCCATTATAATATATCTAGTAAATTTACTTAATAATGAATTTCCTAAAATGATATAATCGTGCATTACAAGTAGAGTTAATGTGAAAACCAAATATACGAATATATAAAAAATTTTCACGGTAAACACATACTTACGGTATCTACGGGGTGGCCATAAAAAAGAGCGTGCTACTCTAACTATCGATGTAAAAGCATTATAAAAAAAACGAAAGATTAATGACGCGGCAAATCCAAAGGGACCACCGTAATACCAAGGCCATACTACGTTACGGCGTTCAGGTAAATATACATCCTGCGTTGCTATGTCATTGACTACAACAGGAGAGTTAGTCTCGGTTGCAAAAACTGACGGTCTCCCTTCTTTCATATTTAACTGATCTTGAACACATGCTTCCAAGTCCCAATGATGTCTAACAAGCACATCTCGGCAAACAGATAAATCTTCAATACCAGTTAAATCCTGAAATAAATATTGCTTCGTTTACATTTATTCAATTTAATCCTCTAATCATTCAGATAAACATTATGGTACCATTTAATCATTGAGGAATATATTTATCAACCTGTGAAAAAATATTTACATAGAAATGTCAGCTAATCTAAGGCGAATTCATCAGTTACATCAGGTGAAAACCATTTCTTTATAAGTGTAATTTTTCCTTGTTTTATTTTTTCTTTCACATTAACTTTTGATTATTATTATTTACTTTTTTTCTAAATTTTTACGTAATTTTGTTATTTTCCCTTTATTCTAGCCATGCCCATATTTAATTTTATTTCTACACAACCTTCAAAAATGGTTTCCGCAGATTTTTAACTTCATAACTCGTTAAAAATGACCATTTTTGACATTCCTAAAGAAAAATGTGAAAATCGAAGGTGTGCAAGTATTCTAGAAATCGATTACAAATATTCAAATAAGCTTAAATTAATCATTTTATATTGTTAATAAAGTTATTTTAGATTACTGTCATCTAATAACCAAGAAAAAGCACGATGCCCCATGAAGTAAACAAAGCTTCATCATAGCCAAGTTTATTCAATACATATTTATTTTTTAATAACCTAATGTAAATATAATATTGAAACATTTTCATTTTTTTTTAAGTTAAAAATATTCGTAAAATTCTGTAAATTACACATATAACAGAAAATTCAAATGTTAATTTTAAAATAGACTGCCCTATAAAAAATCTAGTATCGTACTGTTCGCCGTAATACATACTAACAATAAGAAATAAAATCAAGTTACATATAATTATTATATGTGATTATTAAAACCAGCTGCTAGGTTTAAGACAC
Organism: Coronaproctus castanopsis; assembly: GCA_032883995.1. Classification (NCBI taxonomy): domain Eukaryota; kingdom Metazoa; phylum Arthropoda; class Insecta; order Hemiptera; family Monophlebidae; genus Coronaproctus; species Coronaproctus castanopsis. Next base: position 183,152,451 of record CM065053.1, read on the forward strand.
ATAATCGACTCCTCTCGCAAAAATATTTTGAATGAAAATTTATTTTACATTGCCATTGTTCTCAAAATATAACACTAAATCATCATTGTATAATTTACCTGAAATTGTAAAACTTTTTCAGTTTGCTCGTGATTCAATTCCATACCATTATTTTCCATAGCTGATTCCAATATTTACATTTCATGTATTATCTATTCTGCGTACACTATGTATTTACTTTTTTAAATATATATATATATAGTAATACACATCAATATATTACTCTTTAGTATTCAAAATATTCATCAAAATATTAAACTTTACTTTCAAATTATTTCCAATAAACTAATAGAAAAAATAAAGAAACAATATTTTTGTCACAGCAGTTGATTAACCAGAACACCATTGGTCACACAAACTTTAATTTTCTGTTCTTTTGCATTTATTTGCATTTATTTTCAAATAATTAAAAATAAAATAGAATTATCTAGTTTTAAAGCAGGCATTATAAAATAATTAAAATTAAAATTATAAATAGCAAATTTACTGATATGAAATGATTGCATATCATATTAACTATAAATGAATTGAACAAACGAAATAAATTTATATTTTACAAGTTTGATCTAAATTCTTTACGTGCATTTACATGTTTAATATAAAAATATAATTTTAAAACTTTACCCAAAATTCCAAAAAAAGTACACTGAATGTGTTAAAAATTTTAATAAACCTTTAATAATGTAATTTATAATTGTTTACAACTGTTTTTATCTATTGCATACAAATTTTTTTATTTTATGCATATATGTCGCTACTGAAAGGTAACATTATTCGTAGACATAATTTTTACACATGCTTCTTTATTAATATCAACTATTTTACATAACTCATTTTTATCTGTTGATGTTTAATGTTACAGATTGCTTTGAAGTCTGGAGTCTGCTTTATGATCATCAACCATTTGTTCAGAATCAGTTGATATCTTTCGTGAAAGAGTTTGAAGTATGAAAATTTCAAATTGTCATACAATTTTTGATATTTAATGAAATCTTATTGCATTATTTAACTCGCTGTTTAAATTTGAATTTATTTCACAGACTAAACGTTCCGATCGAGAAGTAGATAATCTCTTAGAAGTATTGAAAAATCTGTGTGAAATCGATGATATTCAGTGTAATAAATTGAAATCATTCGATTTGGACAATATAAAAACGTTGATTGCTAACGTCGATAATTGTACAAATTCTGCTAATTTCACGTTAGAACAAGGAGAAAAGTTTACTACGGTTTGTTTGATTTTACATTCTAAACTGAAATTCTGTTTTTTTTTAAAAAATAAACTGAATAGAGTGATAATAATCATATCGTACATGGCTTGTAATATAATAAGTCACTTTAGTCTAATAGAAATTAAATTTGAATTAATGTAAGATATTGTACGAAAAGATTAATATTTGACATAATTGTATGCTCCCATTACTTATTTTGTTTTATTAGTGAGTTGTAATTGCTTTTCGCCATACTAAAAAAAAAAAGAAAAATAAAGTGACATTTTTCTCGTCTTTACCGTATGCAGTCAATTCATCGAGTTGAATTATATTTTACCTTCTCATAACATTAACGTAATTTATATGTATCTTGTCATAGGTATAGTTTAATTAAATATATAAAATTGTGAAACGTTGCTGAAATACTGACATATATCTCATATTTACTATATAATGCGGTGTCTTGATATCACAAAATACGGCCATTTTTATTCCTAAATTAGACCTCCCAAAAACGTTAGCTATATATTAAGAATCTGATGTGGTTTTAAAATACTTCACTGTTGTTACAAACCTTAAAATGTGACAGCAGTTAAACGACCTAGTGATGAAATTTACAACGATTAGTAGTATCAGTTAAAAATAAAAATTTAAAGTTTGCCTCAATAAGGATAATTTTTTAGAATAAAATTTAACCGGAATTACAAATGTGAAATTCAGAGAAATATTATGCTGAAGGACGACCTATTATTAAGAAAGACCGCCGACCTTGATAAGAAATAAATAGAAGACATATAAGATAACAAGGCATTTAAGCGAACGCAAAAAAGAAAATCAAAAAATGCAGCTCAAATAATATAACTTTTAGTGAATTTGAAAATTATTTCAAAAATTAAAATGAACAATATTCAGCAAAATATGATAAAGCATATACTAGATGTTTCTACAATTTCAGTGAGAAGATTAAATAAATGCCGCGTAACAATAATAATAAGATTAATGTACCTTGAACGCCTGTAATGAATAATGATAGATCAATATACAGTCGAGTGTGATAAAGACGAATTAAAGTAAAAATTGCAAAATCAATATGATGAACTTCAATTACTAAATTACGAAGTTACGTAACTATCAACATTGTTATCCGAGTGTATTGCTATTTAACGTATATTTTAATTAACAAAGGACAATATTTAGGATGTACTTCAATTATCTAAGGATAATATCTAATTTAACAACAAATCTAGTGTTGAAATATAAATACAGTAACAAACACAGTAACTTAACACTAGAAGTTCCAACGACGTCCGTGAAGTTTTCTTTTTTGAACATGACATAATTACATTAGCGTTCACTGATAATGGAGTTACCTGATGATTCATTACATCGGGAAATTCATCATTTTAGAATGGTGGAAAAGTTTAAAAGAGAACAACATTAACAAGTATACAAGTTACAGAGTAGGTACCTCATTAAAGATAAAATTATTAATGTAAGTAGTCCATTACGTGATTTGTCAAAAATATGAACTCAACCGATAAAACATCTGTAAAAAAAATCGTGATATATTTGGTATTAAAATCTGTAATATAATTGTCTCTTCTATTATCTATATAACAATAATGTTATCGTTCTCCTTTATGTATATATATATATATAGAGAGAGAGAGAAAATTATAGTTCACAGTTATTTTAAAAACGTAATAATTCAACTTTTTACATAAATATATTAGTAAATTTAGATACATTCCAGAACAATTCCTTCAAAATAAATTATCTTTTAAATTTGCATTATTTGTTTATTTAATTTTTATTATTTTCCCTTGTATAGACAGCCAGAAAAGAAACAAAACTTAAATTTCTCGAAGTGGAATGGGAAATTTTTAAACAGGAATTAGATAATAAATATCTAGAAGCTGATCTACAGTTTAAATTAGAACAGGATAGACTGAGAAAATATTACGAAGAATTAAATAAAAAAATTTCGTAGCAAATTATGTTTTCATCTACGAACGAATTTGTCGTGAAAATTAAATTATGTTCTGAAATGTGTAACTGCATTAAGTTGATGTACGAAGATGTGACGGACGCTAATGATATTCCTAGCGGTATTCGTAATTCATTGAAAACTTCTGATAATCGCGGTCATTATATAACTGTTAACGACCTGAAATGGTTATACTCTAAAATGCCATTAGAGAAAAAACGCGACCTGTATAAGTACTTACAAACGTCACATATTATTCTTCCAAAACCGGAGGTGTCGCCAAGAAATCCGGAGTTAGAAGCTCGTATTGAAAAACTGAAGATAATAGCAGCCGAAAAAGAGTATCAAACAATGACGAAAAATGTGGATTCTAGCCGTGTTAAACATCCCGAAGATACGATTTCCAGCCAACGTAAGTAAAGTTTTTAAAATACTACCATAGATAGGTATAATTCATTTAATTAAATAAATAAAAGTGTATTTGTAGAATTAAATACTACAAACAAGTTATAAACTTAAAAATCAAATACAACAATCAAAATCGGGTATAATAGTAGAACGCAATAGATTACAAGGAAAAACCGCCGCCAAAACCTATAAATAGTATCTTTAGTAAACTTCAGAAGGTATTAAACTTGAAAATTTCAATTTGATTAAATTTAATTCCGAATTATAACTTTTTAGGGGTCAATAAAAGGATTAAGTTTCCATTTTAAAAGTTACATTTTATTTGTAATACGGTCCCTTTTAATTTTATTCTATGCATTCTGTAAAACAGGTATACAAACATGATGGATAGTTTAATGATACGTATTTTAATAAATAATTAAATTTACAACGTGTACGCTTTTATTTTATTTATTTATATTGTTCTTTTTTTTGGAGGGGGAGTTGAGATTTCGATAATGTTCTTTATTTTCTTATTTATTAGTAATTTTAACATTACCAATTACGTATTGCAGTTTTTTGCCGCATTATGCATGCTGCGAGCGATGTTAACCAGTTAATGTTTAATAGTGTAATTTAACTATATTATGTCATTAGTTCATTCGTTTATTTTTCTTACTGATAATATAATAAGTGTGGAATGAACTACTTTTTTCCTTATCGTTAATGCATTTTATTCAAATATTAAATGAGGAACTTAATTATTATTATTTTAAAATTATGCAAAATGAATTTTTATTTATTTTTTTTTAATTTTGATTTCCTCGACAGTTTTCTTTATATAACGATTTTGTCTATCCGACGATTTAGTCTTTTTCGCTATGTCGTTTGGTTGCTCTTAATGAACGTTTATTCGGTAATCCGATGAATTCGTTATACAATATGTCGATTGAGACATAATTCGTAATTTAATTATTTCTTTTTCAATATAAACTTTATCTATGCGTAAGTATAGCTTGAGTAATAAGGCCTAGTATTTGTCTGTTAGATTTAACCACTTCGTTATGCTTAATAGCTTGTAATCGTACAGCTTCAGAAAGAACATGATCTATCCGTGTTTTACCCAATAAGTGGAATTTTTCCTTATTTAATAAATGTCCACTTGATGATTGATGTTTTACAGCTTTTCTTATTAAATTATTTATGTCGGAAATGTCTGTAGTATACCATTCTGTATGTTTAGAGCCAAATTACAAGCATCTAAAACAATACACTTCATTTAAAACATTACATCCCGTAAGCCATGGAAAGAAATGTGCGATTATGATTTTTCCCAAAAATAGTTCTAATATTTAATTTATGGGTAGGTCATTTGAAACTGCATTTAGACTCCAACGAAATACTACAGTTTGGTGTACTCCGTAAATAACTTAATAAATTATGTTGTTCAACGATGTTCTGTGAATTCCATTTCAACTACTGATTCAACTTTGTACCTATAACAAGGGAAGTATTAAAAAAATATAAACAAAAGAACAATGTCGATTAGGTACAAAATTTTGAATCAGAATAAAAACACGAATTTCCAGGACATCAGAATTTTTGATCGTTTCAAATGTGTAGAATCAGTCTAAAACTGATTTTAATTTACTCGACTAATAATTTTGTATAATTCTATACATTTGAAATGATCGAAAATTCGGATGTCCTGGAAATTCGTTTTTTTATTGCAAATAAAATGTTTATTTTTTATTTTTTTAACACGCATTATTTCAAGATATTTTGATACTGTAATAGAAGTCGTTGTAAGATAAAATTTGTATTTATTATTGCGTAATTATAACCTCCAGTAAATAGAAAATTAAATGAACTTACGTTTCTGGTAATGATAACGACGTTTATTAAGAGTGGATTTTCTACATAAAATTATCAAGAACATTACCGGGAGAATAATCTTTTATTAACTTTCTGGTTTTCCGAAATAAAACAGGTCACATTGCTGATCGATGTAAAGAAATAATACCGCAGAAAAATTAATATTTATATTTTTAATCGTAGGAGATAAAATACTGCTGGAAATAAAACTAAATAATAAGAAACAGAAATAAAGTATAACATAAAATTTTACGTTGTGTTTTTAAATTATAACCGTTGCTTTAATGAAATAATTAAAAGTGATCGTATCACTACCAATATGCCGTAATTATCGTTGAAACACTGATTCATAGCAATCCCACAAGACGCGGTTGAATCAGGATTTAGAGAACTCCAGAAAACAGGGCGCCATAGTCGAATTTACTGTTGCATACACATGACCGGAGCACGTAATTTCGCTAAACACACATCCACAATTTGATGCCGAAATAACGTGGATTCAAGCGATTTGCTAGAGGCACGCGTCGTTTACTTCAATTATTTAACAAGCATATTTCACTGCTGTTGTCATAGTAACGGCTGTGATTGAATTCCGTTTATTATAGCTTCATCAGGCTATGGCAAGCAAAACGTATAATACACGTCCGCTCACAGATCTATATTGTTATCTCATTGCAAAACACGTTAAAAAAATTTTCGCATATCTTCTTACCTATTTTAAATCGTAAAGGAGCAAAACTGAAATATAGTTGGGGATGCCGATCTTCAAAGCATCCCCCTGACGCTACGCCACTGGAATGAAGATACTAATTAGCTCTCTACTTTATACAGAATTGTTTTTTCATATTATTTTTAAAATTCCACGGAAATAAGACTTGAAATTTACCTTATGTGATGTACGTAATTACGTTTATTCTATATGTTGGCAAATTTTTTGTTTTCGTTATTTATTCGGATATCGACGTATGACGGATTGGCATATTAATAGTCGATATATGACGGAGAATGCTGGTGTATTGAGTTTATCCGATTTAGACATTATTAGGTCGTTATATAATTAAACTATTTTATCTTGCGCCTAGAACACGTTGGAAATTGTTTTACTATTATGTGTTTACATAAATAATCTTCGGGATTAGAATAGTCCGTCATTATATATTCTATATTTTATTATTATTCACTCTAATACAGTACTACTACTAGTTTTAAGATAAATGTTATAAGTATCGGGTATACTTAACATTAAGAATATACTGCCCACGTATTATACGCATCTCGTACTATTCAAAATAAAGTTCCTGATTTTATTATTTTCATCATATATTGGACGCGATAAAATAAAATCTTCGATCGTAAATAACTGCGGCTAATACAGTTTTGTTGATTTTGGTTGTCCAAATTTTTGAATTTAATTACAGTTTTAAATTAATTTTTACTAGAACGTTCGAATAATTTGTTTTTTTAAAATAAAATAATAAATAAATTATTAACCTACATCGTAGGAAAAATTAAATTAATCAAAAAATCGGGAAAACATCTAACTATGCCTAAGTCTTTCCGTCCAATCACACTTCTATCAAATTTAGAAAAAGTTTACGAAAAAATCATAGAATTAAAATTAAAAACAGAAATAAGAAAAAAAAAGGAGCTACATAAGGATCAATTTGGATATATTACAAACAAATCAACAGAACGGCCTGCATGAATATTATCCAAAACATACATGAATAAATTTAAAATTGTAAATGATGATATATGTATTGACTGCAGTGAAGAAGACGTAGATTCTCCAGATCGCACCTTTTTACAGTGTGCTACATTCGATCGCATTAGACAAAAGTACGTCAGTAGTGATTACAAAAATTGGTTCAACGGAATGGAAGAAACGAAGAATACCATTAAACTTGTGGAAGCGATTATGATCACTAAACGGAAACAAGAGGAAATTAACTTGTCCAAAAGAAAGCAATAAATTGAAGCGAGAAACCAGAAACTATTATTATTATTGTTTAGATTATTTACAAATTTAAGGACAGGAGAACATCGAGAAGATAATAATAGCACAACCAATCTGTTGCAATTATTTTGTTATCTTATAAATGTAAATTTATATATATATATATTTTTAAAAAACCCACGTCGAATATTTTGCTCTGTAATTTTATACGTGCTCGTATGTATGTATTAATAATACATGCGTGTATTGAATGATGAAAGTAATATAATCACAACGATGAGCTGAATTCTAAATAAAAATATTGAATAATGCTGTTTGCGTGCGGTAAGGTTTTATATATATATATACAAATTGAAATATTTTTTGGCGTGTTCTCTATATCGTATATTTCATAATATGTTACCGACATTGTTTAAATGAAAGAATTTAGATTTGTTATTAGCAAGTTTGTATGAATACGTGCAATTGATTTGGACAACATTTCAATTTTAGTATAAAGCGTTTACAATTTTTCAAACGATACATTCGTGCACATTACAATAGAATTCGTACGTTGCAATTAAACTTCTATTAATAAACTATTTTTCCTTAGGACGTCTTTCTTCGGGATTTATAGTTTGGGGATAATTACTATTATCAATCCTCATTGTCATGATGCGACGATAATATTAATCTGTAACGGTAATATTTTCTCGTCAGTCAGAATATATATATATATATATATATATATATATATATATATATATCGCGTATTATCGAAAAATAATTTTATCCCATTCAAATATTATTGCGCAACTATTAAATACTGTTTTAGAACACTTATAACGGATAGTTTCCCGTTTCGTTTTAAATATATTTGTATCGTACGCAACCGTTACCGAGAAAATGAAATAGGTTGACGCGACAGTTCTTATCAAAATTTTAATAATTTACAACTGGCGTGAGTCCATTCGTTTAATTTTTATTTAAACGCCTGAAGCGATTTATCGCCTATGTTTAATTTTAAACTTTTGAAATATTTTATTTTAATTAATTACATAGAAAATTACGATTTAATATGCGAACACTGAACAGAGAGAGAGAGAAAAACTGGTTATCTATATAATAGCTGATGCGTTTAATTTCAGGTTCTTATGACTTGTCTTGCTTCTCGTGTCTACCGCGTATAACAACAGGTCCTTTTTCCGTTTGGTTTAAAAGGTTGTATCGTATTATATAGTATCTATTCTATTTAAACGTTATATTAATATCGTGTTATTAAACTATATATATATATATATATATATATATATATATATATATATATATATATATATATATATATATGTATATATATTATAAGGTTAGATACAAGTTAAAATATTTTCTATTGCATTTGTTTTTTTTTTCGAATTAGTTTCGTTATATGCGTTAAACAATTTGCATGTTAAAGTAGATTTACGTAAAAATTTATTTTCAGTAAACTACACGTTAAAATCGTCCCGAATTAATAATTTTATATTAGAAAGTAAAGTCTTATCAACTTTAAGTGGATAGGAAACGCTGCCTAAGTGATCCTCGTCAGTAATATAGGCTAAGCCAGTACGGAATACATTCTTGACTTCTTTACTTCTGAGGAAGTTGGTGCTGGCGGGTTGAATAGCTGAGCTTGTTGGAGGTCTTCCTGCCATTAAGCATTTTCGTCGCTGATGGGATTCCAACTCAAGTCGTACAAGCAAAACGCTAACAGAATATTTAAAAAAAAAAAATCTCAGAATTTACGAAATGGCGATGATATGTTATTGTTGCTAATTATTGTTATCGTTATTTCTTAAATTCGAATAGAGGTATATAAGTTTTCTTTAAATTAAAAAAATATATATTTTTTAATATACAGTGATTTATACGTTTAGCGTGTTTTTTTTTTTTTTTTAATCTTATATTTCGAACTTGGTTTTAGTAATTATGACATAACCTTTTATTTTATGCGTGTTATGTTAGTCCCAAACATACATGCATATCTTCTTCTTGTGTTCCTCTATCTTTCGATCGGTTGTCAACCAGAAAAACATGACAGCATTCTCTTTCAATACATGGTACGTTTATACACTTGTGTATTCTTTATTATCTGGGTGATGAATTTTCGTCGTGGTCTTCCTCTTGTTACTTTACCATTTATTGGTCCTTCTTTTACTGTTGTCAGATATACGTTATTTCTTAATATATGTGATATCCAGCCACATCTCCTATCTCTTATTATGTTCATTAAGTATCTTTTTTCATTGATGTTTTAGAGTACTTGCGTGTTTTTTATTCTGTCTGTCCATTTATTTTTTTCTATTTTTCTGTAACACCACATTTCGAACGTCTCTAGTTGATTTTTCCCCCTTTATTTATGGCCCAGTTTCTAAGTCATGCAGGAGTACGCTTCAAACGTATACATCGTTAACCTGTAGCTCTATAATTATATTTTTTGACGACAGTGGAGATTTCTTTTTAATAATAGCGGCCCTCCGCTGCGTTATTCTAGATCGCATTTTCCATCATCCGTTATTAAATAAACAGAGGTATCTATTTTATTTTGTACGTTTTAATCTTTCATTATCTAATTTTATTTTTATTCTTCATTATCTTGAATTTTACTGTACCCATTGACCATAATTTTTTGTTTTTTTTTTTTGTTTATTACCATTTGCAGCGTTTCATTATAGAGTCTAGTTTTAACAATTGATTTGACCGAATTTTTTCACTTTCCTCCATTACGGTGATGTCATCGGTAAATCTGAACGATTTTATGTTCATTCCGACTGTCTTAATTCTGTTATTACTAATTTCTTCTTTGACCGTCTGTTTGAGAGATTAATTTTTCCATTTTGTATGATTTATTATTCTTGTTAAAGTTTGGTCCAAAATATTCCAATCGCATTTATCAAATACTTTCTCTAAATGTATTATTGGAACGTTATCTACACATTCAAATTATTAGGAATTTATTTTGATAGATACATTTTTTTCAAAACTTTCTCGTTTCGGCTTTTACTGCGGTTAGATTTTTCTCTCTCTCTCTCTCTCTCTCTCTCTCTCTCTCTCTCTGTGTGTGTGTGTGTGTAAATAATGTAAAAATTTTATTAATGTAAATTATACCGGTCTATATTTCTTTTGACTTTAGATATAAAATAACTACAATTATATATATACCACGACGTTTTCTTGCATATATTGGTTATGTACAAATACGTATGTTAATTTATTATTTCAGTGTATATCTCCAAACTATTTATCTAAATTCTATATCCAGATTTCTTATCCATTCCTTGGCCACATTCGAAAGTTCTTTGACTTCCTCCTATCCACGAGCTAATACTCCCGTCGTGTACTCACACAAAATATAATCTATTGTTTTGGTACGCTGCTCCACGGTTGCAGCTGCTGCTATCTTTAAGGTCCAGATTTGTTTAGCATATAACTATCGGTTTCATGTTGAGTCCTTAACCGGTTCAACGTTACCGATTGTTTCTTTAATAAATCGAAATCCAAGGATCTTCGAATTAGAGATCACTTTGTAGTGACCTAGAGCTTTCTCGGTGCACAGTTTAGAACTCATATATAGCTGTGATACATTTTCAATAAAATTCTTAGCTCTTTCTGGATTTAAGTCGCTTTAAATGCGTTTGTATCTTTATAAGTAAATCGGTTGTGTTAGATACTTTGACTATTCGCTTTTTGTGTCTTCTTCTCTCCTTGTATGCGATATTACACAGGATTCGAAGTTATTTTGTTAAATTAGACTACTTTTCTAATATTACCGTCATAGTTGTGTTTAAGTGTACACTCATTTTCTTCACATGCACGAAACTGCGTATTCTACTACGGAATAAGCTAAAGACATGACAGATATTCTAAATTTGCTTCCACGTAGTTCCACCTAGCTTATGCAAGATGTTATTTCGTGTTGTTACTTTGCCTGTAGTGTTTTTCGAATGTTTACGGGATATAAGCAGACGATTTGAATAATTCTGTGAATCATTCTGTCATCGTGTTTAAATTTTTCGTTGTATTCTTACCTCGTGTCATCTGCATAGATAAATTTTGTGGTTTTGGGGGGCAAGTTCGAGGTATATAAATTAAAAAATAAAGCAGCTAGTGATCCATGTCGAAGCAAATTTTTCAGCGACCTTTTCTTGTTTTCTTTACGTTTATCAGGTTACAGTAAATATTCTTCTGCTAGTCATTTCGTTTAAAAGAGAATGCATCTTTAATTATAGAAGAAGAACACATTTATTGAATATTTAAAAATTCTTAAATTATTACAATATTTTCAATGCTAATTGCCTTATATATAATCTTGCAAATAATTTTATGCAAGACGCCGCTTGATCATGAAAAAACCGATAATCCGGATATTACATTATTAATTTACATAGAAATGAACTTTTTCTATGACACATTTGATACGGCTGTTAAAATTTAACCTGTTATCCATCACAACTCCCGAGTATTGTACTTCGTTTACCCATCTAACTTGCTTGTTATTTATAATAATTTCAAGTAAAGGTCCGTCTTCTTGAAAAAAGTATTGTCTCAGTTTTTTCCTACGTTTATGTGGAACTTACATCTTTTATAATATTGGAAAATAGTGTTCGCAGCTTAAGCGGTTATATATTGTGTCTGTCTTGTATAAAGTGCAGCATAATGCTAAATCATCCGCGCGTACAGAGTGCTATCTACACAAAAGGTAATTTTCGAATATCATAGACCGATATAATTTCTGAGCGTAATCGTTAAACTTCTAGAAAGAATTCTATACAATTGAGTGCGTGAAGATATCAATAAGAAAACACCCGTCGAACGAGGCGGATTTAGAATTTCAAACGGATAAAGAGGAGATGCCAGATGAATAAAAGTTTTCATCGGCATAAGACACAATCTGAAAGAAAAAGCTATTAACCAAATTCTTAAAGATTATTCACTATTGGAAGGTGTATTAAATTATTATATTATATTATATTATAATATATTATATTATATTATATTATATTATAATATATTATATTATATTATATTATATTATATTATATTATTCGCAGGTGAATCATTTTATCGTGTTATTTAAATAGACGTATTGTTTGTTTTATATTTCTCGCGAGATACGTCGTTTTAAATAATCGAAGTGCGCGATTACTACGTTTTGAACTATTGTATTTAACAAGCGTTTATCTCGTACTTTTTTTTATGGGGTGTGTACCAGTCGGTACTATACCCTTTCTGTTGTGCTCTCTTCCCAAATACTGCTAAATGACCTTGTTGGTCAGCTTGCAGTAATATAAAATTTTAAAAAATCTCCGTATTTTACACGTATAGTATAATCGTTATCGTATAAACTAGTCTTATCTCTAAACATATTACATACATTCGCGGCGGGGCAGTATGCTTATTCGTGTCGTAAGTCGTTAATAATCGAACAACCAACCGCACATGCGGCTGCTGTTGCTACTGCTACTACTACTACGTTAAGTACAACGTCCATGTCGAGTAAGATATTTATTTCTAATACTAACAAAACTAATAATGGTAATCAACATATCGATAATAATAGTAATAATAATAATCGTGCTATCCATAGAAATAATCATGGTGAAGATAATATAACTACTAACAAAGAAACAAATAACACCGGTGACTGAAAATACACATAAAACGGATATTGTATACGCTTATTTATTATCACTAGTCAATATGTCAATGGAAGATATAACATTAACCGAGTATGAAGTAGGTGTAGATTTAAGGGATCATAGCTGGCAAGAAGTAAAAAACACACGAAAGAGACAGAGAGAATTCGTGAGAAACGTTTCTTCCGATATCAAAAAAAAAGAAGTAACAATAGATACGCGATTTTGGCAAGTAAGGATGATGTAACAGATGGCGTTATAATCACAGGAGAACGTCCAAAACCTCCTATCATCGTTTGTGGAGTAAAAAATTGTACGAAAATGTTGACGGATATCGCTTTTGTGATTCCTATAAACGAAATTCGCTGCAGGTCCCTGACCGATAAAAGAATTGAAATGAAAACAGATATTATTGACAATTATCGTAAATGAATTCACTACCTATGAGAAGAGAAAATAGAAAATCGCACGTACCAGATTAAATCGAAACGATGCTACTCTATAGAAACTAATAACATAGTATCAACCTCGGGACAATATGGCCATAAAGTTAGACATATAACAAATGCTAAGCATAGAATAACCAAACAACCATTGACGCTTTTTTTTTGTGGATATAGAACAGCAGGAAAATAATTCTGACATATTTAAAGTACAATCGTTACTAAACATGAAAGTAAAAATAGAAACGCCGCATAAAAAAATTACTATATCCCAATGTTATCGTTATTAAAGATACGATCATACTAAAATTTATTGTAACAGAGCATATGCTTGTGTTAAATGTGGCGGGGACTAATCGAGCAACTGCAATAAACAACAGAACAAAGCGCCAAAATGCGCTAATTGTGAAGGAAGTCCCTTCAAATTTTAAGGGTATTACAAGCTATTAGATATAAACAACATGAAACGAAAATTAATAAAAATAACACAAACCATCAATTATCGTGTCCAATTTCTGGCCTCCATTAAATTACAACACCGAAAGTAAACCACAGTACAAATCCACAGTCAAGGACTAGCTATGCATGAATGTTAACTGTAAAAGGAAGTAAAGAAAAACCTCAAAAACTTAGATACCACTGACAATGAAAACGGTAATAACATTGAATCATTACTACAGACATTCATAACTGAAATTAAAACGCTCTTTCTCAGTATAATGGAACAGGAAAGCCAGCTACTGAGCAGTATCATAGCTATGTTAAATAAAAAATGAGAAATTTAAAAATCGTATCATGGTATGCAAATGGTATTTTAAACCATTTAGCCGAGGTACAGATTTACATCACAGAAAATTATGTCGATATTCTTAATCGGAGACGCATCTTACAAATACCAGATTCGCCAATTTCATGGGATACAACTCATATTTTACTAACCATCCGGATGGTACGGCGCATGGTGGTATCGGCATCATAATAAAAAGTGAAATAAAACATTATGAACTAAAAACATATAAATTACATTATCTACAATTAACCAGTGTAGTACTTCAATGAAGGCCCGAATGAAACGATTAGCGTCTCAGCAGTTTACTGTCCTCCAAGACACAATATAAACAAAACAATCGCCGATTTTTTCGGCTGTACATACATAATAGGAGGCGATTACAATGCGAAAAATATTTACTTCCGGTCTAGACTGCAGAAGTTAGTCAACATGTAGTCAGGAAAATACATAAATTAAAATTGCATAATAAATACACAAACTGGGATGTATTTCGAAATCAACTTGAACGCGCGATAAATCTGAAGATACAGTTAAAAACGGAAAAACAAATAGAAGAATCAATAGAGTATATTATTAGAGTTATACAACAGGCTGCATGGGAATCTACGCCAAAAGAAAAGTATCAACCTGTTACTTATTATCCTAATGAAGTTAAAAAAACAGTCCAATTAAAAGAACATTAAAAAAAGCAATGGCAGACATCAAGAAATCCTATTCATAAAACAGCACTAAACAAACAGACGAAGTTTTTAAAAACTTTATTGCAAGATTTGAAAAAGAAATCATTGAAAGATAGTTTGAAAATGACTACTCGTTGTGGAAAGCAACAAAAACTTTTAAAAGACCTGTACAAGCGGTACATTCGATAAGAAAATTCGACCGAACTTGGGCAAGGATGAACTTAGAAAAAGCAGAAACATTTGGTAAACATTTCGCAAATTTATTCCAACCGCATCCTGGAAATAGAACGTTAAAATCGAATATTGTTTACTGTTATCATGTTTACAAACCATAAAACTTACATCTCTAGGTGAAATTAATAATGCGGTAAAAACCCTAAATCCGAATAAATCATCCAGTTATGATTTAATTACCGCGAGGATTTTAAAGGAATTGCAGCGAAAAGGTTTTATACTATTGAAGTATATTTTCAATGGCAATGATTCGGCTGCGGTATTTTCCTGTACAACTGAAATTGTCGCAGATTATCGTTATAAAAAATCACAGAAATCACCAACAGAACCGAGTTCGTATCGGCCCATCTCGCTACTGTTTGTATTATCTAAGCTTTCTCTGAGAAACCTCTACTAATCGATGATAGAGGTTTAATACCGAAACATCAATTTGGATTCAGATCCAAGCACGGTACAATAGAGCAAGTACATCGTACAGTTAACACTATTAAGATGTCCCTCGAGGAAAAAAAATATTGCTATGACGTGTTTTTGTACATATTCGACAAAGTCTGACATGATGGCCTATTACACAAAATTAAGCAACATTTTTCATGTTAATTATACCAGTTGCTTCGGTCTTACCTAAGTGAAAGGTATTTTTATGTGAAATATGAAGATTCATCAGATATATACCCGGTGAAAGCAGATGTGCCACAGGCTAATGTACTTGGACCACTACTCTACCTCATTTACACATTAGATTTTCCTACATTCTCTGATGTAGAGATAGCGACTTTTGCTAATGACACTGAGATTTTGTGTCCTGACCTGTGCCCCGTCAGAGTGCGCAATACCATCCAGGCGGCAGTCAACGAAGTTTCGTCGTGGCTTAACCTAATGAGGATCAAGGCCAATGAAAGCAAATCAACACGAGTAATCTTTACTAACAGAAGAATTGATCTAACAGAATACATAGTCCTAAACGGTGCTGCAATTTCACAGAAATCAGATGTAAAATATCTCGTTACGTACCTTGATGAGCGTCTAAAGCGGAGAAAACACATAATAGCAAAGCGCACCGAGATAAATATAAAACTGAGACAGATGTACCGGTTATTAAACAAGAAATCGGAAGTGTCCGCTGAAAATAAATTACAATCAAATTTTGAAATTAGTTTGGCGTTATTGTTCTAAAAACAGTAACATATCGATTATTCAGCGGTTCCAGAATAAAATCCTCCGGATGGTTGTCAGTGCACCGTGATACATCACCAACTTAACGCTCCGCAAAGACCTTGGAATGTGGTTTGTTCTGGAGGTAATATCCAGCTACGCAAAAAAAATTATGCTCATAGACTAGAGGTGCACCCGGGAAACATGGCGATCGGGTTGCTGGATAATTCGCTAGAAGTTCGTCGGCTTGACAGAATCGAGCTGATGCTAGTCTACGAGATAAGTTTTGATGACTGTTTTAGCACTTACCGATGGGTAGGCTGCTAATCATGCCATCTGCATAAAATATTAAAATTTCCAAATAGCGACCATCCGCTAGGAAAGGAGGGGAATTATTATGTATATTTTCTGAAATAATCGTTGCTCTTATGGACGGTGTTATTTCTCGCGGACGCTAGTCTTGTCGTTACACGTCATTCTTATAGCATTCTTATGCAACGTCGTAACTTATAATCGAGAATCGTTAATTTATAACCGGGTTAAAAAAGAATCTCCGGATTTAATGCGGTACTTTAATTCAATTGTCCTGACTTCCTTTTCATTAACAATGAATTAGGTTGATCTTTAGACTTCTTTACTAGGTTTATCGTAAAAATTGTTTTCTAAATACAAAATTACGGTAGTACAATTCGCATTCAATATATTTTTTCAGAACATTGTAATTTAGTAATTTTTAGTATAGCGGCGCAGTTAAACATGGATGTATTAATTTTTTTTTATTGATACATCTTATATTCGAAAATGATACGACCATCCCATGTTTAGTTGCATTTTTGGCGGTTATAACCAAATTGGCGTTTAAAACTTTTCTCCATTAATATCAATTACTTACTTCGATGATGTTAACTGTTCATTTGTATCAGTTTTAAGTACAGTTTTAAGTATAATTTGTGCTTTAAAAAACAATGTTTAACTTTCATTAAGTATCGTTTGACTTAACATGATTAACGCCGCGCAACACTGACAATCGATACGTAGAATGAAATTCTTATAAAATGGCTATCGCATAATTTCACTGGTAGCTTATTAATATTCACTTTCATTATCTGTATAGGAAATAATATTTTATAATCGTGAAAGTGTGAAAATGTTTTTTTTAATATGTATATATATATGTATGTATGTATGTATTATGTGAATACCTTGAAAAGCTACAAAAAAAAACAAAACGAATAATTCTGTTCTACGTGAATTAAATCGAAAATATCGATTACTAACAGTAATATCGATACTGAAGTTTTTTGGGCACGTTCTGCGGTGCGGGTAATATGGCAAAAATTGCTGTCCAAGATAAACCGCTATGCAAACGGAAGAAAGTACGACTAGCAACAAGGTGGATAGACGCAGTTGTTAAAATAGCTGGACTGAATTTAGAACAGGCAATCATGCTGGTATATAATCGGATGGCGTGGCATGCAGTGGTTAACAGATACGTGCAAAATTTAACAGATTAACCAATTCATAGTCATTACATATCGGATACGATATTAGACGAATAAGATAAGATTAATATATGTGATGTGTGCGGATGTAATTATCGACACGCGTTGTACCATATGTATATACTAATGACGCGAGTGCAAATGAAAATTTGTTTACAGCGACGTAGCTAGTCTTATGTTTAAACGGTCATTTATTAATTTGTACGTAATCGTATTATTAAAACGAACAGAAAAATTCTAAAACAAAAAACCGATTTCACATACATGATCTTCTATTGCGCGAATTTAATGTTTAGTAGTCGGTATTTTTGGTAAAAATTATAAAAAGCGAAAGTGATACTTTATTACCATGTTAATAATTATTATTCTAATTAACAGTTTTTCCTTGTAAATAAGATTGATAATAATTTGTACAAATTAACTGTAATTTGTTTATAGATATTTATCATAATTTTACTCTTTTTATACAATGCCGGACTTTCGAAAATAATTTATTGCTATCGAGATTGATTCACTCAATTAAATAAGTCGTCTCGTGTGTGTAAATTCTAAATCATATTCACTCGAGATGTATACTGTTTATTTCACCGGACCGTAGTTTTTAAATATATAATGTATAATTGTCTAATATTATACTCATTTATAAGCGTACGAGATAAACTGTATTAAAAACGAAATATTAGAAGCTTTGTAAACTAATATCACCCTGGTGGGTTGTTCAATGTAGTAGTGGCCACTTTTTTTTCTTTTGATGGATATAATAAAGCAAAATTTCTAATTTAAGAATAAAAGCCATATGTATATTTTAAAATTAAAACATAAAGTCGCAAAAAAAAAACCCGCTAAATTACAGTTTTCTCGTATATAGTTAAAAATTATACAAAATATTACACTGTTCGACAGAATTCCGAATAATAAATTACTTGAGAAACGATGTAAATAACACACCTATTATGCCGAACTGTCTTTTTAATTTGACGTAAATTATCTAAAAATTAAACAAATTCGGTAGATTTCAATAATACCACAAATAAAAAACTATTATTAAAAACCAAAAACAAAGTTAAAAGGAGGGGAAAAAATAAACATAAACCACGACGAATAAAACAGATGTAAATAAAATAACAAAAAGTTCTGTGTAACTTCACTTGTATATTGTGTATTGATAAAAGTAATAATTATTATCTACGGATAATCGGATTTTAACGTTAGTACCGCCTTATAAATGTGTAAACCTGTTGTCGAAACTAAAATAGTTCATTGATATATATAAAAATGTGTGTGGTATATGTTTTTTTCCGTTAATTTTTAAACTTTTATTTCTTACAAACAACGACTCTGATTGGTTACACGCATCGTTAAAAAATTAGTCGTGTGTATTGCGTAAATGTTATTAATTAATTAATTGTATAATTTCGTATGCCAGATTGTTAATGTTTAAACGATTTATTTATATATATATATATATATTATTCGTTTTCCATATAAAAATATTTTTTATTAATCAATTTTCTTTAAAATCTCAAACCGACCCTACTTTTCCTAGAATTGATTATTTTCGACTATGTGTACTTTACGCGTTATATATATCGCGTTACGAATATTGAGATTACTACATACGTGTGTAACATCTGTTTAAATAACGATCTCTATTTATTTAATTTTCTCGCGTTGATTCTAAATTACGAATCGCGTGAAATATTTTCTTTTATTTGGTTTTGAAATAACATTTCAAATGAAAAATGGAACGTGATATTTTAAATTATCTGTTAAACCGTTTCAGACACATTATTTTATGTATCGCGCATAAACATTCGACGCTGAAACAAATTTTACTCGCAATAAAGAGCACTTGGCTTAGAATATTTAAATTATAAAAATATTTATATAACACATTAAACATAATTTAGAATTATCTAAAAAAAAAAAAAACTGTATTGTACATAAAATATTATTTTTACATTTTTGTCGGTCCCAAGTTATTTTCTTTAATTGTCTCAAATATCGCGCGTAAAAAATGTGTCACCGAAAGTATCGATTTTTTTACACGTGATAGTTGAAATAATTTATATATATATATATATATATATATATATATCATCACGTGTTGCGTCTTCGATTTCCAAAGATTGCATAAACCAACATCTGTATATAGTTAAATCGAATATCTACATCTATGATCGTCTGCTCCTTGCGGTTATCCACTATGTCCTTAACGTTTTTTATATATGTATGTATGTATGTATGGAATAATAAAAAAAAAAAAAAACTCGTACAGATAAAAACGTAAAGTAATATTTCGTTTATAATGCCGGTTTTTTAGTTGTTAATGTATTTTTTATATATTTTTTGAAGTCGAAAGACACTGATATAATAAGAAATTTAGTTTTTAACTAAAAACACCCTCACTCTATAAAATACGAATAATTTTAAATATAATGATGGAGGTCCCGGCACAAATACATGAACCTCCACACTTTAAAATTAACTTATTGCGATGGAAGAAAGGATGAGAATACACTATGTTACATCGAATAAAGAGTAATGAGCTTTTGCGTTAATTAAAACATAACGAAAAAGGAAAAAAAAAATAATACGGATATTATCTTATATCCGAATAAGAAAAAAAAAAAATGGCAAAATCATAACAAAACGCTCGGATAGAAGGTATTACAATATCAAAATAGTAATGACAAACTAGTGGAAAATAGTTATTTTTAAACATTAAAATAGTTAAAATATTAAAATACAAATAATATAAATGTAAGATAATTGACCACGTTACAAAACTACAAACTCTGCGATTGTATTGGTGGTCACGGTTGATTTAAGCGCTAATTGCAGAACTGAGATTTTGAATTTTAAGCGCATGACCTGTTCAGCCAACAACAAAAAAAAAACTACTAAGAGGATATACATGCAGTTAATACCAAACTTGTGACGACGGGCAGTGAACGCAGGTCAAATGAACAAAATATGATGAACATCATCAACATCACCTATAGTACAACAGATGCAGACAGGACTACTATAATAAGTCGAAAACTATGAAGACAGGAACTAAACATGACCCGTCAACACCTGATCACTGTAGAAGTTGACGTCGAAACTCGACATTTTCAGACCGCATAGAAATATCTAGTAGAAAGGCATTCCCCTCAGTTTCAATCCCACCTGCCTTGCAACTTCTCAACCAATAAAGGAGCGATATGTTTTTTAAATTTTGAATTAGGCATAGACTGCACTGATATATTATCCAGCCGGTTAGAATGTTTCGAGTAACACGTCCCACCCCCTTTGTTAATGTATTATACAGGTATTTTTAGAATTTAAACACTTAAAATAGTTAATAATTAAATGAAAAATAAATAATTTGTCGATCGACCGTAGGCAATTTTATGTTGTTGTTGTTTTTTGTTGCAATTATTCTATAATTTATAACTAATAAATTGTTTATTATTATTATCTCAGTGAGAGAAATGAATCGCCAGATGATAGCCGTTCTTCAGGTGATAGTTTCGGTTAGCGCCGCTTTCGTTTTCGGATTTAGTGGAATCGAATACGTTAGCGGACAATTGGCCACTGATACGAGACTTTTTTTGGGACTATTTTGCGCCGGCATCGTAATGACGGCCGAATTATATTTTCTAATTAAGAAGATTCACACTGACGAAATTACTCAGTCGGATACCAATCATTGTAATCGCGATCATCCACATCGGGAATAATAAAATTAACATATTTTAATATCGAAGTATTTACTTATATATATATATATATATATATATATATAGTACCTGGCGGTTGAGTATATTTATATAAGAATTACATACTGTTAAAAACCGTTATGTACATAACTATTTTAATCGTGTAATTGATAAATTTCTCCCTAGTTACGACCAAAAATTTCAATTTTGACAAATTTTAGGGACCTCGCTGTTTTTTGTTTAAAATCATTCTTTCATAAAAATACTTTCGGAAAATCCGATACTTTAAATCGAAACAGTGTCGAAGATATATAAAAAGTTAATTATATTTACTAAAACATAGGCGGTAAAAGCAAATTTCTAAGCTTACGCATTCAAACGGTTAATGCGTCGAGCTGAAATTTTTAAAGTATATTTATATAAGCATCGAGAAAAAATCTAAATTTCGGAAAATGATGTGTTCTCGGGGTTGCTGTCCAAAATTGCAGCCCATTTCAGGTGTGTACAAAATTTCCTGCAAATCGTTACAGCCGTTTAATATATATAATCATCATCATCATAATGTGGTATAACCGTCCGTGAACTGGTTCGTCCCTATGCTTGTCTTTTTCCATTCATATCTTCATTTCCGAGTAACTGGATCTTCAGGTTATCTATCTGGATAGATAAATCTCGGTCTACTCCTTATTCGTTTTCCTGAAACATATCCTTCAATTGCATCTCGCAGCAATCCTCCATGTCAAATATTTATCACGACTTTTGTTTTATCGATATTTATCGCTGATCCTATCGTTTCAGAACAGTTATGAAGGTCATCACGTCCTGCAACATGTAGACATTATTACTAATTAACTCCATCGGTAAAACGCAAGTGATAGATCCTCTTCTCCTTAATATTATTTTTGAATCCCAACGAAAATTTTTAAACAGCTTTCCAAGGAAGCTATAAAAACCTTCGAAGATATTGAGTCCCTTTGTGTGACATCCCTTTTTAATGAGATTATATCTTTTTTTATGTATAATTTATATATATATATATATATATATATATATATATATATATATATATATATATATATATATATATATATATATATATATATAAGCTTTACTTGGGAGTTGTAAAAGTTTCTAAGTATATTGATATATTCATATCATCTGTACCATGTTGTTCGAACTACTTTTCATGTTTCCACATTATCAAATTCTTTCTGATAATCTATAAATACCGTGCGTAATTAAAAATTATATTTTCTGTACTTAGAAATTAAGACCTTCATTGCGTGAATGTGATCATGCTGTTGAAATCGGGTTGAAACCCGCTTGCTCGCAAGGTTCATGATAATTTATTTGTCATCGGCCGATTTGCAATACTTATATGAAGCCGGTAAATATGTGATAGTATGCTAACTGGTCTATAGTTTGTCGCGGAATGGAATTTTTCTTTAAACATTTATTAAAAAGATCTTTTAGCCAAACTCAACTTTTTCTTCTTTAATTATTTTTGGAGTTAGATCACCTTCGTACTTGAAAAAGTACGAATACCTTATTATATAATGCGAAATATAATATTTTTTTTAACAAATTAAAACGATTATACAAATATAAATTGATAATCAAAATGAATTTAAACGAAAAAGTTATTCCCGTATAAAACGTAATTCATTTGGAGGATAATTAAAGTAAATATTCCGAAATTATTTTTGCCAGAAGACAATTTTAAATACGACTTTACTTACGTGTAAAAAATTCGAAACAACCTTTTTTGTCATTTTCAATTTTCAAGTGTTACCGTTGCGACATTACTTGTTTATGACGTGATTGAACATGACAAATTTCATACGTAGTGTCCTTCGGATAGACGTAATCCGTATAGTTCTAAATATTTATTTGTATACGCGTATGTTATATGTTTTATATATATATATATATATATATATATATATATATATATATATATATATATATATACTTATCAAAGAAACAGTTTTAAGTGGCAATTTTCTTGGGCAAAGAACTACAAAAATCCCAAGATAAGCAATGTCATTATTAGGTATTCCTTTTTGAAACTTAAATAAATGACGAATGCAATAAATATTTTTGTGCATTTTTTTGTTCCTATGTGGCACCTTTATTTTAATTTGAAAATACACTTTTAATATTCAAAATATTTGTCGTTTGGTTTATTAAAAGGATTGCTGTTTAGTCATGAAGCTTACTATATAAAAGACAATTAGCTAGCTAATAATTCGAATTTCTCCGTCAGTTTTGACTGTGTCGCATTGATGTGTTAAATATAAATTATATGTTGGATATATAACTATGGCATCGATATTTTTATTAAGCAGTTTCAGTGCACTATATATGTGTATATATATATATATATATATATATATATATCTGTGTGTAAATAACGAGAGTGATAGATGATGAACTAAACGGGAGCAACAAAATTAACATTAATTCCGGAAAAATATTAATTACTCTTAAATTGGTTTCTTTGTTTATTATCGAATGCAACTTGTAACTATTTAATGTTTTGTACGTATTTTTCACGCAATTATTATTTATCGATTTTCAATTTTACACTATTTTACAAAATTCATGTTATTACTGGTCATTATAATTTTGTATCGATTCTTTGTCACAAATTTATTAGCTATAAAATAATACGTATATGTGATATGTATATATATATATATCGGAGAGTACTGATTTTATGAATTATGAACAAAACAAAATCATAACACAGTCGAATCACTATAAAAGTTATCTATTGCAAAGCTTTTCGACAATTACGCCATTACCATAAATCTTGCATATAAATTACCTGGATTATTCATATAACGACATTTTTATATATTTTTATGACTAACTTATGATACTGAAAGGGTTATAACTCTTGAATAATAAACATTGAAGGGGCAAAATCCTTAATTAATAACTGTTGGGGGGCATGGCCCCGGTATAATAACTTCTTCTTCTTGGGTGAAGCAGCTTACAGTACGGATTTCCAATAATTCAAGAAATCAATTGCATTACCTTCCAGTTTCATGACGTCTTCAAAAGTGCATTTAACCGGACATGCCTTACACGAAAACAAGTGAGCGATAGACTGCTCATCGTTGAACTTTCTGAAATTCGCCATTTTTTCAAATTATCGCCGGTCCGTCCAACTTGTGTCCGCAATCTGTTGAGAGATCTCCATCGAGCTTAGTTTAGGTCTGCGTTTACGGAAAACTCCTCTGTAAGTTTAAGCCATGGCTTCGTTTTCAACTTTCAAATTACGGAGTTTTATTACTACCATTTGTCGACTGAGACTCGGCAGTAGTCGCCTGTCTGCTTCGTTACACAAGTTGAAACTTATTAGTTCTCCTAATTGCTCTCATCCTATGGATACCCATTTAGTGGTCGATGTTATCCTCGAGTGTTCCAATCATAGTAATTTTCGTGTTGCATTTCACAGCCTTAAAGTTCCGTTTCCTATAAATATTGCATTTCTCTTATTACACCAAGGTACTTCGGCTGGCCATAATTTTGTTCCTTGCCATACAAAATTCAATTTTTCTCGTTCTAAATGGCTTCTTAAATGGAAAATTGATACTTGTTCTTTTTTTTTTTAATTTGGTTTAAGTTGATTAAGTACATAATATTCCGAAAGCTTGTTTAACATTTGTTAGCCTGTCCTCTACTAACCCAAAACTTGTTTCTTGAAATGTGATTGCTAGATCATCTGCGTAAATGTAATGTTTCATATCTGCGAAAATCGGTTGATCATTTGTATATATATTGAAAAGAATCGGTGAGAGGACAGCTCCTTGCGTAAGACCATTCCGTTGTTTTCTCCACCGGCTAGATTTACCGTGTAGGTCAACGTAAAAACTGCGGTTCTCTAATAATGTTTTGATAAGCTTTGCCAATTTAAGATCTCTAGTCATATTGTATAATTTTTCTAATAATATCCTATGATTTACAGTATCGTACGTAGATGAGAGGTCTATAAAACAGCACCAGTCATTAGCTTATTTTTAAAACCATCTTCATTGTACGAGATTAAGAACTTGTCCAGTGCATGATTTACCTGGTCGGAAGCCTGCTTGTTGCGGTATCAAAGCTTTATATATTTTGTCTATGTTTCCGGCATAAAGGAGCCGTTCAAAATGTTTAAATAGATGACACAGTAGCGAGATTGGTCGGTAGCCATTGACATCATCCTGAGATTTACCAGGTTTGCGGATTGCAATAACTTTAACTTTCCTCCATAGTTTAGGAATTCGGTCATCTGCAATAATATTATTAAATAACTGCAATAATATTATTAAATAACTGCAATAATATTATTAAATAACTGCAATAATATTATTAAATAACTGCAATAATATTATTAAATAACTGC
Organism: Coronaproctus castanopsis; assembly: GCA_032883995.1. Lineage (NCBI taxonomy): Eukaryota > Metazoa > Arthropoda > Insecta > Hemiptera > Monophlebidae > Coronaproctus > Coronaproctus castanopsis. The sequence goes on from CM065053.1 coordinate 183,178,465, forward strand.
AATAATATTATTAAATAACTGCAATAGCCAACTCGGAGTTGCGGGACCAAAATGTTTAATCTGTTCTACTGTAATGTCATCAACTCTTGATGCCTTAGCAGTTTTCATTTTGTTAATATGATCGATACAGCTAGGTTCATTTTGGACGTTACATTTTAATTTAGGTTTATGAAGCTTATTTTTTACTCCTGGTTTACCATTAACTATCAATTGGTGAGCAATTTGGTTACTTGTAACCTTGGCTGGGGTTCTACTTTCCGTTTGGGTCGCAGTTCAGTTTTCTCATTAGCATCCATGTCTTTTTACTATTACGCTTCATATCAACAGATTCGATCGTTTCTTACGGCATTCTGCAATATGTGATACGATTTTCTCACCTGCCGTCATGGTTTCTTCTGCGAAAGGATCGCTATTAAACATCTCTTCATAACGGTTATATAGTAGGGTTGTCTCGTCATCTAGTCCTGGGATGTAGTTAGTTCGACAGCCTGTAGGGATATGTTTTCTCGATATCCTTTTAATTATGGTTAACAAATGTATCATATTCCTTTGGTGCTGGTTCAATTTTTTGTATTTCAACATCTGTTTTTTTTTAAAAAGCATTCCAGTTGGCTTTAGGAAAATGAAATCAGGGTTATATCCGCGTTTCCATCTGGCGCTGGCGAACGATGCCGGTAATTTTGGATCATGAACCAATATCATATTTTCCAACTCTAGCCACTGTTCAATAAGTTCGCCATCGTGATCCGTATTGTCATATCCCCAGTTTATTGAGCGGCTATTAAAATCTCCGAAAACAATATTATTTTTAGCGTTTTTTAAATTTACTGTCGTCGATGGTTGGGATAAAACCAGTGTTAGGTGGTTTGTACACTGATGTAACAGAACAGTTCTGAAACTGAATCGTAATAATTTCTGTTTCATCATTCTGTATTTCCGTTGACATTACATTAATATTAAGTTCTGTGAAAACCACACATCCGTGTTTTTCGTGGGGAATTTCTGCAGCGACTCTCATTCCTTTAATATTTTGGCCGTTTATGTTGTCTGCCACGATGCGTTTCTTGAGCGCATATTACATCGCAGTTGTTTGCTAAACATAAAATTGTTTCCTTAGTATCCGTCAGTACTTCGACATTAATGCTGGCCACTGTCAATAATAACTTTGAGAAGGCGTAGTTGACGCCTATGTATATATACGTGTATAAAAAATAAATACACGAAAATTAAAAAGGTAAACAAAATAATAATGATAAAACGCAGAAAGACCGAAAGTTTCGAGAATAATCTGAATTACGAAGTACGTATTTTCTATTTTTAAACTATACGTGTGTACATTAAATTTGATTAAACTTCGATAACGTTTGAAAAAATTTTTAAAATTGAAACTTTCCGGAAATATCAACTGAGCAGCAAAATATCTGGGTTAGACGGTATCGATCCGATAACATTATCTATTATTATTAAAACCTAGTTCATTACTTTATAACAGTAATGATCAGTGATAATAATAGTCGGACGTTGTATAAACCGATGTGTCATTTCTATCGATTTTTAATAATCGTTTTAAAATTTAACGCTTATAAAAGCACGAGAAAGTTTGTCAACGATAGATGTTTATTTTTAAAAAATATTAATAATAAAATTAAATTAAAAGCTGAAAATTGAAAAACCACTCGCTTAAAATCTTTCAGTATATAATGATTTTAAAGTAAACGCGTTCTACTCTCGACTGTAATATTTTTTGTTGTTTTTTTTTAACCCGTTCAATCACAATGATTTGCACAAACTTTAACGCGTGTACTTTTATAACAACGAAAGTTTGCTTAACATTAAAATTCTAGAAATATTTGTCAAAAATCATGTAGCGATATTATACACGAAATATTACTGTATATTTTCATCTCCTCGAGTTATTTTCGAAAATGATTTCGTATAAAATGTATAGTTTTGTGTAATTGATGATACCCGATTGAAATGGTCAATCTTTTATTTACAGAAATATCATTCTTCGTAATAAGTTAATAATAATTCCATTCGAGGTGTCTCGATGATTATCTAGATTTGAAATTAAGTCAAAAAATAGAGTATTATACAATATGGAATATTTTGCTTATTGTAAATGATGTTGTTCCTAGATTTTCGCTATTACAAAAACCAACAAAAATGATTATTTTCGGACGATACGTATTTTGAGTGTAAAATTAATTTTTACACGATATCACACTTAATAATATAACGATCAGCTGCGTTATTAGTTAACGAAATGCAACTCTATTCCATATTGTTCATCGTATTAATTTATGTTTATTAATTTTAAAGATTAATATGGTAAATAGAAATTTTTCTAAAAAGAAAAAAAATATATTTAAAAATTCGCACAATTTACAAACTATATCGTCTGGATCGGGTCGTGAACGTGTTATTTTCACAGATCGTAATATTTGTGAATATATTATTCGTTACGTAATTTCGTTTATTTTATCGGAAATTTCTTTAGGGAATTACACATTCGCTTAAAAATTTCTCCAAACCAAATATTCTGAAACAAAAATCACATCTGAACGAATGTAACATACTAAGTAGCGTACATTTTAGTCGCTACTAAAAACGCTATATAGGTAATATAATTCGACCGAAGCATCGATGCGAAAACCGATATCATTGATAAATTCGTATATATATATATTTTTTAATAATAACGCATATTTGACATTAGAAATGTTATAAAATTCGATCATTACAAATTAAACACCCATTTATACGGCGTACATTCTATGAAACATATATATAAAAAAAAATAAGTATTTTATTTTTTACCCTTAAACAATTAATATCAATGTGTCTACATCGGTACGAAGGTTTTATTATTACTAAATACGAATACCAAATTCGAACAATTCTTACGCTAATAATACGAAAATTAATCTTAATCCTACTTAAATACAGTTTAATACAAACGGAATAATTGAACGTAATAAACGTAAATTCGTTATATAATTTTAATTAAATTAAATTGTTGTTTTAGTATTTAATAAACCGTCGATATATATATATATATATATATATAAATATAGCTTAATGTTACGAATATAAACCCACTTGTAGAAAAATAAGTAAAATTGAAATTTTTAAAATTCGTATAAGAAGAATGTTGACGAATAATAAGTAGGATATAATATATATATGAAAACTTTTATTTTAAAGATGTACTTCGTTGTTTTTCATTATCTTATAACTGCCCTTCTTTAGGAAAGTATGAATAGGAGCCCAACTGATAAGGAGGCTCTTCTTTTTACTGGGCGGCTCTGTCGGAATACTGCATTCTTCGTACAGTTTATAATACAACGGAGATCCGTTGGAGCCTCTAGTTCGTATATGTCCACCTAGCATGCCCGGTTTAATATAGGAGCCGCCGCCGGCGAGATGGCTTCTTCTTCTACTGACCATTTCTCCGACGAAATAAGCGATTAAATATACGATAACTAAAATAACGCTGATCACGAAAATCGCTTGCCATATGATCAGGTTACTTTCGCTTTCTACTACGATTTCGTTCAAATAAGTATGACCGCTTTGAGCGGAATTGTCGTTAACGTTCGACGATGCTTTATTCGTACGACGATCCGTAAATAAGTGATCGACATCGTCGACTTCTTCATCGACCGACCGTATCGGTGACAAAGCCAATTTATGTTGTTCCCGCTGCGACTGTTGATCAGCGACAGGTTGTATAGCCGATAGCGGGCAAATATCGCTGACTAATTTATTCCATCTGAATTTATCTTCGGTCGTTATCGCGAACGACGACGGCTGCTCGTTCTTGTTATTTTGTTTTTCGTAATAAGGATCCACCTGTCGATTCATCATCCATTCGATAACGTCGATGGTAGGCTTGACGCATTCCAACGGATTTCCGCTCAGATCGATCTTCTCTAATCTGTTTAACGTATTAAAATCGTACACGTGCAAACTGGTCAAATTATTACCGGATAAATCTAAATAGGCTAAATTCGAAAGCACGTTATATTCTTTCAAAGCGTGTTTATGATTATCCCATACGTGATTTAAACGGCAATCGCTAGCGTCTAACAGTTTTAAATTCGGCAAACTGATGAACGTCAATACGGATAATTGCAATATAGGATTACCGCTTACGATTAACTTGATCAATTGATTGTTATCGTCGAAAAGAGTCGGCGATAACGTTTCGATACGATTATTCGACAAATCCAATTGACTGAGTTTGGTCAAGTTTACGAACAGATTAGAATCTAGATCGCGAAGAGCGTTATTATTCAGATTTAGAATGCTTAAACCGGTCATGCCGGCGAAAGGTGTACCGTTCAAAACGGTCAAACCGCACGATGCCGCGTCTAATCTGATTAACGCCGGATGATTACCGATAAATCCGTCTCCTTCGACTAACGTTTTCATTTCTTTATTGCCGGACACGGACAGAGTTTCTAATTTGTAATTCTTTTTGAAAATACCGCGCGGTAACGGACCGACCAGAATATTGTACGATAAATCTAAATGCTTCAACTCTATTAAATCGTCGAAAGCGTCTTCGGACAATATTTCGATTTTGTTCGAATTGAAATTTAAATACATCAAACTCGGCATACCTTCTAAAGTTTCGCGCATTAACAGTGACAGTTTGCATTCGTTCATGTGTAATTCTTGCAATTCACTAACGTTGATTCCTTTCATCGACTCGATCGGATTGCTTTTCAATTTCAGTACAGTCAATTCGGGATTATGTCGGAATGTATCTTTATCGATTTGCGTTATTAAATTATACGATACGTCCAATTCTTCTAAATAAACCAGATCGCGGAAAACTTCTCTAGGTAAGGTTTTTAGATAGTTGAAGGATAAATTTAAAAATATCAAATTTCGCATCTGACTGAAAGTTAACGGCAGTATTTGCGATAACTGACAAAATGAAATATCGAATTCGGTCAACGACGTCGAGCGTAATAAATACTCGTGCGGAGTAAGCAATAGCTGCGTCAGTTGAAGCGGATTGCCGCTTAATTTTAAATGATGTAAATTTGTATTGTTAGCGAACGTGTCCGGATGTATCAGAAAAAGTCGATTATCGGCCAGATTTAAATCGAATAAAGAGGACAGTCCATTAAACGCGTTAACGTTGATTTCCGTCAAAGAACTATTGACTATTTTAATCGATTCGACATTTTTTAAACCGAGTTTCGTAAATACGTTACTCGCTAAAGCCATTTGTGTTTTGTTTTCATTAGCGATGGTTAAATGTTGAATCGGCTTCAGAAAAAATTGATCGTCCGGATTCAGTTCGGTACAATGCGCGTTGATACCGCCGATGCCTTCCGTAACGCATTTACAATGTTGCGGGCAGAAACCGTCCGCTACACCTATTACGCTCGAACCAGTCAACAACAGTAGCGACCATGTTAACGGCAATATTAGTAGGGCGGAGTTACATTCCGCGGATGTCATTCCTACACACAAAAAAAAAAAACAAGGAAATTTACATTCGCGATATATATATAAAAAAAAAAACAATTAATCTTTTTCGAAGGAAATAAGATAAAGAATAGGATAAGAATATGAATGGGGGAATTTTATCCTGTCGAAAAGTTTTAAGCGTATTAATGATAATCGTTAGTTATTTTTCGATCAAACGTGAAGTAATGTTTAAACAGTCTGATATTTCTCAATATTTCGTAGCAGAACACAGAAATATAGGAAAGAACTCTTATCTCATTTTATCATTCGGCTCGGTAAACATTATGACAATTGTAATTTTTCGAAGTAACTTGTGTAACCTTAATCATAATAATAAGTACTAATAAACGTCGCGTACAGTGGAACAGGTCATTACAATTTTTCCTGGTATAAAATTATAAAAAACATTGCCGAAAGAATGTTTTTCTTTTTTGAAATAACATTTAAATACATTTCATTTTCTAAGGAAAAAAATCATAAAATTATAAATTCTTTTTAAAAAATAGAACGAAATCGAACAAAATTATTGTTTACTATTCTGGCTATTCGTATACTTACTACATAATACAAAATACGAAATAAAACATCGGAGTAAAAATAAAATATCGAGATTTGATTTTTTATTAGGCTTACTGATATATTACATACTTCCGCGATTAAAAATAAACAATTTTAACATAACAATACGAGTCGTTTTTAGATATTAGGAAATGTTCTAGCTCGATTTACATCAAATTAATAAAATTTTACACACAAAATAACACACTCCTAAATATATAAATAATTCGTGTTTTCTTTGTTATTAAATAAAAATTCATATTAAAAAGACCTAAAGTTTACAATCTATTACTAATCTATTAGACATTATATTTGACACCAAAATAACCGTTTTAACATCGTTTTCCACAACCTAAAAATTAATATATAATATCGAATAATCAAAATTGAATTTAAATACTCAGTTACACAGAGAATTCAACCCAAAATTTAATTAGCGAACTCAATTTTTGTTTACCTAATGCCGAATTCTTATATTTAATTTCAAGCGTCATAAAGATGAAAGTTGAAAATTATACATTAAAATAACAACTGTTTATAAAAACAATTTTAATAGTGATGAAATACTATATGTCGAGGAACCGAGCATACATTATTAAAACAACAAATTGGACAACTTCGTAATAATATCAATGAAACCCATTAATCTTGTATTCTTACATACACAACTAAGAAAAATAAAAAATAGTTTTTAGATAAAACCATTAAACTACGTTATAAAGTTAACATAAACTGTTAAAATTAAACGAAAAAACAGCGTCAATTTTTGTAATGAATAAGTTAATATCTCGTCTATCGACGGACAGTGCAATAAGAAAATTATATTCATAATTTCATGAAATAATATGCCGACATTTTAATAAATAAAAAATCATATTAACACGTCGTTTTGTAAAATTTTAAAAGTATTAATATAATACATATTCAATAGACTTCGAAAACGCGTACGATTCGGTTAATCGAGAAAGTCTAATGGAGATATTACAAGAATTTGGTATAGATCAACGAAGTTAATACTACAAACAGTAGTAGGAACTAAAGCTAAGGTATAAAATTGATGGGTCTAATTTCCGAAGCCTTTGAAATTAAAACGATGATCCCCAATATAATTCAATTGTGTCTTAGAAAAGATTATACGAAACGTTACCGTAGTCGCAAAATGTAAATAAGCCGATATGCTTGGCATACAAGATTGCCATTAATTGTTTGGCGTTTGCAGATGACCTAGAAATTTTGTCAGAAGATTTAAAATCCGCGGTAAAACAGATTAACCTCCTAAAAGAAGTAGCAGAAAAGACCGGTCTGCAGATTTCTTTCGATTATACACAATAAATGGCAAAACATCGGAACCTCGCCTCGATACATGAGCACAAAATACGGAAAAATAAAAAAAAAAATTAACCAAATTCAGATATTGAGGAGAGGTTATTCAGCAAAATGAACTGGATGGAGAGGGGTTGAAAATGAGGACAAGAAAAATGGAAAAGGCTTTCCAATTAACACGAAATATATACAACAAAAATCCATATCAATAAATGCTAAGATTATTACAATACAGTTATTAAACCGGAGTGTCTATATGCCAGCTAAATGTTTAGAACTAAATGACATTGGAAAAATTGAAATATTGGAAAGGAAAGAAAGGAAGATAAATTCTTGGCCGAAGAAAAGAAGGGGAAATGTTCAGCAATAGAGCTAATAAAAAAGCTATCCGATATTATACGGAAAAGAAGTTTGGCATTTTACGCACACATCCCGAGAATGAACGATAAACAAAAAGAATCAACATTTCAGTACATTGAAAACCAGCCCAAGGTGTTTTTTTTACACGAAACAGGATCACAATGAAGTGCAAATAGATAGTTCAACGATGTATAACAGAATTTAGAAATAAACTTAAAAAAATTGTCGGATTTAAAAAAATCAAAAACATCATCGAACTGGGCAAAAGTGGACGGACAATAGAAAGAAAAAAAATTGTGAAATTATGAAGAAATACTGCGAAGAAAGAGAAAAAATTTGTTGTTCTCACGTGGTTCATGGCCAAATTTGAAGAGAAGAAGACAATTTTTGACATGTGTAAGCATTTCGCTGTGTATAATTTTACGACTGATTATGTGAAACATTTTTTAAACACAAACCGTGGAATTTCATATCAGATTTTTTTTACTATTGTTTTCTTACATTACGAAATTATCGAACACATTATTTTTATAATTATTGTTAACATAACAATATACATTATTTAGAAAATAATTAGAGACCTTACAATATTGTGATAATCAAAAACAAGGTTGCGGAGGTTATACTAATTTTCAGGAAAATATTTCTTAATGTATAATTTTCCCTATTAATATATTTAAAACGTACGTTTATAATTTATTTTACACTTATTTATTAAGCTATTAGTTTAATCAAAAATAAATATTTGAAAAATTGTATTCATTATGTAATTAGTCTCCTATATTAGTGATTTTTTTTCATTTTGTAAAATAGTTTTTCATGACTATATTTCGAGTTAATCTCTTATCTTGCATTTTTGTTTAAAACAGTAGAAACAAGCGTAATTTCGGAACGATGTTTACGGTAAAATAAAAAAGTATGAAACGTTTATGTAAAATACTTTATACCTTTAGCAGGGTTTTTTTTCCAAGCCCAATATTAAATAATATAAAATATCCTGGTTCGGACATAACTATTTAGTCGGTGATTTTTATTATTATAAATATTTATTTGTAATAGTAAATAAGATTTATGAGCAATATGATAGTAAATTTGAACACAGTGATTATAATCATTCTACGCTTTTGATGCTCGTTTAAAATGTACGGTTAAAATATTATAAATATGAAAGAAAAATATATGTTTGCCGTAAAACGTGAAAAATACACATTTTCGTCACAATTATAATTTGCCAGGTATAAGCTTAATGATGACTTATGTTAATAAATACCACCTTTATGTGCTTATTTATAGAAGTGATTGACACAATTTAGATATAATTTACATATATAAACTTCCTACTTATTTTCCGATTTTAAATATAACCACGGTTTTTTTTTGTATATATTCTATAATTATTTAACAACATTTATTAATGCAGAAAACTTTGTAATGAATTGATGAACATACTTGTTCAAGTAATTTGTTTAATATTTGTTATAAACAATTCAAAATGTAAATATGTGTTCATTAGCACAATTGTTCCAAATACTGAAATATGTTATAAATCATATTTAAAATTGTATTATCTGTTCTGTTCACCTAATGATTGGTATAATTAAGTTGTTTTAATAAAAAGCGAATTCGTTACAATTTAAAACCAATATTAACGTTAAAACAACATGCTCAAACTTAACCATTTTTTTTGGCGTCCTATTATTTATTTAAACAAATTTAATAACTATATTTATTCTAGATCGCACGTGTATATACGCAGAAGATTATACCAAATTATTTCTTGTATTTAATTTTATAAAATATATTTAAATTTTCATTAACGGATACGGATAATACATATTAAAGTACTTAATCATAGTCAATAATCAAAAAAGCGATTTAAATTGTTCTCTTTACCAACGTTTTATACTTTTTATAACGCGCATATGTTGTAACATTTGTTTACATAATATACAGACACAATCAGAGATATACACAAACATGCTCCAGGTATATTATATATAAATAGAAATTTGACCTTACTATAATGATTATTCCGTCAAATATCACAATAATAATAATTATTATTGATGATACGTAATAATCTAAACTGAAATACGTACTTGTTTTTAATGAATATAGTTCACAATTGGAAAAAAAAAATTACACAATTTCACTAAATTTTAACCTAAAACACACAACTAAAACAAAACTTCAATAAATCCTATAACAAAAGCACGACGGAATAAATAAAGTCGTACAAAGAAAGAATTCTACTAACGTTAGACGCGTTCAACAGTCAGTCGGTTGTTTATAATGCACCTCCCGCTAACCGCACCCTGGAAGTTAAAACTGGTTATCTCTGAAAGAGAATGACGGATATATAAATTACAAACACCCAGTTTGGCATTCTCCTTGTACGGACTTGTTGTGTGCGTGTGTGTGTATGTGTTGATAATACGCTTAATCATTATCATCATTAGAACTATAGCGCTTCATCATGACCACTATTATCGTCGAACATCCTCTTCCCGCTATTTAATATAAAATATATTATTGTTATTATCATTGGGTATGCGCTAACCGCGCCGTAAAGTGGAAGTGGAATCTTTTGAGTATAAGTTAGTCTGTATATATATATATATATATATATATATATATATATATATATAAAAAAGAAGTTGATTGTCTTGTTTATTATATATATATATATATATATATATATATATATATATACATAAAACCATGAGTTGAGTGAAATATATGTATACGTACGGTGTAACCAGTTTCTTTTGTGTTCCCGTTTGTTCACTTGGTTGAATAATATTTTTCTACTGCCGCTACGAGGCAGTGTCACCAATTACTAGAAAGTAAATATTGTTTAAAAATAACTAGTGCCGGCCTTTTTTTAAACTAATGTAAGCATATATGATAATTTGCACCTGGAATTTACATTTAACTTTCCCCGTAAACATGAATAAAGCTCAATTATATCGAGGTTGTATTTTCATTTTAACGTTTTTCCCGTTTTATACATACACACAAACACACACATACACATTGTATATATATATATATCTGTTTAGACAAAATAAAAGCAACCTATTCAAACAGTCAGACTCCAAATTTGATTGGAAACATAATAAAACAGCAAAAATATATCAGTGTAGAAAAAAATACGTTGTATCTAAAAATGTTGGAATGTGCTGCCGTCGTACTAAACTTGCTATAAACCATTTTCAAGGGATTACATCGTTCGATTGCAACAAATCACTTTAAAATATGCTGGTGCTGTTACACTTACTGCCGGTTTATGCTATTATGTTTGTGTACATGTATATATATATATATATATATATATATATATATATATATAACGATGGATTCTCGATTATCCGTCGCGGATAAGCTAATTGTTACGTTTATAATGTGTACATACGCATATGCATACGTATATGTGTATACATATTATGTAATTCTTAAAGTAAAGAAGGTATTAAAACTTTTTCACAAAAAATCTGACACCATTTTTTGTTTTTTCAAAATCAAACACCTCTTCTTTACTTGAGATTGAAGTTTTTTTTTAGTACCACTTTATCACAGATGCATCGTCTGAATCTCTTGAGATATTAAATAAGTCCTTCGAAAGCTGCGTCATGGTTTATTTGCTTCTTCGTCTTATATTCTTCCCCTTCTTCGCTCTCCTCTGAAACCATGCTTGATGCTCTATTAACAATTTATTCATCAGTAAGATAAGCCTTGATCTTTGGTATCCTAATTAATCCACTAAACAATCTTTGTTTCGTCGACGTCACTTCCTTCTATAGCGGATTTCTTTAAATTAGCTAAATCACATGTGGAAACTTTTTCGTCTTTTTCTTATGTGGATTCATGTAAAGTATTTTCCACATTACGTAAAATTTTCCTCCAGGACTTTAGTAGCGTAGCTAGTTTACCTGACTCCTAAGCAATATTTATAGCATAAATGCTGCCAAGAATCGTGTAAAACAAAAAAAAAACATCCGTCCTAGAAAACACTACGGATAATCTGCCAGTGTGGACAATCAAGAGTTCGATTAATCGTATATTCGTAACCTACGTGTTTCTTATTCGGCGCGAGTTGGCACTCGCTTTCAGAATTAAAGTGAATATTTTTAAAAACTACATTTCAGGTGACACAGAACGTCTCAAATATGGTTAATTGTATTTTATGTTGGAGTTTTGATAGTTTTTGACTATTTATAATACACCGAAATATATCATAAATTCGCGTAAAAAATCGATAATCTCCGACTGAAATAGTTATAGCATTTTTTCAAGCTTAATCTATCGGTCGGAAGTTCGGAATTAACTATTGATACTAACTATGAATTTTAGAAAATTGATCGAATGTAGTAATTGTCGACCACTTCTCGCGTCAATTATTTGTTGTATTTCTTTATTTCTTTCAACCCCCCCCCTCGAGAAATATATGGCACGATATAGTAGAGCAGTTTCGTTAATATTAATTTATTTAATCTTACGTATTTGAAGTATTTAAATGAAAAACAAAAAAAAACGCAAATTCATATAGGGGCTAAATCAATTTGTACGAGAAATAGAAAAAAATTATTTAAATTACTCAAAAATATGAACAAAGTAATAAATAAAATTGCGCGGATTATATATTTTCTGTTTCGAAATGAGTTTTCACGTTAGCGAAGTACACGTAGGTGGTAGGCCAAGCGAGAAATAACGTTGTCAAACTTAAATAATCGCTTGATAAATAATCGATAATCGGTAATCAAGTCATCGTTAAATATTATTAATTAATGTGTTTAATAAATTATTTTTATTTCTTACTTTAATTTTTTTAATAGTTCTCATTTTTTAGTTTTTCATTCTACATGTAAAATATTATTGTCAATGCTGTTAATTTCGTGGTGTAATATTTATCGTACAATGATTTATTATCGTTGTTTCTAAATGAATTTAAATGTTCATTAAATCTAATTTTAAATAGTCTATTTGTTTCTATATATATATTATAGACAATTATTACAATTTAATTGATAAACACCAGAAAATTTTCCATATAATATGTTAAATATTATTTGTTAGTATATAATTTTGATATATTATTATTTTTATCGTTATTATATATGCTTTATTTATAATGAATTAATTAATTATTTTAACTTGAAAATAGCATAACTGCTTTAAGATTCGTTATTAATTATTTCAACAATTAGATAGTTTTACTGATAACTTCATAAAAGATCAATATGAATATATATATATATATATATATATATATATATATATATATATATATATACTTATATTTATACAATGATGAAATATATGAATCTATTAAATTAAATATATAAGAAAAATCACGGAATAACTAGATTAGTACATTTCATTTCTGATTAGTTTGCAGTTCTGTTAAAATATGCCAAATTTTTAATGTATAAACATAAGTGCATACATGAAATAGTAAGTTTTTTATTAAAAAAATGAAACAAAATAAAAATCACCAATGTTAATAACAAAGCTGTTCGGCAGTTGCGACATTTTTAAGTTAAAATAATTAATAATAAATAAATTTGAAAATGGCGAAACTGCTGAAAAGTTTTCTGTTATTAATTATTAATATTAGTGAATTTAACTTAATTATTTAATTTCTTATAAATATTTGAACAACTCGAATATATAAATCAATAAATAAAAAATTACGCGGATTCTATATTTCCGGTTTAACGAGTTTTACGATCGTCAAATACACTACGGGTAAACGAGAAATAACATTGCCAGACTAAATTAATCGCTTAATTTATAATGGATAATCAGTTAATCAGTGTATCAGTTATCAGTAATCAATCATCATCGTTTTCACACCCATTTCGAAGTTCACATTTCGCATTATAATTTGCCGTTCCGTCTGACTACTTGCGGTTGTTATTCTTCCGGTCGGAGTCGGATTTTTTATGATTGTTTTTTATTTTTACGACTAAGCCGTTGTGGTGGTGGTGGTGGTGATGACGCGATTAATTATCGCTGTAATCGGGTTTTCCCGTCAAAAATTAACGATTATAATTAAAACCTGAGCGTTTTATCTTGAACGTACGATAGGAGTAAAATCCGCAATTATAGTCGATTAAAGAAAAGCTCATTCTAGATTTCGAACGAAATTTAATCATCATTTTTTTATTAGAGCAGAAAGAAAAAATTCTAACACCGTGTGCGGAACATTAAAATCAGTGTTACCGGATGATCTAAAGTGTAAAGCGGTGGTTGACCTTTAAAAAAAAAAAACAGTAGAAGTGGTAGAATACGATATTTCTAGAATCATTTCAAAATTTTATTGCCCGAAACATAATATTTATCTTTCCTAACAACGAAATAACGATTACTTCGTTTTAAATCTATATATATAAAAATCAATCCCTATTTCCCTTGGTCACGGCATCACGCGTGAACGGCTGGACCGATTTTGCAAATTTATTTGCTATTGTATTTGTTATTGTCAGGAGAAGGTTCTTATGACAGAAAAAATTAAGAAAATAGGTTTCTTTTTGGGGGGGAAGGGTTGGGCGTGACGAATTTGAATTTCGATTTTTGAAAAATTTTTATAGAACATGTTTAATAGATATTAAAATGACGAGTACGAAACAAAAAATCGTTTTTAATTACGATAGATAGTTCTCGAGATATGAATTTTTAAAAATTGCCGACTTGCCACCTTTGGCAGGGCATAGCGCGCGACGTAAACATTTTTAAACGATTCCGACTTTGGAAATAGTCATTACTATGTAAGGTCTATTGTATAAAGTAAAAAAAACCGCGAAACAATTTGAAAAGCGAACCTGAAAATTTCAATCATCTTCGTTTTTTTTTCAAAATTCGATGTTTTCACAATAATTCCCGAACGATTCAAAATCGGGGGAAATCGTTCAAATGAAAATTACGCGGAATTAAAATATGCGTCTAACTGTGATATTCGCGTACTTTTATAGCGAATACTCATTGAGGAAATTGGGGTTAAAGGGTTTTGAGGTTTTGACCCTTTTTTGAGGCTCCTATGATAGATACGGGGTTTGGGTTGGCATTAAAAGAAAGTAGACGTGGAGATCTATCATTTATATTATAACATACATGTTACCAAAAATAACCGGTAACGAGAAATCGCGAGTTCAAAATTTGTTTTTCGATTTTTAAAAATTCTGGGAGCGTTTTTTGGTCGGCCGATTCTACAATGCTTTTAGCATGGGCAATGTTATTTATACACCTATATATCGTTATATACGCAATGCTTTTAGCATAGGCAATGTTAATTATATATCTATATACAGTTATATACATGTATATATGTTTAATAAGCACTGTGCATTAGTCATTATATATATATATATAGATATAGATGTTTAGTAACCTATCTAATGTCTTTGTCTAACACATGGCGGGCACACAACCCGTTTAAAACGTTCTTGCCTTACGTTACCGTGCGTGTTGTAGGCGTTACAATTACAAACGACTACTAGCGCGCTCAGTATGGTACCGTTTGGTAGCTGCGATAATTATATATATATAGGTTAGCATTGGGGGTTTTGGGTGGGTTATCTTAAACTTTAACTATGTATTATTATAATTAAATAATAAATGAAATTGAAAATGTTACGTTAATTTGTGCCCGTCTACTATCATTCGCATTATATGAATGTATGTATGTTTGGATTTATTTATCAATACACGTTTTCCTCTGATTTGAGATTTCCTTTGTTTGCTATTATTTAATTTCTTAATCTGCTAATTGTAAACAACACAAAGTTCTGATAAGACAACGTTTATCGGTTCCGCTAGTATAAAATAAAAAATTGACAGCGAGCTTCGTGTCGCGCTGAGTGCACAACATCAAATGTCAACTCAAAATCTTTTTCCTTTTATATTTTGTCGCATGGCGATCCGACCATATAGCCTTGAATTGTACAACTTCGCCGTTGATATATCTCTTTTCAATAATTCCATATTCCTATTGCGATTAATATGTAAGTGGTATTTCGATAATGGTAAATAGTAGTTGAGAAAAAAGTCATTAGAGGACATTTAAAATATTCGAAACATAGAAAAAGCTGAAATTGATGAATTATTCATCCAGTACCAGAATACTCACCACCTCCATCAACATTAGCACACGTACTCATGAATAACAGTAAACAGGAATGGACCACCGACTGGACCTCACAAACAACCTTCCGTAGGAGCATAAAATCA
Source organism: Coronaproctus castanopsis (assembly GCA_032883995.1). NCBI lineage: Eukaryota > Metazoa > Arthropoda > Insecta > Hemiptera > Monophlebidae > Coronaproctus > Coronaproctus castanopsis. Next base: position 183,194,425 of record CM065053.1, read on the forward strand.
ACCATAGAACCTTGGTGGCCTCCAGATGGCACAAGCAGAAAAGAATATGCTAAACCGTCTACGTGTGGATCATACAGCCGTATCACACAATTATCTGTATACCAAAAAAGACCTCCACCAACAAACTGTCCCCTATGCGGACATTTAACAGAACCAACAGTCACATACTTAATCTACAACTGCCAAACACTCACATCACACAGGTTAAAACACAAAATACAGGGCCCCATATACAAAATACTCTCAAACAACCCTCAATCAATAGGTAGCATCCTAGCTTCTGTAAGAGAAAGCGGACTCCTAGCATACATATAAACTAGACACATGTCTCCTTATGCTGTAATAACCCTGGTAGTTACAAAACGGCATATGGAGATTTACATCATATTAAAAAAAAAAAACAAAAACATAAATATTGGAAAAAGCGTCAAATGGAATATTTCGGAAATAATAACACTGCGGTAGCTTCAACCCCGTAAAAATGATACGTCCGGCAACATTTCTCCGAATAGCTAGCGAACAATTGGTTTTTTTATTTTTATTTTCATTTTAATCGGATTATTCTTGTGCACATCATTCGTCGTTCCTTAGTCCATTTATACCCATTGTAGGTAACATCATTTAATATATTTTTCTTTTTTATTAAATAGTATTTATTCTATTTGACTCTTATATATATATATATATATATATATATATATATATATATATATATATAGAGAGAGAGAGAGAGAGAGAGAGAGAGATAACGGACATTTGGTCGACGTGGAATGCTTTAAAATCTAAAAATATTCATATAATGCGTTAAAAACTTATTACTCCGTTCACTTTTTCTATTAATTTTTTTTCTCATACGTCGAAATGTATATAAAATCTTACGTCAAAATTAATAATGTAAAAAACTGAAACGATTAATAACGTATTAACTATATTTTGATTTTTATCCATTGTAATTCTCCTATATTTTTCACACACACACATACATACATACATTCATATATATATATATGTTTAATTTTAATAACATGAAAAAAAAGATGATGTCTATAAAATTTTTGGCAGTCGATTAAATTTCACAATGTCACCTGGTTTAAACAAATAAATATTATCGTAAAATTCAAAGTTTAGATGTAAACGACAAATATTCGAACTTCCCATAAGTCGGATAATAATTTAAAAAATAAAAATGAATTTAAAAAATAAAAAAAAAATATAAACCACTGGCCACAGGAAAGAATAACACAGTGTTGTGTAATACGCTGAAGGAATATGTTTATATTTATACTCACGTGCTTCTTGCTTTATTCGCAGATGGCAGACTTTCGAACTCGACACGGTTTATTTTGTAAATAATACAATTTCGACAGATTTTCGGTAAATTTCGAATTATTTCGACAATTGTTGCTTTTTATAGTTCCAACGCCATTTTGCAATATATTGGTCTTTATTTTCAAATCGGTCTAGGTTAAAGTTGATGTTGCAACAAGATCCAATCGAGATAGATAACACCATTAAACTTAATAATTATTATTATAATATCTTAAATGTTGAATATATTGGAGAGTAGTGATTTTATTAATTAACAATAACCCGAACAAAATATAACACAATCACTAAAAGTTTTTTAATCGCGAAGCTTTTCGACAGTTACGTCATTTTCAAGCACGCGCCAAAATTATTACAACTTTTTTTTATATAAAAATGACGTAACTGTCGAAAAGCTTCGCGATTGAAAACTTTTAGTGATTGTGTTATATTTTGTTCGGGTTATTATTAATAAATATCATTGTTACAACTCTGAAAATTCAAGCATAACCTGTCTATCATTCTATTTATCTCTCTCTCTCTCTCTCTCTCTCTCTCATTTGTGTATATATATATAATTAATTAATATTTCTTTTAAATCGCTTCGAAAATAATTTGGACAGTAGTGAAGGGTAGAAAAATTTACATAAAATCACTAGTACGAAATAATTTGAATTGAAACATTTTAAGCGGATGACTATCGAGATCTTATTTTGTCGGCCAGCTTATGTTCTTTTTCCCCTAATATTCAACAATCTAAATTGCGAGTTCCATTTATTCAAGTCATATTTTTGATCCTGTATCCCAAAAATAGCAGGCTCTGAATTGTGTACCATGTCGTCGTCATTTGTAATTTTCTATATTTTCGTGCTCTTTATCGTTATTCCCGTCATAGTTCTTATTCTATTCAGAGTTATTCATATTGGTCACGAGACGATTTATTACCGGTGGGGGGGCAGGGCTCAGTTGGTTGTTCCCTCTTTTTTAGCGTTACTCGTTGTTCGTTTCATAGTTTATCATTCAAGTTAGCGATGTGTGTTTTCTTCTTATCGTGTTGGTTAGCGTATTCCCCCCTACATATTTAACAATCTGAATTGCCCTGTCTGGGATTCCATGTATACTGGTCGTTTATTTCATCCTCTATCGCAAAAGGTAGCAATGAACAAGCCAGTAGGAGCACTCTTAACCTTGTTCCATGCTGCATTCACCTCTATAGTCGTGTATAATTTTTTTAAATTTTCATGTTCTATGCCATTCTTCCCGTCACAGTTATTATTCTATTCAGGGTTTTCTATATCGACCGCAGTAATTTATTACCGGAAGGTGAGTATAATGGAATCGATGTCTTTCCTTCCATAATTCCACGCTAGTAATTTGAAATATTTGTATCAAAGCATTTACAATGTTTTAAGAAAGCTTTTCCTAGATTTCAGTCGACTTAATTCCGCATATTTCGCATACAATATGGATGTACGTATTGTTCTTGTTTAGAGGGTTTTTCTTTCATAGCTATCACTTCTCGCCTTGTGTGTCCTGTGGTGCTATGCCTTATGATATTTATATCTTATCGACAGATGAGCCTGATTGTTTAACGTTGAAACCCTGCACAAACAATTAAAACCGTTTATTGCAGCTAACATTAAAACTTCATACAATGGCGTCCTATGTTCTGCCAGTGATCTCCAAAAAAAAAAAAAAAAAAAAGGAAAACATTCGATAAATCACTCTACGTGTGACAGATGATTATGAAGCTGTTTAGTGTCTGTATTGTATTACGATCAGCTGATATAGTAGCTGTGTAATCAGGTCGTATCACTGTTTTGTGGGAAATCCTGCGTATAAGTCTGATACAAAGGGGGTCCCACCACACTACCCTGTGGAACTCCCGGCATTACAGTGGTGAATAATCACCATTCACATTAACATGAAAATATATTTCAAGTATGAATAGGTAATACGAATGAGGCAATTGGTGTTTCAGCGTGAACAACAGTCTAGTATGCCAAACCTTCTCGAAAGTTTTGTCAGTGTCGAGAAAAATTGCAGCGCAATATTTATTTTCTTCAAAACTTTTATTCATTATATCAACTATTCTATGTGCTCGCTCTAATCTGCTGTGGTGCTTTCGGAAAACTGATAGTCAAATATTACTATTTTTTCTTCGGGAATAGAATTTATTCTTCCGAGCGAGATTTTTTCAAACAGCTTACAGAAAACTGACAATAAGCTAATGGGTTTGTAAGAAATCGTTTCATGTTGAGATTTTCCTGATTTTGAAATCATTATTATTGTGGCGCGAATTTTCACTGTATCGGAAAGTAGCCAGTTCGAAACATTGCACTGAAAATGTGTGCCAAAAATATTACAGCTTTTCTCGACATTTTCTCTATAATATTTGCTTTGACGAGATCGTAGCCCAGTGCTTTCTGTGGATTTAAATACTTTTGTATGAATACCTTTACGTCCATAGAAGATGTTGGTTTTATTGGGGGTGACATCTGAAATTACGGAGTGAATTTTAATTATATTTTTTGTAAAATATATTATAAAAAGTAAAAAATCTTTTAAAAAAATGCTTTGAAGTACCTAGTTATAATGGTTGATGGTTGCATATACTCGACGCTAGATAAAGGAGGCATCGGAAAACCTGTTATATGAGATTTAGCGCCTAATGTTATTACGGATGTTTTACATATGGCAATATTAGCGACTGCTATTTTTGCAACTAGAATCCTTAAAGTAAACACATTTGACGGGACAGGTTTTACCCGTTCTGTTCTTTCTCTCTCTCCAGTTTATGTTGCTCATATTATTGCTGACCGATGTTTTAATATATGTAGACTTTTTTTTTGCTTACTGAAGCTTTATTATTTATACGGCAATCGATCACTTCATTTTCAGATGATTGGTTTGTGTAACCTTTGTGAAAAAATAAGAATATTTAACTATTATACGTAGAGTTTATCGAATTGTTCTGTTTTAGTATTTTTAAAATTTTGTACTTTTCCAGCTGTAAAAATTTTGTACTTATTCGTGCGGAAATAAATTTTTAATATACTTCGATTTAATATTGCAATTTTTTATCTTGGGATTGATAATCCAACTTCGTAATTTGATTACGGTTTTAAAAGGTACTCGTATTTGTATTACAATTTGTTGACTTTTATATCATTAATGTTACTTTGTGACGTGTGAAACAAAAAGATTTTTTAATGTTTAATTTCAACCGCTAGATTCGCCATTACCACTTACCCACTTAATCTATGTCTCTATCTAATTCATCCATCTTTCTGTCGGTCTTCAGGATGAACGTATTAGCAATCGTCATATGCCGATCGTATTTCCCATTTTAACGTGGAATATAAAAGATTTTTATTGTTATATTTCTTTTTTTATTTTTCGCTTTTTTGCTTTTGAATTTTTGGTCGTCTTAATAAAAAATATTTATTCCCTCCACGAGGATTGCTTTTGTAAAATACACGTTTTTCTGTACAAGTTCCGACGATACGTGCTTTAAATAAATTTTAGCGGTTTTGGTCTGTCAACTTTTACGCGAATGCTATAGACGTCTGATAAAAAGACAGACAGGAAATATGGCACGTCTCCTTTTGTAGATAATATCATATCATATCATATCATATATATATATATATATATATATATATATATATATATATATATATATATATATACATATATATATATATATATATATTCGTCGAACATAATGAATAGGGTGAAATTAAAAATTAGTAAAAGAAAATAATAATAATAATAACAACAATAATAATAATAATAATAATAATAATAATAATAATAATAATAATAATAGTTCTTTTAAACAATCAAGCGTAATGAACGAAATCGATTCTAGTTCATTTCGGACGTGGATAAGAAAATATTTCTGTTTAATTTCCTTTTGTTTATGTACCAGCTTCGATTAAGAGGACAAATTATTTACACTATTCGGTAAATTTTTATAATTTTAATTAACGAAAAATTGATTTTTGTCTATTCGGCGAAAATCGAATAAATTTAAATATTATTTTTTATTTTCATTTTTTTTTCGTTAATTACGAAATTGTTGCGAGAAAAATTATGGTCACGAACGGGTATTTAGTTAAATTTTTAGTGGATTTTCTTAAAAGTAAACGTTTTATTATTATTATTTTTTTATAAATATCAGTGAAATGGTATATACAACAATAATTTTTATTTAAAGCTAGTTCGTAAATTTCAATGTAAATTCGAATAATTTAAAAAGTAAGCGTATTGTATAATAGCGAATAAAATTTGTATTAATTATCTTATCTCATGAAATCAGTAATTCTTTATTTACATAATATATATATACATATATCGGCCGTTATCTATTATTCAATATCTTGATACATACTTTACTAGCGTGAGAAATTAATGCTGTCGTTCGATAATTAACGCAATCCATTTTCGAGTCTTTCTTGTGTATAGGTACGAAGTGCGAGAGTTTCCACCCGTCAGGCCAAATTCCTGTTTTCCAGCTTGTATTACGAATATGCAATACTGCTTTCTCAGATATTTGTGAAAGATCATGGAGAACCTCCGCAGTGATTTTATCCGGACCGCAAGCTTTACTTATTTTTAATTCTTTCAAATTCTGTTATTACCTCATCTAATGTCACCTCAGGTTCTAATTCATTCACACGCTTATAAAATCTACTTGTTGTGGTATCATCGTTATAAAGATTTCGACAATATCTTCTCCATACATCGGCTATCTTAGTTACGTCAGATATGAAATCATCACTTTCATCTTTAATTCGCCAAAATTTCACTTTGAATTGTTTAGTTAATTTCTCGACAGTGTTAAAGAAATCTTCCTGTTTATTATGAACTGCATTATGTTCCGATTTTTCGCATAAATCGTTATAATATTTTTCTTTATCTAATTTACACGATTTTCTTATTTTCGAGCATAATTCGCGATAATCTTTATTACCGCTAATCCCCTTTTGTCTATTAAGTCATCTTAATTATACGAATTCTAAAGTTTCTTCGCTTATCTAATGACTGCGCATTTTCAAGCTCGTATTCTTATTATTAAAATGTTGTTCATTTTGACTATAAATTATATAGAGAAGCCTTCTTCTGATATATGTCGAACATGACGTTTTTGGTTATAACTTCGTTTTACATAATCTCAATAGCTATACTTTTCGCGCCAATTTTCGTTTATATAACCTAAAAAAAAACATATCTTTTCGCGCCATAATTTGTACCATCTAGAAAACGTTGGTGTGTACTTTGTTCCAGTCGCTTTTCTGTTTATAAATAATCCGCGGTGGAATGTCGTCCGTGTAATAGCGATTAGCCGAGTTTTAAAAATATTTCGGTAAAAATAAATTTATTTCAGTTTCTAATAATACGCGCAACCTTATTATCTGTTTGGTATTTCTATAATTTGCGTTTTTTAAAAATAAGTTTAGATAAAAATCAGAAAGGGGGTCAGATTCTCCATGTTTTAAAAAGAAATATGTCGAGAAAAAAGTTCGATCGAAAAATTCCAAAATTCATTTCCAACAAAACATTAAGGGTATTCCCATCTGGTATAATGTAATTTCTCCACGATTAAAGTAATTATAGTTATGTGTCTAACTGTTTTGAATAATACGCGATTCGTACTTAAATATATTCTTCGAAATACACACTACTTTACAATAAAGAAGAAATAAAGCTCCACCGTTCGGATACTTTATAATAATGCGCAATAAAATTAAGAAACACCCTGGGAAAAATTGAAATAAAGAAACCGCAGGCGGCTAAAAATAATCTATCAGGTAATAAATTTTATTTTTTCTTTTCTTATAAATAATATTATTGTTCGATTAAATATATGCGCGTTTTTAACGATACGCAAATAAGCTTAAGCTAAATTCGAATTTGTTCGCGTGTATTTATTTATCTGATACGGATGTATTCTGAAAAGTTTTTTCCTGCGAAAGTTTCCAACATAAATATAACTTACGGGGAAAGGGATATATATATATATATATATATATATATATATATATATATATATATATATCGTGTATGCATTTACGTCAGAATCGTGGATATGTGTGCAGTAGACGTATATATGACTGAAGCGTATAAGTTATCGCCGCTGCGATGCACATTTACCGTATAAGTGTGGCAGTAGACGTTTAATTGTATGGTAGGTTAGTCGACATTACCTGTTATCGTTGGGATAATTTAGTCTGTCATCGAGCGGTGTACTGCTGTCTCTTTAGGCCACAATCCTACAGAACAGAGACGACACGATAATTTAATCTTTCCTAATGACTCATAATTAAAAAAAAAAATATTGACTTTAATTTAAATTTTTCGTTAATGCGGTAATATTCTTGATAAATAATTTCATTATTTATACGTCAAAATCAACTTAAGCGTGTAAGAAAACATGATGATGTAGATAAACAGCTTCAGGAATTAGCTATCGTAAGTCTGCATAAATCCTACAACTCTTTCCCTCTTCGAGTTTAGATCGCCGTAAAAATCTGAAATCGTTATCCACTCAGTAACAACCGCTGCCTTGCGGTTAAGATTATATTCAAAAGCTAGAGTGTTACCTGGAAAGAGCGGCAATAAATCCAAGATGCGTTTGTCTCCAGGAGAGCAGCTTACTTGGTCAGCGTCGGTTATACGTGTTAGAAGCGGCTGTGTAACAGAAGGTACCATAAACCGCGCAACTTGGGCAGGCGAATTCGAGTTGGTCTATTTTCTTCACGACAATCGTGATTAGTCCAATTATAAATAAGGTATACCTATAGGCCCCGGCTAGCAGCCGACGCTGGTAGTTCCAGGTTATCACGTGTAAAATTTGCGACTGATTATGTAATAGGAAAGAACTAGCTGTTTTATGGAAACTACGCTACTAATCACACCGGAAACATCGATATGAAACTTCGAAATTCGTTTAAAATAAACGCTTGAAATGTCAGAGGGTTTCTAGAAACTGGATAGCTTAAAATGATTAATGACGAACTGGAAATATGCAATATTATCATGGACGGTTTAGCTGAAACGCATATATACGAAAGTTTATTACTATACATGCTCAAAGTTATGTAGTAATTATATATTATATATAATTCGTATGATCGATTTTATCGTCACCTTTACTGTGTTACGGAAAGTTTTCACCACTCAGTTGTAGATCTTGCGCATAAGTCATTATAATGTTTACGAATCTGTTTTTCTTTTTATTTGATGGATGTACACCTTAGTACTGGTGATCGAGCTGTTTGTCCGGAACATATAATTTTTCCCTCAAGCACTGTCATTTCGATACCGTTGGCGCGAATCACGTGCCCAAACAATTTCATTATTTCCCCATATATCATCGAGAGCATACATTGCTTGGGTTGAATATCCAGTTCCTAATCGAAGCGTTCGTCATGTAACTTGCCCCTTCCACTGTGTGATTGTTGATATTTTTCTATACGCAGTCATTTCAACTGCTTCTAATTTCCTTCGCGATTATGTATTTAATGCCAGTTATGCATAATCTTCGAATACTATAGTGGTCTTTCAATATTTTTGTTAGTTTCGTTATTGCTAATTTTCCCTTTACTGTTCTTCCAAATTCCAATTCACGAAGAGATATATCTTTACCAATCGCTGGAAATATACAGACGAAAGGAAGTCTAGGCAACAATTGAAACAATCGTACGCGACGACGCAAACACTCTCAAATGTGTATTACACGTTTGCAAATAGATTGGCATATATATATATATACAATAACATATAATTGATGACTGACTGCAAGACTGAGTCATAACCGTTGCAACTGAAGTCCTTAATTTATATATAAAGAAAAAAATAAGATGGATTAAAAGCCAAAGTCAAAACCAAGAAATAAATGAGCTCTTTTGTTTTCACATTCATTACATGTGGTAGATGACGGGTTAGACATGTCAGTTCTAGATTAGAAGAAGATAAAAAAAATAAATTATTAATATATATTTATTTTTAATCTAAAGAGGAAATTATAACATCCTCCCATGAAAGATATTTAACGAAATAGTTATACTAACCGGTTCGGGTGTAAAATAAAAGTATTACATCATATTGTACAATTCAGAAATTTTTTTAAACGTTATTGTGATTATCCTGCGGTGATTTATAACCATCATTGTTATTGTCATTATCATTATTATCGTTGCTGTTATTGCTGCTATTGTTAATGTATGACGAGCAAATTTTTATTCTAGTTCGTTTTGCAGAGAGCCGTTAATTATGAACTTACACGCCAACGATCGTCTTTTACCGTCATCTCGTTCCGTCGCCATGACAGGATGAATTGACGTACGTAGTTCGGACAATATTTCACTACTTTATTTATAACCGTAGTGTTTCAGTTTTGTCGAATTAACTGTGCGACATATTTTCGGATAATATTAGAAAAACCGTAAGTTAATTATCGCGTGGAAATAAGTCACGATTTTTTTCTTTATTCCGAATTTTGTTGTGGTAGAAATTACACCATCTAATGTATACTCGAAGAACGTTTCGTATTTTTATTCCGTGAACTTCTTTAAAGACTTTTAAACAGTGGTAATAGTTTAGAAGTGGCCGTTATGTCTCGATCAATGATCATCTCCGATACTTAACCCTGCAGTGCATGAATTTTTGACTTTTTAGTATAAATTGCCCCCCAATGTGCAAACATATCGGTATAATATTTGGAGTGTCCAAAAACTTGCTATTACATATATAGAACATTATTCGTTAAATAGTACACAAACGAAAAAAATGTACCCTTTACAGAGTATATACATACATACATATATATATGTGTGTGTGATATTGATACACATATATGATATGAATATATATTTATTTATTTAATGAAGTCACACAACAGCTAAAAGCTAAGTGCAGGCTTATAAATAAAATAATACAATGAATAATTTTTTCTGAATTATAAAATTGTAAGTAAAAAAAATACATTGAACACGTTCACCAGCCTCACACCAATTAAACACACCAGAAAAACTACACGCATTCACAAGTCTCACACTCATTAAAACATACATCATTCACACTTACACAATCTTACTCGAAATAAACGGACGAATAATCTTCAACAAATTAATAAATACAATATAAACCTTAACGTGTATACTACATGTACATTAGTAAAGGAACATATATACCAAACACACACCACATAATAACAATCTAGAACCATTGGAATACTCCTCATCGCAAAACATGTTCGGGAAGCTACTTATTAAAGAAATATCTGTTATCAAAGTATATACCCATACAGGGAAATATGTTCAAAAGAGAATTATACAAGCGGAAAGCTGACGGCAACGGAGAACTTAAACCGAGGTTTGTTCGTGCACGCGGCTCACTAAAAAAACCATTCGATCGCCTATTTGGTCTTGGTACAACGTAGGAGACGGTTGATGTTAAATACTCACTATTAACTCTACCGTTGCGTACATCATGAAGAAACCTTAATTTGGCTATTTTCCTTCTGTAGTGTAAAGACCTCACACATCCACTATATTTCTTAATATATCGTAACTCGTATATTTAGGGTAAATACCTGATATATACGGTAATATAGATATTTTAAAAATTTACACCGAACTTCGTCAATTAACCTAATGTATTTATTATAATACGGATCCCAAATAATTGAACAGTATTCTAAAGGACTATAATGCATTATAAAGCGACAGTAACGTCCATGGATCTCTAAATACATATGAATTTCTTATAATAAAACCTAGCATTTTATCAGAAACAACATCGCTTACATATATTGAAAATTTGAAATCGTCATCAATAAGATTCCGCACCACAGATTTTTAATTATCTGCTTATCATTCATCGTATAAGTGAATGAGTACCTATTTTTAAAGAAACTCATGTGGACGCATTTATCATAATTGAAAGGTAAATGATTTTCTTTGCTCCACAGAACCAGCCTATCTAGATCTGTTTGTAAAGATTCACAGTCTGCTAGTGAAGATTGTGAATCATAATGAGAAAACCTATAGTTAAAAGTACACGATTGCATTTAAACCCATAGTTAAAAATTAACAGAACAAAATAAAAACATCGTTAATCGCTATAAAATTTATTTTATTTATACAAAGCTTTTCGACTATAAAGTCATTTTCAAGCAAATACATGTTTTTGTGTAATGCTCGAAAATGACGTTATAGTCGAAAAGCTTTGCATAAATAAAATAAATTTTATAGCGATTAACATTGTTTCTGTTTTGTTAATTCGTAAAATCGCTAATACATCAACATATAATTAAAAATACAGGATTTACAGTCAATAAAATTTTCCTGTAAATTTGTACCTATACAACAATGTAATGCACAAAAAATTGCATAATAACAACATTTTCAAAACTTATATAATGTAGCTTATCTCGCAGTATCGTTTATTAAACGTTTACAAAACAGAAAAATCTACGATAATAAATTTGCACGTGTTTAAAAGGAAATAATGAAAATAAACATTATCGTTTAATTCGAGTTACTAAAATCTGTAATTTTAATGTTGTTTCTTTTTCCAATTCGTTCGTAAAAAATAATTTATCCGGAAATCTCTCCTATATATATTTATAAACTGTTAAAATTGCTTCCGTTATTACATGTACGAGTTTTTTCTTTCGATTATTTATAATACGCTCTAATTTCGATACGAACTTTAAACACACAGTAAATAAGGAAATTTACTTTTCATTAAAAAAAAGTTAGTTAAAGATTTCCTTTAAAATTATTGTTTATATTTAAATACATAGCCGCACTTAAGTGGAGCGTTACGGGTGTCATTACTTCCCTTAAAAGTCTTCGAATTTTTTCTGAAATTAATTTTTTTAACGTAAACTATCTTAAGTATATCGTGAAATAAAAACAATCACCGATGAGGTATTAGATGCATCTTTATAAAAAAATCATCGAAGGCTCAATTTCGTTTTGTATTTCGTTATTATTATGATTTAAATAAAATTCGTTAGTTTTCTAATTTTTTAAAATAAAATTCGTTAATTTTTTAATTTTTAAAAATAAAATTAATTAATTTTCTAATTTTTAAAAATAAAATTAATTAATTTTCTAATTTTTAAAAATAAAATTACTTAATTTTCTAATTTTTAAAAATAAAATTAATTAATTCGGAATTTTTTAAATAAAATTTATCCGTTTTGTACTTTTTTTTTTCAATTTACGGGTAACGGAATTAGATACATCACCCTAGCTCATCATCTAAATTCCAGGCAGCCCCGACAAAAAGGTAAAAAATCCCTTAGTTAAACATATTTTGTTTTTGAATAAAATCACATTTTTAAAGGGATAGAGGTGATTATAAATATAAAACTAACGCCGAGTTCGAAATATATAATAATTATTATTTTTGTATACAAAAAGATTAATGCGAAACTGATATAAAATTAAAATGAGTAACTGCGTTTTATTGATATTTTTTATCAACGTTAATACGACAGCTATAAATAATGATAGAGAGCCAGTTAATTATTATCGTTGAGGTTACAATTGGATTAACTTCATCGATTGATTAGATTAATATGTCAACTTAATTTAAGCAGATACATACATACATATATATATAAAAAATCTTCATTTCGCTTATAATGGCGTGTTATCAGTTAACAAGGATGTTTTTTAACAACAATTTTCACCCTGATATCGCTTTAAATGTTTGTTTCGTTCGATTTGACAGTCATTGTCGTTTTTTGGTATTTTTAATGATTTTTAATATTTAATAATCCGATGCAAAACAGTGATATCCTCTATAGAGCATCCTACCGAGAACGTTCGAAAAATTCTCACTGGGAAAAAGTTATTCGTGTAATTGAAATTAATAAGTAATTTTAACGCAACAGAGACCCGCTCGAGTTCGAATTGGAAATTTACAGTTCAAACACGACTTCGTGAAAAAGTTAAAAAAAAAAATGACAGGAAGCTATTTTAAGAGATTATATCGTTAATTAACGAAACATCAAATTGATTTTATAAAATAATTTATTTTAGTAAAAGCAAAAAACTTAAAGGAATTTCTTTAAAAAAGGTTTAACAAATGAAGAAAACATTTAACTCATTCAATTATTGAAGAGGAAACTCGTAATTATTTGAAAAAATTTTAACGTTAAAAACGTACTAACGTAAATAGCGTAGTATCGATAAATGGATATAAATTTTCAAAAATGAATATTACAGTTTTTACTTTATTCATTTTTTAAAAAGTGAAAAAGTTTCATGAAAAATCGTTGTTCCCAGAATGATTAGCGTACTCTATACGTAAATATGGTTAACTAATGAGTTAATAGTACGTATCTTACCGGATAGATAGCGCGCAATATTTTAGCTGTTCTTTTTTATTCTGTCCATATAAATTTTCAACGCGCTTTCGTCCCCGTTAATTGCAATATATATTTTTAATCATCTAATCGTTTATGTTAAATTTGTAAAAGCGGATTAAAAAAAAAAATAATAATCGCGTTCTATGGTTTTACAATTTGTTGAAAATTTGTATTCTTCCGAGAAACGTATAATTCGAATTTGTAAGGCCGCATTCTTTTCAAATTCGTTTTTTCTTTATTCCGTTCACTTTCTTCATAATTTATTAAAACAAATAACATTTTATCTTGTGAATTCGGGTGTGTGATGTAGTAGACTATGGAAATATTTTCTACATGTGATTCAGATTATTTATTCCCGATATTTAAAGAAATTATGTATTATCGCTTTTATATATATATATATATTATATATATTTAGCAAAACAAAATAAAATCGAAGTTAATCACTAAAAGATTTTTTTTATTACACAAACACGAACGAAGCTTTTCGACTATTAAGTCATTATCAAGCTATTACAATAGCTTGATAATGACTTAATAGTCGAAAAGCTTCGTTCGTGTTTGTGTAATAAAAAAAAAAAATTTTTAGTGATTAACTTCGATTTTATTTTGTTTTGCTGAATTCATAAAATCACTACTCTCCAATACATCAACATTATATATATATATATATATATATATATATGTGTGTGTGTAATGGTTTAGAAGTTACGTAACAAAGTTCTAACGAGTTATGGAAAACTATTGGGGTAATAAAAAATCGTAATGCTTTTTCAGGGCGTTTGACTGTCAAAACAATTATTTGATACTGTTGGCAGTGAATTATGCTGTAATAAATATAAAATGATAAATGAACAGAAATACGTATCAATTGAGATAGCGATATCGATAATTCATTGAAAATAAAATTAAAAATTTTAATTTTTTTCAAAATACGTATAACGTATTGCGATTTAAAAATAAATTCACGCGTCAAAAGATTGTCAATTGGGTTTTACGAATAAAATATTTTATTTTTATGCGAAACATTGATATGATAAATAAAGCGCAATACGACGTAATTTAATGGAGTAATAAACGATTAAATCGTACAATAGATGAGAAAGTGATGCAACCGATACCCCCTCCCCATATTAATCGACTTTACATTAATCGAGTGCAGTATCTATATAATGTTGACATAATGAGCAAGAAGCATATCTTTAAAGTATCGGGAATGAATTTATTTTTACATAATACGCGTGTAAGTACTTATACATTAAGGAAATCGTAAGGAACAATAATGTACGAATTTTCGGAATTCACGTCAAATACTTAATAAAGATTGGACGAGTTTTGATTAAGTTTATTTAACACGATATTTCAACGAATGGTAATGTAAAGAAAGAAAAAAATCATTTACAAAACTAACAAAAAGACACGAAGGAAATTTTACGTATTGAGTAAATAAAACGTCGCACGTATAAAAACTAATATAAATATGTATCATATTATATATATATATATATATAAGAATTCAGAACAAAAAATGTAATCGCCGATAACAGCTGCGTTAATTATAAAACTTTGAAATACTTACGAGAAAAATAGAAACAAAAATTGAACATTAACCCTTTCTGCCACAGTGTCCTCTGTACGGTACGTAAGTTTTTCGTGTAATGAAAAATTACCTATTTTTGTGGGCGCGTCCCGTATCACGTCCTCGTCGTGCGCCTGGTAACACTGTTCAGATAAACAATGGCTAAGAATACGGGAAACAGTCGGCGAACTGTGGTGTGCCGCTCACGCCACACGGGTAGCAATATGTCCAACACGTAAAGTATTACGAAACCTGGATGTTGACATCTAAGCTACCCGAACACATACGATATCATCGTCACCTATTTTTCTAATCAGTGAGATATTATTGACATAGAACGTTTCAGGTATAAAAATATTTATATAATACGTTAAAAAGTACCTTGAGTTATCAAATATGATAGAAAAAAAAAGAAAACTCCTCAATTATTTTACAGAAGTTTTAGTCTTGCGTGTTTATTTTTTTCTATACGTTAATTGCAGACATTTATGCCAAAAAAAAACTCCCGAAATTTTATGTAAATAACCATTAAAACGATATGCGTTGAATAAACTTCGATTATTATAAATAAATAAAAAATTAACTCCCAACTTATTTTACGGAGGTTTTAATTTTGCGTGTTTATTTTTTCTATACGTTAATTGCAGACATTTATGCCAAAAAAATTCGAGACAGTACTGAATTCATCATTCTAATTGGCATCAAATTAAGTTCTTCTGTCGTTTATTTGTGCTTGGATTAACATTAAGTCTATTATGTATCCAACGAACTTAGCCCTTGTCTTATTATTGTAGTTAATTCTTGATTTTACACGTGTATTTGTTTTAAAATTGAGAGCTTAATTGTACGCTCTGTCCGTGATATTCTTAATCGATCGTAAATTCCTTTTGCGTACCTTTAATTACAGGCTTCGTCGAAAATCTGTTAACTGAAAATTTAAAAAAAAAAAAAAACTTAAATTTAAATCTAAATTTCGCCAACTATCGACTAGATTTCGCAGAAAATTGGAAAAAAATGTTCATCAAATTATTTAATTATCAACGATTATTATTGTTATTACTACTCTGCATACTTAGCTTGGCATTTTGATTTGTTATCACACTGTTTGAAACAAAACTGTATCCTAGTATATTTTGTTTCGACGTTATTCACAATGATTGCTAACGATGTACATTTTTCACGCGGAATTATTTACATTCGTGTAGGAATATTTTTCCTACGAGGTTGATAGTTGCAGTCGTTAATATGTCTCTCATTCGCTAGATAAGCTATTATCGTATGTTTAATCTTCTATCAATACTAAGAACAGTGGAGATTGCCAAGTTTCGTCGCTTGAAATATTCGATGTGTAAATAAAATTCGTATATTATTTGATGTCGTCAATTTACTATGCAATTACAAAAAAAAAAAAACACAAAAACCCGATAACAACTGGAACTATCCGTCCTCCTAACCTATATTCTAAATATTTATTTTCCCCTATCAAGAGGATTTCACGTCAGTATTCTTCGGAATATTTGATTTAGATTATAAAATTGTCGTCTATTTCGAAGTCGAACTTGTTATCAAAATGTTTGCTAGTAATGATAAAATAATCATAATAATAATAATAATACAAAGAATCGCTGTATACTTTCGAACGGCGTTAAAAATCACCCATGAAATAATAAATACACTATTATTTACACACACATATATATACATATATATATATATATATACATATATATATATATATATATATATATACTCCTTTTGTTTTATCTCACTCGTTGACAGGGTCTTTTCTCATGGCATCCTCTCAGTAAGATTTTTTTTTAATACTTAAATCATATATGTGACATTAATCTTATTTTATAATTTGATATATATAGTTGCAATTCGCCTATCTATATATTGTTATGTTGTGGGCCCCCCTTTAGTTCTGACGTACGGTTTCTAGCGATGTGAATATTTACTAGATTTGCAACATAATCGGCCAACTTCCTCTATTCAATTGTATTCATCGCAAATTTCTCCCACAAATAGATTAGTGGTCTTCTACCATTATTAACTTCGTAATGTTCTCCAATGTAAATCTGAACAAATAATAATGATTGCATTTTCGGGACGTTTTTTCGTGTTTTCTCTTGTCGATCGTAACAACTTCTACATATTTCGTAGTGCTATTCATCATTAAGTGCAGTCTCCGTATCGGAGGTAGTCGACTACTGACTATAGATGTACAGTGTAAGTAGCGTACAAGGCAATTATAATATGGCGCTGCCGTAGATAGACACACACACACACAGAAAAACTGATTGTAATCGCTTTGTTGTCACAATGCAGCCCCGCGTGTTATTGTAGTGTACTCGATTGTTTACCAGCGCGCATATAGTGTTGTGCATGGTAGTTTGCCATTGCCTTCCACGCGATAGTGTTATTAATATCTATTATTCATATATATATATATATATATATATATATATATATATATATATATATATATATATATATATATATATATATATCACAACTGTGTATACGTATACTAGCCTGTATATATATGAGTAGAACATTTTCCTATACGGAAACATTTATGTGGTGAATTCCTCCAAGAGTTTCCAACCACAGATCGGATTTACTGAATAAAACTATTAAAACTTTAACTGAATGTGTGCTTGTATATATATATTATTTTAAATAATTACGGAACGAATAAAAAGAAAAATTTATTGACATTATTTTCTTATCGGTCGGAAAAATTATCCTCCATACTTCCAGAATAAAAATATTTCTGAATGTTAAGAATTGTCAAATGTTAAATGATTTCCTTTCCTCAAATAATTATTTACACCATTTTCGTTATCTACATGATTTTCTTTATGATAATAATAATAATTATCATTATTATTGTCTCTCTAGAACACTAGTTAGTGTCTATGTACGTGTAATACGCCAAAAACATCGTTCTAACATATATACATATACACAAAAACAAACATACACACATATATATGTATATGTAATCTATATGGGTGCGCATTAAGTAGTAAATTAGAAAATAGATCCTCTATACTTCCACGATAAAACTATTTTTAAACGATTGTCTTTCCTCAAATAATTATTTACACCTTTTTTGTGATCTACATGATTTTTTTACGATGAAAATAATAATAATAATAATAGTAATAATAACGATTATTATTATCTCCCTAGAACATTACTTAGTGTCTATACATGTGTAACACACCAAAAACAAGACATACATGCACATATATATATATGACGTACATACATATATACTCGTATATGTATATGTGTGTATGTATGTAATCTGTATGGGTGCGTATTAAATGGTAAACTATTTGCTACAATTGAAGGATAATGTACATAAAGGCTAATAATCAGAGTGTGAACGTGAAAATTGTATAAACAATCGTTCGAGGATGGATGTTTTGTTATATCAATTCTAGTGTTTCATTTACTGGTTTTCAATAAATGTGTCATAAACTATTCGATCGGAATTAATATTTTTTTGTTTCCCGCTGGTTTCAATTACAAATTAATGAACCGTCGTATTTCTGAACTATTATTTACTTTGACGTTATTACCAGTATTTGTACAATTATTCCGATGATTATTACGAAATTTATTTATTACTATTATTATTACCGTACGTACGGATGTTATTAATTTTTTTCATTTTTTATCGGTTATTTTCGAAGAAATAAATAACCGGAATAAATAATAGTATATTTTTATAAGTCGTGTGCAAGGGGTTAAAGGAAGAAACTATAGATACAACATTTAAGCACAAATCTTTCACAATGATCTATTCGACGAATAGTGATGGATGGACTACCCCGTTCACCTTACAAAATTTATTATGCAAATAAATATTAATGAAATCGATTTATCTTCTTTTGGACCGTAGTAATTAAGAGTTTATTTATAATGAAAAAAAAAAAAACACACACTCATAGTATCAATAAAGCTTAAGGTATAACTAAATTACAAAAACATAATTATAAATAAATATTAAATTATTCATCCGGAAAATTGACGGAATAATAAAACAAAGTAGGTCATAAAATCTCACTAACGATAGTACTAAATAACTAAATAGCAATACGATATAAAATGATTAAATAACAAGAATACAATAAATAATTAAAATAAACGATATTTTATTCGGCGATGTTCGTAACACTTATTATTATCGTAGTCACCCCCCCAAAAAATATGTTAATTAAATCATTAACACGGATTTACGATTATAATCAAATTTTGACAAAACTTTATTAACGAACGAGTGAATATCTCGAAAATTTAATTGTCGACGCATCTGATGAATTTTTTTGTGTCCAATTCTGCAACGCAAATTTTCTACCACTTGTAGTCTTCTGTAAATAAAAGTACTATTTCTTTTATAGTTATTAATTTAATCGATGACCCCCCTCGATTTATTAAAAGGTAAAAAATGTAATAATACGTCTGGATAGTATCAGTTTATCATATTAATTTGGAAAGCTTATATAATAAAGGAAGCAATTAAAGCCATCCGATAGGCGATTAATTAATTATGATCACGTACAGGGACGAACAAACCGGATAAATTATTATTATCGTTATTATTATTAATTATTAATTATTATTATTAATTATTAATTATTATTATTATGTTTCAACTTTGATTTCCATCGGCTACTGAATTACAAAAACGCAAACATTTTGGGGAACTCACTTCTTAAGTAACACATAATATCCCCCCCCCAATATATATATATATATATATATATATATATATATATACGTATATAAATGTATATATAATTCTCTCTCTCTCTCTCTCTCTCTCTCTCTCTCTCTCTATATATATATATATATATATATATATATATATATATATATATATATATATATATGTGTGTGTGTGTGTGTGTGTGTGTGTGTTTGTGCAATGCAATTAGTTAAAAGTTTTCTCTATGATTAGGTATGTCAACTTGTTTTAAAATTAATAGTTGAATTCGATTGATTTGTAAGAGGAATTTCGTCACAAGCCACGGTACTCCGGGCTAGTCGCTTGCAATTTAATTCCTGAATCGATTAAATAATACTTAACGAAGCGTCGTCGTCTTAAGAGTTTTTAACTTTTAAATAAGGACTGCTACTGTAGCGCTGGTCAATGAAATATTTACCCTTAATTGATGTCTTTTTGAGGATTTACTTATTTAATGTTTGAAAATTGAATATTAAATATTAAAACTTCGACTGGTCCAATGCTATGTCATGTCTATATTAAAATATGCGTGTGAAACATGGACAGTGACCGCAGAAAGCTTAAAACGGCTAGAAGCCTTCGAAATGCGAATCCTGAGAAGGATATGGCGCATAGCGTGGACAGAAAAAAGAACAAATAAATATGTATTGGAAAAATGCGCCCTCAAAACACCAATAATAGTTCAGGACATGCTTGCTAGGAAAAATATTGGGCGCATAAAATCAAGGAAAATGGTATCTTTCTGCTGGCTCTACAGGGTAAGATCGAAGGAAAAGCGCCAAAAGGAAGAAAACGATTAGAGAAATGATAACCGCCGGTTAAAGTAGTTGACATAATAAAGGACGCTAGAAATCGAATAAATCACGATGTACGCTAACTCCTTGAGGAGATGCCACTAGAAGAATAAGAAGAACAAATGAATTCGGTTGATTTGTAGGAAAGATTTCGTCACAAGCCATGGTAGCCCGGGCTAGTCGCTTGCAATTTAATTCCTGAATCGATTAAATAATACTTAACGAAGCGTCGTCGTCTTAAGAATTTTCAACTTTCAAATAAGGACTGCTACTGTAGCGCTGGTCAATGAAATATTTACCTCTACGTCTTTTTTGCGAATTTATGTATTTAATGTTTTCGGCTATATTTTCTCTTTCTCTATTTATTTATTTTATATTCGTTATTATCTCTTACGTAATACGACTGCCGTAATAAAGATGAATCTGTGTGTGTGTGTGAACGCAGTATTTTGCTTTTATTTCTAGTGAAGTTTTGTAGAACAATCGAACGAGATAATGTTTCTTCGTTAATTTGTCACGGTTGATTCATTTTAATTCGTATAAATTTCAACGTAACAAATAATAAAGGAACGTTCGTTTTTCCGTTTTATCCCAGATTTATCAATTATTTTTTGATTAATAAAAGATTTATATTGTACGTGTTCTGTTACATATTGTTTAAATTATGTTTTTTTCATAATTAATATTTCGTTTATAGAAGATTTATATTTCGTTTTCACTTTGTCTGTTATTTAAATTACGTTTTTATTTTCTTTATCGTTTGGCTAACTTTTTATTATGACATTTCTTCTAATACGTTGTCTAGACGTCGAGATGGAAATTTTTCCAATTAAATTCCGTCATTTATCTCTATACTGCGCGATTTCCATTAGCTGGCGCATTGACAGCCCCGTCATGCCTTGGATATGTAATGCACAAAATGTTTTTTTTTCTCCTGCTACTACTCCTTGTATTATCATCTATTCCGATCAATCGGTACTAAATCGTGCCAAATGTACCATTAGCCACAAAGCGAATAGCCTGCGACATTTACGTTGGTACCTGATATCGGAAAAAAAAAGACGACATATCTGTACATCCCTAATAACGGAAATGATGAAAGTGAGATCAAGCGACGAATCGGGTCAAAAATGTGCTCTAGCAAGATTAACAAGAATATCGAAAGATCATTCTATAAAAATAACAACGAAAAAACGATTAATGGAATCAGTGGTATTCGCTCGATAGTGTGCTATGGCTCGGAGTCGTGGACATTAAACAAAACATTATTTATTTATTTATTTATTTATTTATTTATTTACAAAACAATACGGCGTACACAACAGCATAACGCCAATTACAGTGCTTACAGAATAATTATAAAGTAAAAGTATGAACAAAAATAAAACTGAACCACACTCACACAACACGCTAATTAATATAAATAATATTTAGATTGAAAAGAAAAAATTACTAATACAAACCGAAAAATGATTCTAATGAAATACAATACCCACATACAAGCACACATCCGAAAATCATAAAAAAAAAACAGAAATATACCAGTCATACACCCATACTCTCATGTAAACAAACTCTCCATCAAGACACGCACATATGACCAAAATAAAATAAACTTACTGAAAAGTAACAACTGAAATATAGAGTCTAAAAAAATTTATTATATACAAATTTACTATCGAAATGAATATCTAACTGTGGATGAATATTTAGTACGTTATTATATAGACATAAGGTGGATAAAAGTGGTAAGTTGTAACCTAGATTTGTACGAGCATGCGATTCATAGAAAATACGATGTGACCTACTATTAACACTGGGAACCATAAATGAAATTGTAGATAATAAATAATTGTCATCTATGCGAGCGTTACAAAGATCATGCAGGAACCTCAACTTACTTATCTTTCTTCTAGCACTCGAGGATTTAATATTTAGGAAATCGCATAAAATATTATAACTTAAAAATGTTGGATAGACACCAGTTTGGCGGTAATAAATATACCTCAAAAACTGAGATTGAACTTTTTCCACCATATGAATATATTTAGTGTAGAAAGGATCCCAAACCACAGATGCGTATTCTAATTGCGATCTTACAAGAGTGTTGAATAGTAACAGCGGAGTCCTAGGATCACGAAATACGCATGAATTTCTAATGATGAAACCCATAGTTCTGTAAGCATTTTTGGTAACATTACCAATATGAGTTGCAAATTTAAGCTCGTTGTCAATATAAACCCCCAAATCCCGAACACAGGTTACATTACAAACTGGAACATTACCCATAGAGTAATCAAAGAGACATTTATTTTTTGTACGACAAAATCGAATATAAACACACACTTCTTATAATTAAAAGGTAAATAATTATTGTCGCTCCATGCCACCATTCTACACAAATCATCTTGCAACAATTCATAATCACTGACAGTTTTAATTGATCTAAAAATTTTTAAGTCTTCCGCAAATAATAGAAATTTTGAATGTAAGTTAATTCCTATATCATTTATGAAAATATTAAATAATAGTGGATCCAAATTAGACCCCTGTGGTACTCCGGAAGTAGGAGTGTATTGTTGGGACTGGTATCCGTTAAATAATACGTAACACACACGCGAAGTTAAATATGATCTAAATAACTGTATGTAATCGTCAGAAAATCCGTAATTATGTAACTTAACCAGAAGTAAACTATGGCTGACTTTGTCAAAAGCCTTACTAAAATCCGTATAAATACAATCAACTTGAAGACGCTGCTCCAAACAGTCAGTAATTAATTTTGTATATGTAACAAGATTAGTTGTAGTAGATCTAGACCGTAAGAAACCATGCTGTTCAGGAACAACTCTAGGCAAAAAAATTTATACAATCTTTCATATAGAATTGACTCTAATATTTTGCTGGGTACGCATAGTAGGGAGATAGGACGATAGTTTTCAGCTGCACAACGATCACCAGACTTGAAAATTGGAACAACCTTAGCTGTTTTTAACAATACAGGCCATTTACCTGTTCCAATAATAAGATTGAACAAGTATATAAGTGGCTTTTCAAACTCTACCGAACATAGTTTAAACAATATTGCCGGTAATCCATCAGGCCCAACACTCCACTTAGGTTTCAGAATCTTAATAGATTTTTTATAATCATTTATGGTGATTGGAACAAGTTTTAAGTGTCTTCCATCTTTAATTAAAGAGGTTTTAAGTGTCATGAAGCTGTCAGTCACATGAACAGATGAAAAATACTCTGCAAAAGCATTTGAAATATTCTTACTAGAACAATGATCTATATTTTTGTATTTTACTACGCTAGGGTGTAGCCGATCATGACGTCTATATTTAACAAAAGCCCAAAAATTGCTAGTGTTTTTTTGAATACCAGCCTCGGCCTTAAGAATATAATCATCATAAGAATTTCTTATTAGCTTTTTAACTTCAGCCCGTAGTTTACTAAACTTAAAATAATCAGTTTCCTTGCGGGTTCTACGATAGGATTTTCTAAACTTAGTTTTCAGTTTTAGTTTACGAACAATTTTTGGGGTAAACCAAGGCGGGTATGTTGACTTTCTAGATGTTTTCTTGGTAAGATGCTTCTGAAGTTCATTGTATATTAGACTATAAAAATAAGTAGTTGCATCATCCACATTTCTGATATTATAAAGTTGTTCCCAATCAATCAGAGAAATTTTTTGTTTTAATGTTAAAGGGTTTGCTTTCCTAAAGTTGTAAGGTGCCACGCTTGTACTAAAATCCACTTTATATAAAGAACTACAGCGAACAGTGATATTCAGAGCAGGATGATACTTATCCTCAGGAAGAAGCGGATCAAGTGACCTCTGTACATCAACACTCTAAAGTTTTTCTCTGCGAATTAAGGACATTATTTACTAAACTGAGATTATTAATTTCAATGAAATTTGAAAATTAATATTTTTATTAAGATAATCAAGCAGAGTACCAGAACCAGAGATGGATAAGTTGAAATCGCCCATAATCATAATATTAATTGTATTTTTCATATTCAATAATAAATTATGACATTCATAAAAAAATCTGCTATAACAAGAGCAACATGTACCAGGAGGAACATAAATACAACCGATAAGTGTTTGTACATGCAGACTAACATTCCTGACCTTAATCCAAACTGAATCTATATTCCCAAAACTGGGAAACGCAATTTCTTCCGCAACATATGTGTCCTTAATCGCTAACAAGACTCCGCCTCCCCTCCTACCAACTCTATCCCGACGATAAGCAAAATAACCTTGATTTAAAAATTCATTGTTGTAAACACCTCCAGTTAACCAAGTTTCAGTGAATCCTATATCAAAGTTACTTCTACACATTCATAAATGAAGTTCTTTTAACTTTGTATTTAATCCTCGAACATTTTAGTAATACACTTTAAGTCCCATTATAGTAACTGTTTGAAAATTTGGCGATAAATAATAGAATAAATAAGAACTCCAATAAATAAGAATAGACGAGTTTAAGTAAGAAATTTGACAACTCTAACCTATTACATATAAAAAACGGAAAAGAAGTAAAACAGTTCCTAAAATATATCGATACCTTGCATAATCAAAAAACCATCTGAATATGCTAATTCGTAAGGGTAACAAACATTCAAATATATATCGACGAATAAATAAAAATCCACGTTATAATTCTCTTAAGAATAGTTTCAGCAAAACTGCGTATAGCATAAAGAGAGATAAAACTAGTATTAGTATTAATGAAGTGACTAAATGAACGGTAGAAAGTACATACTTAAAACACACTGACATACAACACAAAAATACGCTTAAAAATGATGATAATAAAATACATGCGCACCAATACATAATATACCAACCACACTCATAATATATATACATACTACAAATAAACATAAAGTACATTTCATATAAGACGATATAATGCGTAACGCGAGAGTGGGAAATTTTAAATCGTCTTCTCTTCCGAAATTCTAAATGACAATTTATCGTAATCGGCCAGCGTTCTTATCACAATCCTTTGATTAGACGCACTGTCAATAGTTTATCGTCTTCCGTCCAGACATTTCTACGACCGTATTTATTACCCGTACTATGTTCATCCGTTTCTTCGTTAAATGTTCCCGTATTACTATATTTGTATTTTTCAATAATCGTTTATTACTGAATAGTAATTTTCGATATCTATAGCTGACGAACATTACTACAATTGGTCGAGTATTAATCCCCAGTTTATCTACTTGTCGCTTTCCAATCCTATGCGACCTACAAATAGCTTCGATCGGAACATTTACTGATAATTTTTCTTTAGCCAGTTTCATAATACACTCATCCGTATCTTCTTTATCTGTTTCGGGAATTCCGTATATCATCAACGAATTTCGACGGCTATTATAGAAGCCTTTGAAATGTGCTGCTCGTACGCTCAGGATTTCATTGATGGAACGTCGCGGACTAATGCAGCAGTCCTAAAAAAACTGGAAATACAACAAAAGACTAGATTAGTTCCAGCTATAAAAGGAAGATTGTGACACTAATTTACTCAAAATTACCAGGTACCCCAGCATTTATGGGGCGCAAAACCGTCGTTATAAAATTAAGATGTTTTATTTGATGTAATTCTTTCGGACGAAGATAAATATCGACTGATATTGATCGATCGATTGTAACTATTATTGTTATTATTATTATTAATTACTTTATTATTATCGATATTATTTTTTAATTTAAAATCGTATATTTAAAAAAAGTATATATAATATGTGCGTGTATAAAAGAGTAAAAAAAGTATTTAAAGTTATGAATGAACGTAGTGTATGCTACTAACATTTCATATTTTAAATCGAAGTATTCTGATGCCAATGCAATATAACCATTTTATTTATTATTATTGGTTTCTCTTTATATAAAGTTAACTATAACAAACATAATACATTTTTTTCTTAATTCTCCCATTTTATTATTTAATAAATACTTACCTATTATAAAAATAAACGATAAAAAAGAAGTTAACATTAACGAATTTTTCTTTATAAAAAATCACAACTCATTTTAGACGCCATTATCGAGTGAATATTTAAAAGATAGAAAATATAGAAAAAATATTAATAATAAGGTTAACAAAAATCGTAAAAATGAAGAAAAAATACCCATCTTTTCTAAACAGTGGTACCGCGTAATAAATGTTATAATACGAGATGATCTGCATAAATGGGATGTTTACGTACCAACTTTTATATTCGAAAT
This sequence comes from Coronaproctus castanopsis, assembly GCA_032883995.1. NCBI lineage: Eukaryota > Metazoa > Arthropoda > Insecta > Hemiptera > Monophlebidae > Coronaproctus > Coronaproctus castanopsis. The sequence continues at coordinate 183,221,509 of CM065053.1, forward strand.
CATGTCGATTATTTAACAGTTTGGCTATTTGAAAATACGGACAAATTTAAACGGTAGTCGGGTTGTCTTATTTCTTGCTTAAATTTTTCTGCAGATCGATTAACGGACGATTAAAATACTTCAATTTATGACTTGTTTTACAACTTCGTCGTATTTATTCTCATGTACTTCCGCATTGTGTAGATTATCTGTCCACTTTTGTGCGAACTATTCTACGGTACCACTACATTTCAAAGGTATCCAGTTTTTTTGCTCCGTCGCTTTTATTATTACATAGCTTTCACAATTGCACGACAATACCGACAATATATTTTACTAATATTATTTTCAAATCTAATTCGATATTTCTAGAATATTTGGTTCAGTTTTAGGAATGCGCTTCTAGCTTTTTTCCGATTAGAATCTTTTATCTCTCTCTCTATGTACGTCCAATTAATCATCTATGTTGCAACCGAGATAATCTGCCCTTTTAATTTTCTCCCCATCTTGACCACTATAAATTACCAACAGTGGTCCATATACACGTGACTTTATGTTTGTCTTTCCAATTATCATATATTTCGTTTTGCATTTAGCTACATTTCGTAATCGGTAGTAACTACATTTAGGAATCGTTGTAATTCTTTTAAATTATTTGTCATTACGATCGTATCACCCACGTATCTAGTATTATTTACTTTTTCACCATTTACCTGAGAACCTTCTTTAAATTTGTTCAATCACTGACTCTTTTGCTATTTCTTCTGTATTACGATGACCAAAATTCTGATGCTTGCTTCCCAGTAAAGACTTTTTATATAATACGTCTATCTTTACCATTAATTACTACACTTTCTATTATTAACCATCGTCTTGTTACGTTTCACCCGAACAATGGGTCTTTTGAAAGTCCACCACACACACATATAAATACTGGGCGTGCGACAGGTTTATGTCGTCGAATTATCACGTTGATACTAAATAAGCCGAAATTCGAATTGAGTGTCGCTCGGTTGTTCATCAATTTTCCCATATATTAGCCTTCCTCAATTTTTTTTTTTTTTTTTTTTTTTTTTGTAACATCAGAAATATAGATTTCATCCAGTCGTTCGGAATATATATTTTATTAAACAGTTTAAGTAGCGAATTTTCCGAATCTCTACTGGTATTTCCAATTGCTTTTCTGTTTTTTTTTTAACCATTTTTATAGTTTTTGTTTCACTTCATTCACCACGATTGCTGGACCTGAATTATCTGGGTTATGTCCCGTTTGTAGTCTTACGTCGTCGAATAAGTATATGAACAGAAAAAAAATAATCAACAAAGTTCCGGACTTTCAAAATTTCCACGTTGGCTGCGGAAAATCGACGGAATTCTAAAGGGTTGCCAGACAAATTAAATGGCTCTTATCGATCGTATCCGTATTTTTATCTTACGGCCGTGTTGACGTAGTAGAGCTGCGATAGTGCATACGTGGTTACATCGTGGACTCCTTTAGATTCTCGGAGGTAAGCCGGGAAATATTTGTCTGGCTGGCGAGTATTTTAAACCGGGCGCTGTTCCTGCAAATGACCGGTTATGCTTAACTCGTTTCTGTCCCTCCTGTCCGCGCATCACCCGTCGTATTATATCGGGCTTTACTCGGCTTATCGTGATGCAATTCGTACTTTCGTATGGTACAGTTTGTTGTTGGTAGTTTCAGTTTCTCGTCGTTCGTACGGAAAAGTAGTCGTGAGGTATTTTCCACGTATAAAATTCGTTCTGAAATAATAATTTTTTTTTTAAATTTATTTTTTACGAGTTTTAAAGTAATCGTATGAAATTATTATAAAATAAGCCTGTTTTCACGCGTCGGATTTCGCGATAAAATTCGCACCGACAATTTTATTATTGAAAATTACATCGGTTGCTGGTTTTAAAGAAAAAAAACAAACAAATTCTATCGTCAGAATCGTTTTAACGTACGAAAAAATATACGTAAGTACTTCTTGAATTTATACGGCAATTTTTTATAATTATTATTATACCATCTTTATTTTTAATTATTATATAGCAAATTTATCGTATTAACCCTTTCATTCGTATAATACGTAAAATGTTAATGCCGACGAAATATTTTATTTTATTTTTATTTTTAGTTAACGCGAAATCTATTTTAAAAATATTTATATAATAAATATATCGAAAACTATAATTAAAATAAACACCTGTATAAAATTCGTAATTTTCTGTCAAAATTTTGTTACGTGCGACATAGGCTCATTTTATATTATCGTTAGAGTTCGTCCAAATCAGAGAGATGATATCGCCGGGAGTTTATTTAAATTTCTGAATATTATTCTTCTAACCGGTTGATGATTTATAATTTTTAACTAATCGTAAACAAGGTAAACACGTTACGTTCTATAACAACATCTTTACGCGGAATAATTAGGATACGATAATTATATAACTCGCACAATTACAGCGAGAAAAACTTGTTGACATTTTTTATACTAATTCAATAATGAATATTTCATCTTGTATATTGCGCATATATATATATAATTTTTTACACATTTTTATATATATATATATATCGCAATATTAAACTAATGTTTAAATAATCAAATATATAAAACTAATTATTAATTAAAAGTTCACGAACGAATTTCTATTATTTATATACATAAGCGTTGTTTACATAACTAAATCGTTTTAATCGCTATCTGCTAGTGTGTCGAACAGATTCAATATTCGCAATACATGTACACATTTACATATGTATATGTATGTACATATATAGTTTTTATAAATATGTATTACAATCTTAAACTAATGTTTAAATGTTGAATATATTGGAGAGTAGTGATTTTATTAATTATAAACCAAACAAAATATAACACCGTTTAATCACTAAAAGTTTTTTATTGCGAAGCTTTTCGTCAGTTACGTCATTTTCAAGCACGCACCAAAATTATTACATCTTTTTTTTACATACGAATTACTATAAATGTTTATATATAACGACAACTTAAAATTTGATATACATTACATATGGCTAGTGTGAAATATGTATATCAACTTTTAAGTTGTCGTTATATAAACATTTCTAGTAATTCATATATGTAAAAAAAATATGTAATAATTATTGTACGTGCTTGAAAATGACGTAACCGTCGAAAAGCTTCGCGATTAAAAACCTTTAGTGATTGTGTTATATTTTGTTCGGTTTATAATGTTTACAAAATCGCTATATATTATTAATTAATAAACATGTATAGAATATTAGTTGATTATAACTAATGTCTATTATTTATATGCGTAAGTATTATTTGCTGAACTAAATCTCGTTTGGTTTATGATCGCTTTAGACGTTTAACGTGTCGAACAAATTCGATATTCGAATGTTTATAGGGCCTCTTTTAGCGCTCGGTGGCGAAGTCATGAATGATCTCTACCTACTTCAAATTTAAATCTGCTCATTTCTCTGATATCAACCTGCATTGCTAATTGCGCGAATAACGACTACGCTAAATAACCATTCGGTTAGCAGGTCTTACACATTTCCAAAGTTGGATCCTATAGGTTAAGGTTAGCTGATCGACTGTAGTCGTTTACTATGAAGATCGAGGTATGAATTTTTTCCTAACAGCCATCATATTTGACGGACGAATTTGTTCTGCTTTCTGCCTTACGTGATGTTCTTCCATGTTAAAAATGGGCACGATGATCAAGATAGAGCTGAATTCTTCTGCGGTACCTGCTTGTAGTCACTATGCTGCTGATTAACTTTTTGAAGTGGAACTTTTATTGGCGCGATTTATATGGGAACTTTAACCCGCAAAACGAGCGAGCGGAAAAAAACAGACGGATATATATATTATAATACACAAACACACGCATATCCTGTTCGCATGTACCGTACTACCAACACCTGTTGTCAAATCATGTTTATACATATAGATAGGCTTATTCTTATACATATATATATGTGTGTGGGGGGTGGAGATGTTTTTTTTTACGGATTTGTGCTCATTGAGTTTTATTCTTCATTTGTTCGTTCGGCTTGAAACTTAATTTAAAGCGTTTTGCTGATTATCGTTCGCTTCTATTTGCGAATCACTGACACGTGATGGTGTAATCAGTTAATGAAATATCACCCAAACTAGAGGTACTCCAGCTTGTATAGGATAAAAAGTTGTCTTCGCTTCCTTGTATACAACTCTGAATTTTCTACCACATATATATGTGATACCAGCACAGTGTGTATATATAGTATATAGGTGAACGAGCTTCGAAAATGGTAATTTTTTTAAGAAAATATATATTCAGATACGGACCGCGTACTATTAAAAACCATTACGTAACAGCAACTACTTTAATCGTATTAAGGACTTTGTTTCATAAATTTCTGGGATTATAATCGAAAATGTCATTTTCAATAGATATTATATATAATAATATTAGAAGAGGGGGAATGTTTAAATTTTAAATGGATTATGGAATTTGTCGATTCTTTCTTTAAAATAGTTTTTTCATATATTAAATAATATATCCTGAAGATCGGACGCCTTGAACCGAAACGGTACCCGTGATGTAAAATTTTAATAATGTATTTATCGATAAAAAAACTCAATTTTTAAAACACATTCGAACGGTTGATGCGATCTAGTTGAAATTTTCAACGTACATTTAGATAAAAATAATGAATATCGCGACTCGTAAAAATCTTTATTTATGACCAAATTACTTCTCTATATCCTGTTAAAACCGTAAAATCTTAAAATTATTGAATAATATTATGGCGATTGTCAGTGATTAAGACTATTCCCATTTTGCGAGACTGGAAATAATGCTACATAAAACTACCCGATCGGAGATTATTATTGTTATTAAGTTTCTATGAGCATGTTTTAGTTCATCTTTTTTTTTAAAATCCGTTTTCCTTAGAAGTGGTTTTTTTTTTTTAAAGAAACGATAAATTTTGTTTGCGATGTCTCTATTTTACGCCGACATTTTTTTATGGGTGATAATCGTTCTTCATGCGGACACTATTTTGAGAACTTATGATATTAAAAATGGCTCGAGGTATGGCAAGCTTTGTGACTATTGTTTAGTTGCCTTTTACCCTTCAAATGTAAATATAAAAGTATTATTCGTTAATTCGACTATTGCGATAGTTAGTGTAATTTTTTAATTAATCGTACTCGATAACTTTATCGTGTTCGCGGTTTCTCGAATAGGCCTACTTTATTTTAGAACGATCGTTTCAATAAGCCTTACCTTGTGTAATATAATTATTTTATATTAAAATAATGATGCAGTTTATTTTACAATCGAAGTATTACGTTTATTTATATTATCCGATAAATGCGCATATTTCATCTATACCTATCGTCGATTAGTCATATAGATAATATCAACTATTTTGCTTTCACACGTATGTAGGTCTAGTCTCTGATGACAAACTCCAGTTACTATTTTATATTAACTATTTTCCTGGTGTTCGATATTATCTTCAATATTACACATACCTCATAAACTCCACCTGCGATTATACCTAACTCGGTTAGATCATTATTGCGTACAGTTGTGACCACTTCTTAATCTAACAAATACAGATACGAAATCTTTACAAAATCTCTATGAAGCATATATCCGCGGCGTTTAACTCGGGATTATTTTGGAATTGCCTTATAACGAGTGTTTACATTCGAAATATGATTGAAAAGAACGTCAAAATAATTCATTAAGTTTATGCATTAAATACCAACGTTGTTGTTTAACATATGTAATCGCATCTGGTTATCTCATGTCCAAGGACGTCGCAGTGGGTAAAAACCCACTTAGATTTCATCCTTATGAAGTTGGCAAACCAATTTATAGTATTGATAGTTCTAATGTATTCATTGTAAATTCCGGGAGTCTAGACAGTTGGAAACGTACACTCATAGGGTCAGTAAGTATTAGGATGTTATACATTATATAATTTAATAAAAGAAACAGTATATGGCATACATTTCAATCAAAAATGATGAGCATGTGCAATAGGCGTAATTTAAATAAGAAGCCAATAAACAAGCGGGTAGATTATTTAATCATTCGAATTGGACCGCGATAACCCAGCTCGATAATTCTACATGAGTAAGTCGTTTAAATAGGCGAAAACTATTACATCTAATTAAGTTTCTTTTTAATTACATTTAGCTGGAAAATGTATCGCTTCGGGTTATTGTTATATAATATTATTTTACTATCTATCGCTAGTTCACAGTCTGGGTTAGTTGTAGATGAAAATGAAAGAAATTATTTAACGATAAACTCGAGCTACTAATTATATTAATATTAAACGCGGATTTAATGAAATAAATTATTATTATTATTATTACTACTATCATTATTTTAATCGTTTTAATAAATAAAATAAAAATTATTATAATTTTTAATACATTATTTCTTCAACTATTCCGTTTGATCTGATGATTCATTTCGAACGTTATTTAAAACTTATTATAATATAAAACTTTAATATATATATATATATTAGAAATTAATCGGAACGTGTTACATGGGGGGGCGGGTTAAATTTTCTGGAAATTAGTCTCCATATTTCCGTGAGTAGTCAAGTTGTTCGGTACGTATAAATTGGTAAATGTTTCTTTTAAAGGCAAATGCATTTCCGATTAATTATGAAAAGTATTACGTCAATATAAGAGCTAGTCAAATAAATTATATAGGTACATGTTATATATGGATATATATATATATATATATATATATGGATATATAATATACAGCGCTAATTATATTCTGTATTCTTTCTCTGACCTATTCACTGACAACGTTGTCGTAATATTATTAATGAGAAAACTCATTTTTATCAAGTTCTTCCATTCATTAACCTCGTCATCTCGGGGTGAGAATTTAATTAGCTCATTCCATTTCCGTGCTAAGACCAAATCCGATTAAGCATCGTATTGGTACATATTTAGTCGTATCCCCCCCCGTCATTTAGTTTTTCCACGTATCCTTATTATCAGCTTAACATGTACCTTATAGAAATTTAATATACACGGCTACTATTGTTTTGCCCTGAATAGCTACGTTATGATTAATTAAGAGAACACTATCGTTAATATTTATTAGTATTATTTTATTTTAAGAACGCTTAGGATAAGAATAAATTAAAATAATGACGAATTTATAAATTATTAATAAACGAAAAATACGATTTGTTTTTTTACTGGAATGCCACGAAAATGACAATAAAATTTGGACAACCGTTAAGCAGTTGTTCTACATATACTGGAATTTTAATTAGAATGTAGCAAAATGTTATGTTAATTTTTTGTATAAAGTAATAAGTATTCTCGCATATAACATTATCATTTAATTTGAATTTTTAAGTATATATACATACATATATATATATATATATATATATATAGAGGAGTATTTAAATAAAATAAAAGTTTTATTATTATTATTATTATTATTATTATTATTATTATTATTATTATTATTATTATTATTATTATTATTATTATATAAAAAGTAAAATCCTATCATCTCCGAAAGTTGATAGGTAACATCGCCTAAGCGATATAGACCGAACGATGTTTCTTGGTATTCTCTTCACTTCCCCGTGATATCCATTTATCGACCGATTAGATATTAGATGGATGACTGAATTGGATAAAGGCATTTTTACTACGAAAAATGAGATTATTCGAACTCAGGTTGTGCAAGCAGAATAAAAATTGAAAAGATATAATTTATATACATTTGAAAAAAAAATAGCAATAGCATTCATTAACGAAATTAGAAAATTTGTAAAATTTTGTCCAATACGTAAAGATCAAATTTTAAAAACCTACAACACGAGCATTTACGAGACGCGATATAAAAGGAATAAATAAATAGGTAAACATAGAAATAGACGGAAACAAGTAAAAAGACAAAGATATTTGGAAAGCGTAATAACGAATGATGGTTGGAATATAAAATAGGAATATCGAAAATGGCATTCGTGAAAAGAGGATTATTAACATCGAGAGGCACGATAATAGAAATTAGGGATGAATTAGATAGACACATTCTGATAATCTTCGGTCAGGTGGTTTTATCTCGCAAATGGGAATACTTCTTTTAATCACTGACAACCTCCGTATTACTAACGTTGAACGTTTTACTTTATGGTTCGGAGGACACAAAGTCAGTTGGAGTTCGAAACACTATGAAAAGAATATCGCGGACAGAGAAAATGATTAACGAAGAAGTATAAAAGCTTATTAGGAAAATTCGAAGAAAGAAGATAAAAATAGATAGGAGTCGTTGATGAACGTTTAACACACCATAATTCAAGTTACCGCACAAGAGAAATAAGCTCGAGAATGTGAAATATATCAAATACGATGTACAAGCAACAGGATATAGTAACGTGAAAAATCATCCGGAGAATTCTGTCATTTGAAATTAGCCGTGTCTTAATAAGATTGAGGAATGATGATGATAATGAGGGCAAAAATTATAATTTTAATTATTTAATAATAGAATAAAATAGATCGATTTTTTATTTTTAACGTTTAACGAAGATTTAGAATAAATTTCGAAACTGCTCGGAGAAATAAATAAATTAAACGAAATAATATAGAAACTTTATTTAATATATTTTCAGAGGAAAATATTAAATCGGACGAGATATATATATATATATATATATATATATATATATATATATATATATATATATATATATATATATATATATATACGACTTTCCGTATTACTCCTCGACGACAGTATGAAAATAGGAGAATGAGTTGGAATTATAAACAAAACAAGGTATGGACGATTAATGGCGAAATAAGATAATTCAGCAGAATAAAGGGGTTTCATCAAATAAAAGCTGGACATATAATGAATATATCGTGGATGGAACGAAAAATGAATGTTTTCCGATAGTAGATAGGTGTGTTTATTAAACGGAATAAGAAAAAGATTTCTTCTCGGTTTCTTTTTGGACACGTTGTTAGAGATATAAATTCCCTAGAACGTCTCATAATCATCCCGGATTTTATTTAAACGATTTAAATTAAAATATTATAAAAACAGAAATTAAATAAAAAATAATAACAAAATTAAATCTAAATAAACTTAAAAAAATTCAAATAAAAAAATAGCATAATTATAAAAAATTTAAAAAATTTAAATAATTATAATCATAAAAAATATTAAAAAAGAAAAATAAAAACTTAAAAAAAAACTAAATAACCACTTTTATAAACAAAGATATAAAAGAAAAATTTACGAAAAAAATATACTAAATAAAACAAAAAAGAAATAAAATTTCAAATTAACAAAAAAACAAAAAGAAAATAAAAAAAAACTATTAAAACAATAAAAAATATAAAAAAATCATTCACTAACAAAAAAATAAGAAATTAAATTATTATTACTAAATAAAAAATAAATCTTAAATATATAAAAATTAGATAAATAAATAATAAAAAAAATTAAACTTTTATTTATCAATAAATCTATTTAAAAAAAAATAAAATATAACTATATAGGGCAATACACACGTAATAAATAAAATTAAATAAATTGAAAAAGAAAATAAAAGTAAAAAAAAACCTATATTACACAAATCCTGATTACCATATAAATTATTCATAATTACTCCTAAACAGATAAACATTAAAGATTTAAATAAAGCATGAATTAATAAATAAATAAAAGACAAATTAATTATATCTATAATAAAAAAATTATAATTCTTATATGTCTCATAGTAGAAAAAGCCATAATACCCTTTATATCAAAATTAAGGAAAAGATTGAAAAAAACAATTACAAAAGTAAAAAAAACAAAATAAATAATATAATTAAAATTAAATAAAAAAACAACAACGTATAATTATATAGACTCCAACTGAAGAGACAGGTAAAAGAGCAACTATAGCCTTATTTAATCATAAATGAAAAGGATACTGAGCCCTATAAAAACTCTAAAAATAAAAAAAAATTAAAAAAGATAAAAAATTTAAATTAAAAAAAAAAAAGATCTCAAAAACCATTGCGAAAAAAACAAAAACAAAAAAATTATATTTAAATCACTCAAATAATTAATAAAAATACCAAAAAAACTATTATTAAAAAACTTTTTATATTATTATAAAAACTAATTATCGAAAAAGAAAACAAACCAAGAAAATTTCATCCCAAAAAAATGTATTCTAAAAACTAAAAAGACTATCATTAAAAAAAACAAACATATAAAAAAAATATAATAATAAAAATCAAAAAACAAATTATATATTCTAATAATTAAATAAACAAAATTAAAAAAAAAAAAATTATTAAAAACATTCAATCAACAACAATAAAAATTGAAGTTCAAAACTAAAAAAATCCGTATAAGTGAACGGGCGAAGAAAAAAAAGGACAAGACCAAGAACGCGTTGGGCCAGTTAAAATCATTAATTGGCTTAAACATGCAAGAAGCGTTGCTGGTTTCTCAGAACAGGCCAACGTGCAGATCGATAACATACGTGACTATTTCTTAACATATCTACTAGAGTGATAAAGGAACAAGAAGAGACGATAATTATATCGTAATCAGTAACGCACGATTGCATCGAACAAAAAAATGATTCGTTTCAATTTGAAAAGGCGAAAAAATAATGTTTATAAATAATAAATTCTTTCTCCTTAAATATAAAAACCGATACGATATTAGGAAAAATGCGATTACTATTTCGACAGTTTTTATCATCGATAAATGAATCGTGTAATTGCTTTATCGCTGTTTAATAAATCGAAACCACCTCGAAAAGATGTAACGATTAAACTTTAATCGATTTTTAATAAACGTATAAACGAAGCCAGTGTACATTAAAAGTATGAATGTCAAATCAGTCGACCTAAATGTTTTTAATTAAATCATCGATAATCGCGATATTTTTTTAGTCAGCGATTAACGATATTCCCTATCGATACGAATGTGGTCGTTTATAAATACGAAATAAGTTAAAAATAATAATGAGAAATTTAAGCAAACGGGGGAGGTGATTTAATTAAAATGCGGAGTGTGATGTGTAAAGAAAATAACCCGGTGGACGGGGGGGGATGGAATTGACGAAACGCTAGAGAAGTGTACACGTGTAAAATAGAAAGAACAATTAAAAGCGGAAATATCGCGTTCGAATGAAATACGTGAAATTTATAAATCGCACTGTTTCAAACGTGCAATAACTTCGATAATAAATTTTAAAATGACGCGGAGAATAATATGGCCAGTTGATAAAAAAAAAAAGAGGAATACGCCATGATTATAGAATGAAAAAAGAAAAAAGAAACGCGCGATAATTTTAGGAAGAGATAAAACTAAATTTTGGAAATAAAGGAATCTTACAAAAACGTTCGATAAAACGAGAAGTAGGAATAACGGGTCGAGTCAAAATGTGTGGCTTCAATAGGAAAGTAAATATTTCGAGAATATCCGGTTCAAATTTCGAATTAAATAAATACCTCGGGTGGTAGTAATATCGCCGTTAATATACACGAATGAAAACAAATAAAATACAGCAAAGTACGACGATATGTTGCCTGTAATGTCAACAAATGGAAATTTATTTAAAGCGGAACAAAATATGCGGATGGATTTGATTACGATTTGTGGTTAATAAATATGTACAAAATGCAAAAATACGTTCCCGAAGCCAATGGTGGACGTAAAAAAGAATTACCTTCCCAAATGAGTGTGCTTATATGATAGATGGATATAAGTGATAAAATTAAAATGATAAAGGGATATATAATTATGGATGAAAGACGAAATAAGCGCGCAACCTTTGTAGAAAAGAAAGTACGTATGACCTACTACGCGATACACATTTAGAACGTATCTAACAGACAGAGACGTGGAATGCAAGCGCTGAGTTTGTCAAGTAAATCTTATATAGCATAAATCGACTATAAATACATTTTTTTTTTTTTAAGATTAATAGGCAGAGAAAAAAATAATATCACACTATATGGTTTAATTCGAAAAATGTTCTCGATACGCGGGGATAATTTAATGATAAAATGTTGAACTATCTGAAACAGTCCGCACAAGGTTGAGAAGGAAAAACAGAATATCCGGGGAGGAATAATAACTTCAAAAAACCGAATATAAAGGGAGAATTGCAGTTTAGACGACCGGTTAAAAATTACATTTTAATAAAGATGGCAATTAGAAAACGTTATGACTTTATTGTTTTTGGAAAAGATAAGTTAAGTAATAACTTTTGATGTCAAGTATGCATTTGACAATTGTAATCACTCTAAAATTATCGAAATTCTGAAACAAAATTCTGTAAATCCTTACTTAATAAATACTATTATTAATTATTTATCCAATAGGAAAGTTAGAATATCTTCCGATAAATTTACTGCGTATAAAAACATTTCCTGTGTCGTTTTAAACTAATCGAAAGTATGAAAATGTGGTTTTTGAAAAATAACTTATGGAATAAATTATCTGTGAACGCCTTCATCCTCGACAAAACTGTCTCCATCATAGTAATCAAGAAAAATTCCTCGATTCGCTAATTGTATTTTTATCAAAATGTGATTTTTGACGATTTTTAACGATTTTTAACATGGTCTGCTGGTGCGTTATTTTTTTTCCTTTTTTTCATAAATAACCTAACCTAACCTAACCTAACCTAACCAAACTTAACTAAATCAACAATCGAAGCTTATCCACACATGAAGTAGTTAAAAACGATTTATCAATTATAAACGTATTTTAAACAACTAAATTAATAAGTGAATTTTAAGACAACTAAAATAATAAACGAATTAACAGTGAAAAAATTAAAGCATGGAAAACAGAACAACGGGCAATGACGAATTTTAACGGTCCCACACCTATCGACGAACCAAAATAAAATAACGAAAATTCAAACAATAACAATAATTTAAATATAACAACCCTAATTTTGATTATTATAAAAAATTATTCAAAATTAAAAAATACGATATCTATTTATAATTATACTAAAATATTTTTTAAAAAAATAAATAAAATTATACCTATAATAACACAATCGACACTAGCGCTACAACGGAAAAATTTCGATCTATTTCACGTTTGTAAGTATACTTATAAGTAAATTATTTACGAAATGTAACATAAGTATATAATTTAAAAGTAAATTTTCAGTAGTTTTTAAAAAATAAAGCAGTTTTCTTATGGTCGTCTAATTGCAATCCAGCCACATAGAAAAACAAATCTAATTAGGCAAATAATAAAACAAATGCTGAATACCTGAAAACTGAAAACAGAAAAAACAGTTAAGTTGAAAGAAAAAAACTTAACGATTGGTTACGAGATAAGTGAAATTTAAATAAAATATTGAAAAATAAAAAAAGAAAAATGGTCAGAATAGACAAGGTAAACAACATGAATGACTATGGCGAACAATAAACGAAACAGATGGTACAAATGAGAGATGGAATGAATGTTTCCGAGTGATTGACAAAAATTTACCCTATATTATGTTAATAACAAAAATATAAGACGATGTAATTTAATACCTGTTCAGAGGGGGGAAAGCTTGCCGGGATAAGGGAAATCGTAATTAATAATTTCTGAAATGATGTATTTGCGTGTGCGTAAATGAAGTGTCAGTGTTATGTGTGTATGTGACTGGGAGTGAATAATCCGTATTATTAATAGTCTTATTCTCGTTATTATTAAGTTTAACGATCTGTTTACAGAATAAAATTTATATATGAAAATAATTAATTTAAATCCGTTATTTTGATCAATTCTCTACCTACTTACGTGCGCCTATACACATTCGGAATTATATATATGTGTGTGTGTGTGTGCGTGATTATTCTACTTATTACTTATTTTTCTTTTTGGATTGAAATTGTACATATATATATACACTATTTTGTTTGTATAACATTAATTTTTATATTTATACACATATTTACATAAACTCATTTTACACACATTCTTGATGGTGTCTAGATGATTATGTTTCTCATCCTTTATTCCATCCTATTTTTAACTTACACATTGTCGGGAACTATATTTTGTACTATATTGGATGTTTTCTTTTGTTTCAGCTACTCAACACTTAAGAACACTAGTTCCCTGCACCTTTTATAACTACAATTTATTTAATAAAAAATAAATAAAAAAACTTATACACTTTAAAATGATGATTTTTATTTATAAGAAAAATATAAAAAATTATCGTTATTTTCTCTATGGCACTTTACGACTAAAATTTTAGGTGTAGTAAAAAAAATTGTGAAAAGTCGTTTTTACCATTACCTCATGTGGCGTGATTTCGGATGAGAATCATCATGTGTAACAATTGAACAACGTGATTACACGGAATTAGAAGCATTAAGTGACAGAAAATATAGCGATTAGTTGACGAAATACGATATTAATTTTGACGCAAATGGTTAGACTGGAAGTGAAGATGATTCAACACGTTCGAACCGAATATCTATGGTCGATGTTTAAATTTCTCTTAGAATGCGCGCATATATCGTGTCGTTAAATTTTTATGTACGTAGACTGCGTTATTTCTTTTACTACGGTATATAAGCTTTCGGAATGTGGACAGGTGCACAATGATATATACATATATAATATTATATGTCTGCCCATGTGTGAGTGGGTGATAATAAACATTTTACCGACATTGCGCAGGAAATATAACGTTTCGTACGTTAAGTAATATTCGGTTGCATAATACAGTTTTTAACGCAATCCGTAATGGTTTCTTATTGTAGATTTCGTTACGTAATATTTAGTCGGCTAAGAACAATGGTCGTTTTTAAGATTCATCAGTATAACCCAGCGGGGTCTAGAGTGCGTTCTTTTTAATGAATAAAATTTTAAAAGTTATCAATCGGCTAATTCGAATATATCTACAAATTAAATCGAATTATTAAATTTACGCGTATAAACTAGAATTTATCCTTACGCATTTTTTCATAATAATCAATAAAATATCGTAATAATAAAAATACATTTATTTTCCAATCTAATCGCTATAGTACTCTAAAGTAGATTTATTTTGTTCGATACGATACGGGTGAATTTGTAGAATAATATATTCATTCGGATATATATTCATTTATTAAATTTATACGTAATATACATTCATTCGTGTACACATTTACACGCTCCGTGCGCATAAATTACGATACGGATAGCGTTATTTGGTATTTAGTGAACTGTGTACATAACTAATTAGGTGAGTGGACTAGTGTCAAGGGACTAAGGTGGTCTTAACATCGCTAATACCGAATTGTGTCAATTATTACCTGTATATATATAATACGTTTCTATGTTATTTCACTGGTATTACACGCAGTTTGAATTTAAATTTAAATTTCTAGTGTTATAACTAAATTCGTTGCAATATAATTAATATATTGAATACTAGCCCATTTTGTGCGCATTATTAACGTACAATGGGTTTTATTATTGTATGTTACGTTCTGCGTCTCGAACGAAAAATTACGACTGACAAGAAAAATATGATGCACAGGCAAAAGTATAGAATATCATTAGAATGGTATCTTTCGAGAAACTGAGTTACATTTTTTTCTCGTTAATAAATAAAGATACAATCTTAATAAGTTAAATAATCGTCAACTTTTACAGACTGTAGCTTAACGTAACAAAACCTAATTTTATTAGTAAAGCCTATGCGTTTAAAGTCAATGGCCCATCGACCATAACTTTGACGTAATCATTTAAGGTATGATTGGTTTCGCTTAAGACGCCTGACGTCATGTCCGGTCCAACTGTGAGTTTCTTCCGATAAGCCAATAAAGTTGTTGCGTTTTTTTCTTCATCTGCTTGCTTTTCATTCTGGCATACACTTCCCACGTCAGACGCTTGTAAGTTACATATTTAAGAAGGACGAAATATCTATGTGTATAAAGCGGAAACTATAGAATTTGTATGTTCTGCCGGTTTTTACACATGATTGACGAACATGGATTTTCAAAAAAATTATAAGT
This sequence comes from Coronaproctus castanopsis, assembly GCA_032883995.1. Taxonomy (NCBI): domain Eukaryota; kingdom Metazoa; phylum Arthropoda; class Insecta; order Hemiptera; family Monophlebidae; genus Coronaproctus; species Coronaproctus castanopsis. The sequence continues at coordinate 183,237,522 of CM065053.1, forward strand.
TAGAAGAGGATAATTAGATCACAAATAGCGAGGAAAAAAATCAATATTAAATATAAGACGAAGTGAAATACTCGGATAAGGAATTGTGACGTGGTGGAGCGAATGACCAAACTGAAATAGACCTGAACAGGGCACATGGCAGACCGAATAATGATAGACGAGTGTTTGAATGGTGGCCGTTTCGTAAGAGACATTGACAGACCGCTGACTTCTTGGCACACGAAGATATAAGTCAGCTAGTGAGGAAAAACTGCATTCGGAATATTGAGAACCGTAACGAATGGAATTAGATAAAGCGCTGATATATAATGACACGTACTACCTGGACTAGCAATATGGATAATAATACGATCGTAGCTAAATAATTTTAAAAGTATTCGTAAAAATATTTCTTGTAATCACCGATGACGCTGCTTGTGGATAGATATGATAAGAGTTTTTGAAAAGTTGCTTATCGTTTTAGTTGTTGATTAGCTTTTTAAGGAGATTATGGCGTTATCATTCTCATTTATTTATCAATTTATTTATTTATTATTATAATTAAATTAAAATTTTGAACCAGTTTCCTAAGTAGAATATGCCCTGATTTCTAAATGTACGACATTTCCATGTATATGCATATGTATATGTATATCTGTACAGGTTTTTGTTATGTTAAAATTCGAGGAAACGTCCCTACTGAATAATTAATTACGATAATATTTTTTATATAGTCGATAAATTAAAAAGAATCGCGGGACATCAGTCGTCGATTTCAGATTTTCGTCAATGTTAAGGTGAAATAATTAAAACAAATATTTAATATTTACGAATGGATTTTAAACGCGCGAAATATAACTATTATCGATTGCGAGACGACGTATGTTTTTTAATGCGTTGCAATTTATTCGATTTATAAAAATAAAATTTATGGTCGCCTTTCTAAAAAATGAAAAAAAAATAAATAAAACATTCGAATATTATTACGCGTCAAAACGGATTGTAACCGCAAAACAAGCTTAATATTGATAAATTCAGCACGTTTGATTATCTCTCGCGCGTGTAAAAACATATATAGGAATGTATAACGTATATAGTGGGCTGGGAGATACACACGCGGTTATGTTTAAATTTACTTTTCTTAAATATTTTCAAAATAAAATAAAGTACGCCATATTTTTCTTCTATATCGAAGAAATCGTTATCATCGTCGTCATGTTCGTTCTCCGCGTGCTTCTATCCGAGTACCGTTATGTTTGAATTGCGTTTAAAAGATGAACAAAAAAATACGCGAATAAATTATTATCCGGCTTATCTGTAGTCTTCGTATTATTATACTCTGTAGCTTCCGCTTTTCGTATCTTTGGCGATAACCATCATTTACAATAAACGTAGCGTATTGAATATCGCGGTTTAACTCATCCGTAGAAGCATTGCTTCCCACAAAGTTGTAAAAGCTCGTTCGCCAATTTTCCACTTCCACATACGTACACACACGAATAGATATAAAAAAAAGTTTTGCGGTTGAAATTCTACTGAAAAAAACTTAAAAGAAAAAATAAATTTCGGGGAAGCGTTTGTATTTTATCCAGTACGTCATTTATCTATTACTGGATAATTTAAAAGATAACCCAATGACAACAGTTATCATTTCTCTTCATCTACCAATTATATTATATATGTATATATATATATATATATATATATATATATATATATATATATATATATGTATATATATATATATATATGTATATATATATATATATATGTATATATATATAAAATTCTCTCACTCTCTCTCTCTCTCTCTCTCTCTCTCTATATATATATATATATATATAAAATATATATTATATATATATATATAAAATATATTATATATATATAAAAAATATATTATATATATATATAAAATATATTATATATATATAAAATATATTATATATGTACATATATATAATATATATATATATAATATATTATATATTTACATATATATATATATATATATATTTGGAGAATCACCACCCCTCAATCCTAGTCTAGTTCACGCACAACTTCAACTATATTCATCAAACTAATATAAGAATATACGAATTAGAAAAACTCTAATATCTGACTCTGAGATTACAAAAACATCGTATGGATCAGGCCAATAGATGGACCAATATTGCATGGTGGCCGATGAATCGTCATCGCAAGTACAAAAGACCTATGACTGGATGGGGGAGACGATATTGCGAAAGTAACCGCAGATTTGCACATAGCCAATTATTACTCAAAATTATTTATTTTACGTATTATTTTCTCATTAATATTTTCTTTTTCTATTTTCCTTTTTTTAGTTTATAGCAAATGTTCTTTCTATTGTACATTGAAATCTAAAATTATTATTATTATTATTATTAGATCGTTAGCAATTAATTATTTCGTTAATATTATTATTGGTATTTTTTTCTGAAATTAAAATCTCTGTAGATATGCTAATATATGCGCGAGTTGATTAGTCTGATATATATATATATATATATGGGGGCACACGTGTAATTAATATATATTTTTATATATTCATATAAAATCACTGTACGCGTGTTATCTTCAATTACCGGAAACGCCCGACCTATAATTGTCGAGTTAACAATAATAGTCTTTAGCTGTGTCAGCGATTTTTGATTCGAAATTTAAGTTTAAACAGGTAAATTTACATTTGCTTATTCGTGTAAATATTGTCTCCCGTATAACGGTGTACTATTTCCGTACGATGGATCCGTGACGTCATTTCGCCGATCCGCTAATTAACCGCGTCTATCTATGGATGATTTCGCCGATGTTATAGGTCGTGCGAATAGCGCATTTGAAAATTCCTTAAAGATATTACGAATAGCGTTATAATAAAATCACTAAAGGAGAAAAGATGAACCGGTAGAGGAGGAAATTTGAAAATTTTATCGAAAATTATCGACGATCGAAGACGATTTTAATTAGTGTAAGTATTAAAATGTCGCTACCTCTTTCTTTAGACGAATTTTAAGTAACATTTTTTTTAAATATTTTTTTTATTGGCATTCCACAACGAATTTTAGGCAATTTATAGATACTTAACGCAAAAGTAATTTCTCATAATCTTATAACTAGATTCGTTAAAGTTTCATATATATATATAGGTTGACCCAGAGAAGAAATATCGAAGTTGGTAACACTGCTAAAGCACAAACCGTGTGCTTCACGTTTAGTGTACACACCAGAGAATCATTTGTGTTCAGTTACAGTTATCGTATCATGTGACAACGAGAAGGAGAGCGCGTTTATTTTCGGCCTGAATCGATCACGACGGTGCAAAGAGAGCTTCGAACAGAATTCAAAGTTACGCGAATTTTTTTTGTGAGGATACCTTATGACCTGCGTTTACGAAATAGATACAGACATCTGTAAGACCTGAAAACTCGGTATTCTGATGAAATTCAAAAAAATACAAAACAATTAAATGAGTGTATTGTTGCAAATGGCGGTCATCTGAACGATATTGTACTCCAACAAATGATTGTTAGATAAAATTAAGTAAAGTTTCATTCAGAAATTTTGATCGAGTAGTTTTGGAGTTATACAAAAAACAACAAAAGCGTCCGTCTTCTCTGGGTCATTCTATAAATATATCTTATATGTACATATATATATATATATATATATATATGTCGCGGTGGCGTACTTGTTAGAGTGCTCGACTGTCAACTCGACGGTCGGGGCTTCGAAACCAACGCGTGACATAGAAAGTTTTCATCATTATTTAATTCTTAATTATCACGGAGAAGGCAATGGCACCACACTCCGTATAACATCATATGCACGCGCATCTCTGTCGCATATAAATAGTGGCTTGAATGCTAGCTCATTTTCTACCTAAAAATAAACGTACAATAGCTAGTCAGGACGTTCGGCAACGAACAATACGACGATAATGATGATGATGATATATATATATATATATATTCAGATTCTTGACTTCCAACCAATTTAGCATCCAATTGGTCAAGACCTGTTTTGTACAATTTCATATATGTACATATATGTATATATATGTATATATATGTATATATATATATATATAATCGTCATCTTCATCATATTGTTCGTGGCCGAGTGTCTTACGTATATTTTCACGTGCGAAATAAGCTATCGATGCATTAATTATCTGTAACCCAGATGCGGGCGCATATGATGTATATTACATATAAGTATAAAAATATTTATATGTATATATAGTATATGTGTGTAGATATATAATATAATATATATTATATAAGTTACATAGTTATATATATAATATCCATATATATATATATATATATATATGTATATATATATATATATATATATCTGTATATACGTGTAATATGCATATATATATATAATGTATGTATAGAGGTGTGTATATATATAAATATATACATAATATAATTATATGAATACTTAGCATGCATCGAATTTTGCAGTCTATCCAATTAGTCGGTAAGTCAATACCAAGATGGGTCGTTTTTACGATGTTCCATCAATCTTCGGATTGACAAGAATCGTCGCTGAAAATCTTCTATCAACTTCCAAGTTGATGGGACTTTTGTTTAAATTTTATTTTATACAAATTTATACGTATTGGTGTATGTACGTACGTGGATTGTTGTATACTTTTTTACTCGTACAGATGCATTGTTAACTTATGTTGCTCGAAGTAGAATGAAACAGAATATTACCGTAATAGAATTAAGTCTGATCGATGATGATGATAATAATTGCAAACTATTTATGCAACTTTCATCGATTTTGTAATTAGAGGAGAAATCGATTAGTGTAATATCGAGCTTAGTCAACGCGCGGATGAATGTTAACGTTACTGGTAATATCTCGAGGTCGTTATTAATCTAATTGACACACACGAATCTGTTACAACACAGTATTATATGACCTCATGGATAAAACCAGATTTTCCAAAAATTACACACCGGATACAATAATAACGGTGTTAATATTATGACGAAAAATCGGTAATAATAATAATAATAATAAAAAATAGTCATATATCGAGTTGTACGATGGTATTATTATTATTATTATTACTTATACATTTTTAAGTTATATCATTTTATGCAATTCCTCCTGTTTTAAATAAAAAAAAAACAAAACGAATAGTAATGATAATAATAATTTCGTCATTTTTGGAAATTGCCTTATTTAGATGTCAGATGTGTGTAACTATATATTGCGTAATAGTATGTGCAAACGTGTTCTCGAATATATCGAAACTTCGCTGATAATTTTCGACCTTAAGAACGGGTCATTTAAATTTCTCCAATAAATGCGACGATCTGATCTATCTTTCGATAAAGAACCGATTTAAATTTTTCGAGGACAAAGAATAATTTAATAGAAAACGTAATCTACTCCAGTTTCGAGAAAGAAACTTATTTTTCGAGAATTAAAACAAAATATATTTCGATTAAATATACAAATAGGCCAATTAAGAACGATATTCTGTTTCTACCCGATTTAACGTTCGTTGAAGTCTATGTTGAAGAACGAAAAGTATACACATAAATTACAAAAATAATAAAACGAAAAATTTGAACTAATAATTACTGACGGCTCACCGCGTAACGGAATTTATATAAAGACGCATAACATAATAAAAGAAAATTTATACATATAAAATTTAATTATAAAAAAAAGTATTTAAATGGAAAAAAAATGTAATAGAACAAACGAGAAAAATTTATAATAATAATAAAACTGAAAAATTAATAAATCGTAAAACGAATCAATAGATAACATTTAAAAAAAAGAAAAAAAGTTAAAATCTCCTATGTTTATATTTAATATACGTAAATCGAATTTGCATAAAATCGTAATTACCGATGGTAGAAATTAAATGATTATCATGTACTAATAAGCAGCCATCGAAGAACTTACGCGCTAAATTCAGTATAATACGATCCTTAATATAATCAGGATAGTATGCTTATAAATATTTAGGAGTATACATCTGAAACACCTGTTTTGTAATAGTTGTAAAATTTATTACTATTTTTGAAACAAAACTTCATCCTGGACAACAGTACCCGATTACGGGACAAATAAGTGTTTTATACGGAATTATTTTATTATTAACATTAAGAAATGATTTGTCGTTAAATAATGGATATACTGATGCCCGGAGAAACACACGCATATATCTATATATATATATATATATATATATATAAAATAAATATATATATAAATAATAATAATAATAATAATAATAATAACCTTTATTTAGCATAAGTAAATTAACAATTTATCAATATCTGTTACAGCTAAAATCAGTTTCTAAAATTAATTTCGAATGTTGTCATACTAGTCCCGTTCGAGCGAAGGTCTCTCCCAATTTTTCCCAGTTGCGTTTGTTGTGTGCAAATCTATACAGAGTGCTTCTGGGTCCCAGGAATTTTTTGAAGTCGGTCGCGACTTTTTTGTCTTGCGGTACGACAGGAACCATTCCGTTACTTTCTTCATCCACCGCTGATCTCTGTATCCTATGACATGTCCTCCTCACTTCCATTTCAGCGCGCGGATTGAAGTTATGGCATCCCTATTATCACTCATTTGTTCTTTAATCTTTTTTAATTTGACTCTATCTAGTTTCTTGATTTGTAATATTGATATTTCTAAATTGTTTTAGCAGGATCCTCCTTCAACCAATTGGAGCAAATGTTTCTCTCTCTGCAACTATAGGGAAATAAATAAATAAATAACGAAAAAACTAAAATTTTATGTCATGAAAAAAGAGGCTTTATACCAATAGGAAATAGCAATATAGAACAAGTCGCCGAAGTTATATATTTAGGTCAATTAATTTCATTTAAAAGCAAATTAACAGCCGAAATACACCGCAGAGTGGCAATAACATGGAAAAAGTACTGGATGATGAAATCAATTTTTAAGAACAATATTCCGCCCAATCTAAAAAGCGTGGCGTTCAACAGCTGCCTGCTATCATTCTTAACTTACGGCTCCCAAACATGGTCGATGACGCAAAGAAAGGAAATATATATATAAATATATATATATATATATATATATATATATTTACTATATTGACGACCTAAATTGAAATAGAGTACAAATAATTTTTCATCGTATCACGATATATTTGATAAACGTAGTCTATTAGTTTCACAGACTACGAAATGTATATTTCGATACGATGTTAATGTTTTTTTATCTAATTTAATTTCTATTTAAATATATATTACCCAGGAACTGCTACAGAAATATTTTTCGAATTAAAATGAACCGAAGGAAATATCTCGGAGGTTTGTTTTTCTACTATTAAATATATTTTATAATATCTGGGTACTCGTAAATGTCTGCATTCCGGTAAACAATTCGAAGAGAACAATTTTTAAAAGATGATTGAGCCCACTTATTACCTTTACTTCAACTCGAAATTAAATACGCGCACAATGTCCTAACTGTTAATAGTGTGTTGATTTAATAATTGAACAGTTTGCTGTGTGCTATTATATTTATTTCATTCGTACGGGTAGTTTGAGAAATTATCTAAACAAAATTGAGCAATAGTTCTTATTTAAATATAATATGCGCTACATTTATGAAATAAAATAGGATTCACTTCTGAAATATTACATAAAACTTAAACATGTATGCAATGTTTTAAATAACAAAATTTGAATTCATATATATATATATATATATATATATATATATATATATATATATGTGTGTGTGTTAACAGCATGTTTTTTTATTTAAGTTGGGACTTTGCCATGTATGAATGTATATATTTTGATTGATAGATTGATAAAAAGTGTATTTACAAAAAAAAATATATGTTACAAAAAACAAATAAATAATACAACGCATTCCGAACACAGTTCTTACTTATACTAGTTTAAAAAGTATGCCCTGTTGCTCATTTAACTAAGGTAAAAAATACAGGAAAAACCACTAACAAAACCCGCATACTGATCATAAAGCTACCTATATAGATTTATAGATATTTATTTTAGTAGGATAAACAATAATTTTTATATGTATTATATACAAAAATAAATTTTGAATAAAAGATAATCCTGGCTGTACATTATAATAGCGTGTGTTTAATTCTTTTGTGTTTGTAGCGCTTATATTTTAGTTGCAAACTTGTACGTGTGTAATCCCCTATATCGTTTATAAATGAGTACTGACTGCAGGCACAGCTATCAAAAAAAAATTTTGTATATATTTTCACAAACATATGTATATATATATATATATATATATATATATATATATATTTATTTATTTGCATTTTTACGACATGGTATACCCCAAATTTTCGAAAATATAGATATGTAAATATCATTAATTAAATATCTTAGCAGGATCGTTACGATGTAGGCGTACAATTTCTTTATTCTTAATTTTACGATCTGAAAATTTAATATTTAATTAATTTGCGCCGACGTCCACGATTTAAACATCTGATATCATCATTGGCATCCAACAGCTTTGAGAACATTCTCGGCGGACGCTATAAAATTAATGCGAAATCTTCAATAACGGCCTGAACGAAAGGTACGCCAACATCTCTGTGTATATCATCATCGCGAGAATAGCGATGTGCATCAACAATTGCTTCTGAAATCATAGCCTGTATATAGTTAATGTTGGATTTACGTATGCCCATAGTTGGAATACGTTCATATTGGATGCGAAATCTTCAATGACTTCCCGAAGGAATGTACCCCGCGACATCTCTGTGTACATCATCATCGCGAAAGTAGCGATATGCATCAACAATTACGTCTGATTTGAAGAATGTGAAATGTAGTGATATTTATTAAAATAAACAACAAAAAAGAAGTTAAAATCACTAAAAGTTTTCTATTCATGAAAAATCACAAAGCAAGACTGTTTGGCCATTATCGAGCGAATATTTAATGAAATAAAAATATCCAAATGAAAACGTATTAATTTAAGATTACAATTCATCAAAAATCAGAATTAAAATTACCAGAAAGTGTTTCTGTAGTGATTACTCGGTGGTGCATATTTTAATTTTAAAAATTAAAAATAAACTGCATCGATCATATATATATATATGTATAAAAAAGGATTTTATTTTTATTTAATTTTTAAATTGAATTAAACGTTAAAATGATAAACGAATTCTCTCGTTTTTATACGACTATCATCTCGTGAATAATGATCGTATAAAATAATGATTTTCTAAATCGTCGTATTAAAATGTCTCAGTAAGGTTGATAATTTTTTCTTTTATTATATTTAAATCGTCCGCACATCTCTTTACACGACGATCATTAAGTAGACTTCCTGTAAACGACTAAGCGTTTGTTGTAATGTAAATTTTTTCACCATTTCATATATCAATATTCGAAACGAACATCAAATCAGTGTACCTTATATTTCCTACAGATATAATGCATTTTTTCTTCTTTTTTTTTTAGTTTATTTGAAATATTTTTCCTTAACTTACGATAATAAATATTTCAATTAAAAAATTGGCGTTTAAAAGTTGCTCCGGGCAGAATATATTTTTCGCGTTACCCGCTCTACACGATAATTACCTTATCAAAGACTCGTACGGTTGGCAATTAAGGAGATTGTCGCCGGCTGATAGCGTATTACAGATTTCTCTAAAATACGTATATCGGTGTACTTAAGTTATTCGTTTTCGACAAATATGCGAAACACGCACGGAATACAATGCGTAAGAGCGGCTAAACAAATTCCGGCCTATGGAATTTATTTACATTATACGCATCAATACACACAAATAGGTGCGCTCGGTAGATAAGTATAAGCGCTCACTATGTATAAAATAAATAGGTTTTAATATTTAGGGAATTTGTTTCTAATTATAAATACGTTTTGTTTTTTCGATTAATTTTTTTGTCATAAGTGTACTACACGCTGTAATAATAATTTTCTAGTTAATCGTTTAAAAGAAAAATATGCCAAAATAAAAGTAAAACAGGATCGTGTGTATGTGTATAGTTATTATATATATATATATATATATATATATATATATATATATATATATATATATATATATATATATATAGTATATAGTATTATAACTGCCAACTTTACGCGAATAAATAAAACTTTTATAACTAAATTAATTTCAGATAGTAACTAAAAATAAATATAATTATAAAATTGATTTCGTTTTTTCGAGAACGATCTGTGCTTAGGCGTCTGGCGAGGGAAAAGCAATCTACTAACTACTTCATATTTTTACGTTGTGCGTTGGTTTTATCAGTAAACACTCTAATAAAATTTTAAATACTGAAATCGGTCTAGAGTGCGAAAAGCAAAAATGCACCCATATGTAGGATCATGATGACACGATAATATTGCTGCGTGACGAACATTAAAGTACACTACTCTGGCACACCAGAATGAATACTACATATTCGAGAGTACTCATAATCAGTATTCAACTGATAATATCTGTTAAGATTTAAGTAGCGTATAATATCGATGTGATATAATATCGATGTGATAAGTGTTTTTTTTCTCTTTAATTTATAAACCTGTATGGCAGACTTTGTCAAACGTTTATGTCCGGAAATTATAATATTTTTTTTGTTCAAAACTGTTGTTGATAACTTCAACTATTCGATATATTCGTTCGGTCGTAACAAGGTTTTTTGTATACATAAATTGCTAATCGTGTATTACCTTAATTCCTAATATTTAAAAAGCTGTTTAAACTTATTTTCTTTAAATAGAATTACTACATTCGAAGCAGAATATATATTTAACATGTAAACCTTTACTATTTTATTCACATTTTTATTTATTGTTTTATATGTATATATATAAAATTTCTACTGTACAGTGATTATAACCTACTCGTAGAAACCAGAATATTTCAGAAAAGTTATTTAATTCTATTATTTATCTCCCACCAATACTCTGTACCACCTTATATATATATATATATATATATACACATATATATGTATGTACAAACATACGATGCACGTGTATTGTATGTATTAATATGTAATGTATACACCAAATATACCAATTAATAATTCTTCAACTTCTCTTACAATCATGTGTCTGCATATAAATTAAATATTATCCGTGATAGTACGCATTCCCATCCGGCTATTCTTTATATAGGCATAACCACACATTATACATAAACACATCTACACACACACCACATATATATATATATATATATATATATATATATATATATATATATATAAAACTAAAAATGTTTCTATATGATATTTCAGGAAAATGTAATTCTACGAGCGTTGTCTAGATATAAATGCGGGTATATGCGTATCAAGTGGCGGCTCGTGGGTTTTCGAAGCGGAGGGGCTGAAAGTTTTACCTAGTTGAAATTTTCTTTTTAATAAAAAACATACAGCTAGGCTACCATTTCATAAAAACTTAAAATTCTAAATTTTCTAAACAAAAGTAAAATTTAGAATCGGCCATTCTAAGAAAATTTTAAAAAATGTGTAATTTCAAAGCACTTACTTCAAAATTTATTTGTATATGAAGTCCATACGACGGTTTTTCATTTTCGCGAACCGGTCAGTTACCTTGCTGTGGAAGTTAGGAATTGTATCGATAAGAGTTTTCTCAATACTTATCATGGCAAGCGCAGAAACTCTGTCTTCCAGCATTGTACTCCGTAAATATGTTTTAATTCTTTTCAAGGAAGAAAAACACCTTTCCGCTTCAGCAGTTTTCATAGGAGACGTTAACAAAATTTTCATCAATACATATACTTTGCCGAGTGTTTTGTAAATACCGGTGTTTCGAAACAATTGGTGGAGTTGCGCAACTCCCGATGCAAGGGAAAATTCTGAACTTCTTTCGTATAGAACAGAAAGTTCAGTTTGCAAACGATTTTTATTTAGCATGGGATATGCCTGGCAAGTTTCGTTAAATTCTTGAGAAGGAAATTGCCTGCAGTACGTTTCAAATTTCTCTTGTAACAGCAACTTTCCTGCAGATAGATGACCAGTAAATTCGAATCTAACCCTAGCTTGCATACATATTGTGTCACAAACTTCTTTGACACCGGCGTTTCGATTTTCATCACATTTCCTCTTACGAGATACGGGCACAAAATCAGTATTTGTGGACACCAAGTTTTCGAAATTCGTTTTTCTGATTAAAGAAATTGCGCGATAAAAATTTTCCAGTGATGAAAAAGCGCTCGAAGAATTAATGTTGCGATTTTGAAATGCATCGTATAGTAAATCAACGTGTGGAATAATAGGATGGAAGACGCCAAGCCAAAATACAAAGTTGTTGTCATTGAGAAGACGAAGAAGACCGGATGCTTCATTAACCGTTTGGGTATTATTTGAATTCTGCAATTTTTTGAAACATTCTTTCAGCTGTTCAATGTTTTCAAAAAATATATTTACGACTCTTGAATTGAAATTCCATCTTGTATCGGAACCACGTGGAATTCTTCTTGACATACAATTTTCAAGCTCAGCTATTCTTTGAGAAGAACGCGAAAAAAATGCTGGAATTCCTGACAAGCTACTAATAAAGATGCGTACCTCTCTTGTTCGTGGAATATTATGTTTTACGATCAAAATATACTAATTTACGAACAAATATTTACTAAACATTTAATTTCATTAAATTACGAAAACGACATTTAATAAACGTTTCAATTACATTAAATTACGAAAACGACATTTAAAACGTTTTAATTACATTAAATTACGAAAACGACATTTAAAACGCTTTAATTACATTAAATTACGAAAACGACATTACATTTAGAACAAATTAAAACGAGGAAGAAAAGATGATCACGACATAAAACGTACAACCAGCGACACATTATACAACGACCTCCATCTTATCTATAAAGGTTAACGATGAATTAACTACAACGCGTGACAATTATCAGTATTACCACAATGTAATTATAAAATAGTAGTATTCTAAATATAAGATTTAAATATTAAATTTTAAACAGATAAATTAATCTTAACATACTCCCCCGGCTGAACTATTGTTCAGAGGTGGGTAAAATTATTAATGATGAAATTGGTCTCTTATAACGAAACACACAAAAATTGCGATATATATTTTGTACTGACGAGTAGTTCGATGTCCGACACATTTACATGCAAATGGTCCAGCAAAATCTACACCTGTGTTGGCAAATGGACGATCGATTCCGATTCTTGCGGCAGGTAACTGACCCATTATTTGTTGACTCGTTTGGGCTCTTAATCTGATACAATGAACACAATTTTTAATAATGAGTTTGATCACATTTGTCAGACCACCGACAATCCAATGTTTTGCTTGAATGTGTGACGACAAAAATAAACGACCAGCGTGAAAGTATTTTTCATGTAAATGTCTTATATAGATCCGACAAAGATGTGATCGAGCATGCAAAATAATTGGATGTTTCTTCTCCATTGAAAACGACGAATTATGAATCCGACCGCCAACACGCAGAATGCCATCAACATCTAGAAACGGTGTCAATGATAGTAGTCTACTTTTCTTTTTCAATGGAAATTCATTTTTTAACCGATCAACATCTTCTGGAAACGACGATTGTTGTTCTAGACGAATAAGAACTGTCAACGCACGCTTAAATTCGTCATTGTCTATTACCAACGATTCAAATTTTATTGAAATTTTTGAACGATTGCCGAATCGTAACATATATGCAACGACTCGAACCAACCGAGAGTACGACGAAAATTTATCAATAAAATTATATGTCACAGCAGTGTTGCACGTAATCTTTATCCTACGCCTTTCCAAAGCACTATGAACATCAAGATTCGGAATTCGATGTAACGAAAATGCATTTGACATCATCAAGAATTTGGGACCATGTACCCATGCCTTGTGTGACAGAAAGTCATTACATTTCAATCCTCGAGTACCAATGTCAGCAATATTTTCAGCTGTAGGCACGTAATGCCAGCAACGAAAGGGTAATAATCTCGAGATTTTGGTAACACGATTAGCAACAAACGTCTTCCAATTTGTCGAAGGTGCCGACAGCCAACAAAGGACAACAGTTGAATCTGAAAATAAATAAACTTTTGAAATATCAATGTTCAAAATTTTCCGAACTTTATCAACCACTGACGCTAACAACGCTGCAGCCAACAACTCCATCTTGGGTATAGTAAGTGGTTGTAATGGAGCAACACGAGTTTTCGAACAAACAAGTTGACACGTTACATTATCGAGGTGCCCAACTGTACGAAGGTAAATGACGCAACAAATTGCTTTACTACTAGCATCGCAAAATCCTATGATCTCGGACGATGGTGTCATTGAAAGAAGTCGAGGAACGACGAAAGATTCCAATTTACTTAAATCGACGATATAATCTGTAAAAAGCTCTGATAATTTTTCTGAAACTGAATCATCCCAGGATACACCTTCTTTCCACAATTCTTGTAAAAGCAATTTGCCATTAACTGTTATCGGAGATATTAATCCTAGAGGATCGAATGTGCGCGATATACAGGACAGCATTATCCTCTTGGTAAGCTTTGAACCAATTGGACAAGAATTTACATTTAATTTGATTTTAAAATTATCCTGATCAGGCAACCACGATATACCTAAAACCTGAATTTGTTGTTCAAAATCACGAGCATCATTATTTAACAACAAATTTGAATTTAACTTCTTCAAAAAATCTATCGAATTCGATGCATATTTTCTTAAATGAAATCCATGGTTTTCTAGCTTACTATGGATCACATTTTGTAAACGTATCATCTCGTCTACTGTTTTACCACCACATAATAAATCATCCATATAAAAATTGTCCGTTATTATTTTCGAAGCTACAGGATGTTTATCTTTTATTTCCTCAGCAATGACATTTAGACATTTCGTGGCTAGGAACGAAGCAGGAACGGTACCATATGTGAGCGTGTTTAATCGATACTCCTGGACAGCATCGGAAATATTTTCTCTCCATAATATCCTCTGCATATCCCTGTCATCTTCTGCAACCCATATCATTCGATACATTTTTTCTATATCTGCACAAAAACAGTAATTATACGAACGCCACGAAATCAATATATCAAATAAATCACGCTGTAGCACTGGACCGACCATCAATACATCATTTAATGACTTCTGATCCTTACTTTTTGATGATGCATTAAAAACTACACGAACCGGAGTAGTTAAACTATCCTTCCGAATAACTTCACGATGAGGAATATAGTAAACAGGCGAACTGACTGGGTTGACTCGTGACATGTGTCCGCTTGATAAATATTCCCGTAAAAAATTATTATAAAGAGATTTCACGTCTATTCCAAGTGTTCGTTCGATTCTAAACAAACTCGATAACGCTTTACTACGATTATTAGCGACCAAAGTTCGATCTGTGTTAAACGGCAATTTTACAACGAATTTTCCGTCTGGGGCTATTGAATAATTATTTTCAAAATGCTCAACACATTTATCTTTCATCGGAATGTTCTTCTGTGAATTCTCATTGACGCATTCCATTTCCCAAAATTTATTTAGATTATTGTAAATGTCTTGTATGGTACAACAACCAGAAAAATTAATGTCATTTTTTTTGACGTACGACAAAGAACCAGAGACGATCCATCCGAATTTGGTTAGTCTAAGAGTTAGACCTTCGATACTTCTAGTTTCATTACAAAGACATTTTTCATAATATTCGGCACCCAGTAAAATGTCAACATTTCCAATAGCGATATTTTTTTGTGCAAGAGCTGGATCCGCCAATTTTAATCCTTTAATAACATCTTTACTTAATTTCATCTCATTTTCAACGAACGCGGTATATGCTATTGCTGAAGATGGAACGATATCCGCTTCTATTTCTAACGAAAAAGTCTGAACACGCGATTTTACTGTAATATTTACCGACGCGTTAATATTTACCGAACTACCGATTCCACGAACCGAAAAATTAGGTTTAAACGGCAAAATAGATAAACCATATTTTTTAACAAATGTGTCCGATACTAAAGTTGCTTGCGAACAACTATCTAATAAAATACGAGCGTTTCCGACCGTACCATTACATTCAAATTTAACGAGAGCCGACGGTAAAAGTATAAACTTATTTTTAATACTTCGTAAACAAGATAACGACGATAATTCGCTTGAATTTACGGTTGTCTGATCAATTACCAACGAATTATTATTACTTCTTACGGAATTTGTTAAATGTTTGGATGCGGTTTCTAATTTAGGTGGAAAATGCAACAACGAATGATGATTTTTTCCACATTTACAACGATAATTTGATGTACATTGTTTCGCGATATGATTAGAAGCGAAACATATTAAACAAAGACGATTACTTTTTACATATTCGAATCTTTCATGGGGTGATTTATCTTTAAACTGTGTGCATTGATTTAAATAGTGATTTTTTAAACATAACGAGCATTTTACATTTATTGTAATAAACGATTTCTTTTCAAGTTGTTGTTTTTTATAATCTTTTAAATTTACCGAAAACGAATTGTGTTTATGCCTTTCTTCGATAACGAATGAACGAGATTGCAAAAATTTGCTTAATTCTTCATATTTCGGAAATGTTTTATTAGTTAAAATCGAATTTTCCCAATCTTTTTGTGTGTTATAATCTAATTTCGTACTAACTAAGTATGTAATAAACCGTGAAAAGGTATTTTCGATATTTTCACCGCATATTTTTAAACCCGACAGGATAGAATTAGTTTGGTCAACAAGTTTTTGAACGCCAAATTCATTTTTTATTGATTGTAAATTAATCAAATTACGAAAATGAGTGCGTATAATCGACCGACGATTTTCATACCTTTCTAAAAATCTCGACCAAGCTTCTAAATAAGCTGTTTCATTTAATTCAAAATCTTTTACTATATTGTGTGCATCACCGATTAAAGATTGTTTTAAGTAATATAATTTTTGAACATTTGATAAATCATTATTATTGTGTATTAAATTTTCGAACAAATTTTTAAAATCATAAAAATTTTCTTCCTTACCGTTGTACTTGGGAACATCAATATCCTTTAATTTAGGTTTCATATTTACCGACGTTGTTTCTAGTAATGAACTGTACAATTTCTCGGACGAAATCGAATTTTGCAATGCTTTAATTTTTGCGCAGTAACTGGCATAAACTTCTTGCATCTCTGCATCGTCATCCAGTAGTTGTTCTTGCAATTGACGGTGTTCTTTATTATCTTCATCGAGTAATTGACAAATTTGCATTGATAATTCTTCACAATTCATATTATATTTACGAAAATTAGACATAAGTTCATCAGCTTTTAATAAGTTTTCTGTGTTAACAGGATTATCTAAAATGTTACTAATTTTATCCTTAATTTTAAGTAAATTTATTTTAACGATGCGTTTAGTACGCTTAAGTTTATCCATATTTAACAATAACAAAATTAACAATCCGCACCGGAGGACCAAAAAATGTTCGTGGAATATTATGTTTTACGATCAAAATATACTAATTTACGAACAAATATTTACTAAACATTTAATTTCATTAAATTACGAAAACGACATTTAATAAACGTTTCAATTACATTAAATTACGAAAACGACATTTAAAACGTTTTAATTACATTAAATTACGAAAACGACATTTAAAACGCTTTAATTACATTAAATTACGAAAACGACATTTACGAAAACGACATTACATTTAGAACAAATTAAAACGAGGAAGAAAAGATGATCACGACATAAAACGTACAACCAGCGACACATTATACAACGACCTCCATCTTATCTATAAAGGTTAACGATGAATTAACTACAACGCGTGACAATTATCAGTATTACCACAATGTAATTATAAAATAGTAGTATTCTAAATATAAGATTTAAATATTAAATTTTAAACAGATAAATTAATCTTAACATCTCTATTAATTGAAACTGATTTACTCATTATTAAGTTTAATTGATGAGCATAGCAATGAATGAAATGGGCATTTGTGTAAGTTTCTTTTACTATCTTTTGAACACCGCCACGCGCTCCGCTCATAACTGCGGCGCCATTATAAGTTTGAGCAATTAGTTTCCCAGTATTATCTTTTAAAACAATTTTCAACTGCTCCAAAGTCTGTTTCGATAATCCTTCTGCATCTTGTAACTCAGGGTTATAAAATCCCCAGAATCTTTCCTATTTGGTTCCATTGAATTCGTAACGAAAAACAATTACCTCCTGTGTTTTCTCAGAGATATCAGTCGTATCATCGGACATAACAGCCAAAAATTGAGCTTGTTCAATTTCATTAGAAATTTCAGTTCGACAAATGTCTAACATACAATCCAACAATTCATTTTGAATTGTTTTTGAGTTAGCTTTAAACACTGTCGAATTTTCAAAATGCACTTTCAAATTTTCATCCAATTTCCCTGCGAAATTTAACCGTCCTCGAAAAATACCAGGATTATTGGAATCAGCTTTTTCATTATGTCCTCGTAGCGGAAGTTCAAATTTACGCAAAATATCAGGCAGTCGATGATTTTTGATAAAATATCCCTATTCTTTTTGACGTTTTCATTGAACTTTATGATATTTAATTTATACGCTTTGCTTACCTGTGTCGTGATATAAATTTTTCCCAGCATACCAAAATCTATCGAATTTTTTATATGTTGCGCTGAATTTTCGTGTTTCTTGATTTTTTCATTCAAATGTTTCAAATCTACCACACCAGTTTGAGTCCAAGAAATTTCACCGTCAAAAAGTAGACAAGGAAAACAAAAGAAAGCGTTTTTAATTTTACAACCGCAAAGCCAGTCACATTTTGAATAAATATCCGCTTTAAATTTTCTTTCAAAAGTATTGTTTCGGCTAGATGACGTTTGTATAATATTCAATTGCGGAGTCGGCCCCCCACGAGCCTTAACGTTACACTTTTCTGCAAACGATAACCGCGAAAATTTGTTATTCAGCAAACACGAAACCGAATTCAATTCACTTTCACGAAAATCGCTATTTCCAGCCATAATTAAAGTTAGCCTTTCTACCAAAACAATCGAAGTAATAAAATCCTTATAAATAAATATATTTATTCAATCAATAAAACATAAGTAAATGAGCAACAATAATAGAAGAACGCGGGCGTCAACATTTCATTCTGCAGTTGGAATATTAATCTTGAAATACAAGTCTACTGGCTGGGCTGGTTTTCGTGCAGCCCGAACGCGGGCAAAAAAAGAACTATTGCGCACGCGCCTTTATCATCGTCCGGTTCCGTTTCCACGCACTTTATGTTTTCTAAACACGTGAACGAGAGCTGTATTGGGCTGGTTTTTGTGCAGCCCGAACACGGTTAAAAAGAAACCACTGCGCATGCGCCTTTAACATCGTTTTCTCGCGGAACTACGCTTTTTATGTTTCCTAAACGTGCCAACAAGAGCTGCATCATACATAGCCCTCACCAACGTTCTAGAATGAGCATCCAAAGAGAAAAAATTACTTTTTTAAACGAAATTTCAAAATTTTGGATAATTATAATTGATTTTTGAATATGAAAAAAAAATTATACTGGTAATTTTGTAGGTGGGGCTTTATGCACGAGCCGCCACTGTGCGTATCGCTAAAATTTGCTCAATCATAAACTTATAACTAACCTTATTCCGTGCCTAGTATTGATCCGATGATGTTCTATATAGACATTTCTTCAAGTTCACCCTTTTCTCTATACGGTACATAAACTTCAAAAAATATTGTTCATTTTCCTAGTAAGGGTAATTTAGTCGGCGTAGAATGTTTCGATTTTTTCTTTTAAATGTACACATTGAAAATGAACTGAACTTATTTAAAGACGGTATATTATATGCATTA
Organism: Coronaproctus castanopsis; assembly: GCA_032883995.1. Taxonomy (NCBI): domain Eukaryota; kingdom Metazoa; phylum Arthropoda; class Insecta; order Hemiptera; family Monophlebidae; genus Coronaproctus; species Coronaproctus castanopsis. The sequence continues at coordinate 183,257,413 of CM065053.1, forward strand.
TTTTATCAGCTCTTCGATTTCATACATCCGAAATATATAATTTTGCGTAAAAAATTAAAATGGCGTTATCGAAAGGTTTAATTTTACCGGCCTAAATTTAATACTGAATAAATAACGGCATATAATACTTACTCGGTGTACTTAATAGATGCGTACGTGTACAAATATTTATTTATTCGCGCCAAAAAAAAAAGAATATATATGCAGATGAATAGATTATAACGTCGCTTCAAGATATATACGATGGTTGATTAGGAAAGTTTAATATCCATTACTTCGATAGCTAGTATGGTTCTCTGGTATGTTTCTTCTACCGTCGAATAAAAAATAAAATTTCTTTTTTTAATGACTTCCAGAGAAAATTATTTGTATTCGTCATTAAATAAATATCCATCCGTGCGATGCAGATCAGATTGCCGATGAAAACCACCTATTTTTCAGCGGCAGTTATTACAAAATGTATCAATTGAAATTCCTGTCACGTATTGTAAGCCAAGGAATCCCTCTCCCAACTAGTCTCAGATGTCTGCTCAGCTCACAGACATTAGCCGGTAATATAAATATTTAGTAAGACACGTCGTCCGTTCGTTACAGCCCTGGGTGGAATCACAAAAGCCCATTAAAAAAAAAGAGCTCCAATTTTTTTCCGACATACCTATTATATTGAATTATTCCTTCTAACAAAATTCGTCTTAAATATGTGGAATTTTATATTTTGCATTTTAATCTGCCATCTCTTTAATTCTTCCACGATGTTCGCAATCCATCGATGTTTGTCGATAATTGCTTATCCGCCCCATTTCCGTATTTATAACTGTATTTTACGCCATCTACGTCACCTTTCGATATTTCAGGGGGATACACTTAGTCATACTTTGTTCTTCTTCAAAGTGATATCCAGCATATTCCGTTCTTAATTAAAATCGGTACTTATTTTTTGTTAATATTTATGAGATGTTTTTTTTTCTTTTTCGTTGAACTAATTGAAGACTGACGAAATACAGTTTTCTTTAACGGTATTTTTTTAATTACATTTATTCTATTTATTTTTTTTTTTAATGACATTCGCGGCAATTGTACTCGCTTTAGGTGTTTGTTTTTCTATTTTAATTATTTCAAATAAACGGATTCGTTATATTGTTTTAACGTGTGAATTATCAGCAGTTCGTTGAATTACGTTCATTTTAAACTAAGATTGCCGATTCCTCGCAATTCTTTCAAGCTATTTGCGAAGAATATGTCCGCCCAAATGGAAATAGTAGACAGATTGCCAAATTGAAATTGGTAGCATTCTAAATTTTTACTAGCGCTAAATTTGACCAGTATCGACTTTAAAGAAATACATTAATAAAATAGAACTCCGACCAATGCGAAAAGTCGTGGCAACGTTCGAAAGTCGTAAAAATTACATTTTCGTCTGTATCGTTTTCTTTATTAGGGGTTTCTTTTAAATTTTATTTATATTACAACCTTCCAACCGTGCTGTACGTGTGTGCATATATATATATATATATATATACATATATATATATATATATATATATATATATATATATATATATATATATAATATATATATATATATAATATATATATATATATGTAATTTGGACACTTAACGGCGGTGTATTATTTATGATATATATATACATATTTTTTCAATTATTTTTTGCTGTCATTATAAGTATAAGTATAATTACTTCTTTTATTTATTACGGGTTTTGTATTATTTCTGATGTACGGAGAGCCATCCTGGGCGTTACGTAATTATTATTTAAAATTTTTGGTTTGTGTATACTCACTGTAAATTATGCTGAAATATACGTTGTTGTTGTATATATATATATATATATATATATATATATATATATATATATATATATATATGTATGTATCTAAAAATATGTATATAAATTACCTCGTGATAGATAACGTATCACTCTTTCGACGTTTGCCCTTCGTTAGTACCGAATGGTTCCCAGTTGCTGCAGATGCGATACGCGGAAATTCAAATATCGGATCGTTAATATATGTCCGCGAAATCGGCTCGATTGACCGATGGATGTCGACGAAGAAGATGGAAATGCAGCAGTAGGCAATAAACAGTTTGGTTAAATAGCCGTTCTTGTCAGGCATACTTAAGAAATATCTAACGAATAAATCAACTTCTAGCTTTGAGGTAATATTTCGTGTGTTTTTATTTTTGGGTTCAACGTTGTTTTTTAAAGCGGACTATACTTATCGGTTAATTCGTTTATAAAGGATCAGTGGACCGCGTATTTATATATGTAATAAAAATATTATATATATATATATTGGTATTTTAACATACGTATTAAGTTAGCATCTGTATACAAGATGTCATCTGATAGGGTGTTCTTATGATTAAAGGTGGTGTATAAGTATAACAACATAGTCCTAATACTCGCTACTATATAGTTACAGTATACATGTATATATATATATATATATATATATATATATATATATATATATATATAAAACAAAACAAAATAAAATCAAAGTTAATCACTAAAAAATTTTTTATTACACAAATACGTACACGAAGCTTTTCGACTATTAAGTCATTATCAAGCTATATATATATATATATACTTGTGAAAAAAAAATAATACTAACAATGTAGTACTTCTTACCTGTTTATACAACAATCAAAAATAATTTTTTTCATACTCTTCTTATTATTATTTAGACGAATTGAGCGTTTGGAATTTTTAATGTTATTCATTTTTGTAATTTTCGCAAAATTTATTGCTTTTTAAATTGTATAGACAAATTTAATTCTGCTCATTGTTAATAAAATTTAGTTACAATTTTTATATATGTTCTTTTTAACTCTAATCTTTTATTTAGTCGATTATTATTATTATATTATTTTTATTATTATTATTATTACGAACGAATTGCTTACTTTAGTTTTTCTGGAAATACACACCGGATTCTTACGAATCAAATTTAATAAGTTGTATGCTTCCTTATTTAGTAAATTCAATTATATTTCCACGGTCGTATATATTACACGTCAAGTTTGACTTTTATATAAAGACGTTTTTCACATCTTTCTTCAATTTAGTTATATGAAAATGAATATTTCAGGATTTTTTTTTCCAAACATAATAATTGCGGATATTCTTTCGAAAGGGTGGAAAAGGAATTTGATTTTAGATGAACCGCTGGATTTTACGTATAGTTCCATATTTACGATATTACGATTACCGTGTACTCTATAAAGTGCCTACTAGACCGTTTATATTATTTTAAGTACGGTTTTATTATTATTATTATTATTATTAACGCATAACGTACACACCAATACTTAACTAAGCTGGTTAACCGGTTTCATTTTGATAGAACGTGCTGTGTCTGTTGAATCTTCCTGGACTTCCAAAACTTATCAAGGAAATTACTCGATGAAAGGGAACCACGGTATCCTTTTCTTTTTTAGTCTACTCCGCCGATATATACTACTGATGATGATGATGATGCTTAATTGTTCTTGGTTTTTTTTTTGGTTATTGATGATAACGTGCATGTATGAATGGAGCAGCCACTTTTCTAAACGACTCACGGGCGAGCGATTCTCCGAAATATTCTTACGGGTTCTAGAAAATTACACGTAGAGAATTATACAGGATGATGTTGATCATTATTAAGTATTATCATTATTATTATGATTATTGTCATCATTGTTATTATTATTTATTATTGATATTATTATCGTTATTTTGTATATCTTCGTTTTTTCACTTTTAATATCGTGACCAGTTTGAATTTTGTATTCTTTGACGTTCTGTCGGCGTACGTACATATGCGATGCGAGTTATCGTTTATGTAAAGAGAAAATTAATGGTTTCCGTTGTCGCTTGTATTATTTATTTATTTATTTAATTTTTGCTATTATTTATTCTTAAGTCGATTGGTTTTTTATATGTGTTAGAGAAAAGTTATCGCAATATTGTATTTCATCGTTTTGCAACATAATTATAAAAATAATGCTCCGTAAAGTATATTTTTACCAATCGCAGTTCGTGTAATTATCTAAAAAAAAAAAACCGACAAACATTGTTATTAATCGTACAGGTACGCGTGTAAAGATATCATTCACTTTATTCAGCCAGAGCATAGGGGTCGATGGGAGCTAATGTACACACTGAGAGCATTAGTCAATCGCCTCTCACTTATTACTATCACCTCCAGCCGTCTCTCCCCAAACTCCCGTGGTTCTATTTTTTTAAGAAGATTAGTTAAGGGAATTATACTCATCGGCAGATTGCGATTTGGACATCATTTGTTGCCTGACCGTCTTTTCCGTATGCAGCTTAGAGAATGTCCCTTCTGTCCCCCTCCATTCGGAACAGACAGTCTGCAACCCCGATCATGTCTTTTTCGAATGTTCTGCTGCGGCGTCTTGTCTTGCTACGTTCTTCTAGTATTACACCTTCGTATAAATGCATCGTCTCTTCTACATCTGGATAATCTACAATTCTTACCCCATATAGCGACATTTCTAGAGAAGTCAGCATCGTTGATTAAAATGTAGATAGTCCCCACGGTATCACTTTGGAGAAGCTGTAAAGGCACCTACATTTAAGAAAAAAAAGTGTGTAGTAATGATGTTTGAAATAAAAACAATTACAAGCTACTTGTATAGGAAACTGATTATATTTGATTAATAACAAAACATTTCAGCAGTAACGCCAACTTGGTGTTGTACGCTAAATTAAATTGAATAATAAAAAAACCATCTATATAATAAATCTATTCCTAACCATATATACGTGAAATATAATAAGAATCTTTTTCTTCGAAATTGTTTTAAATTTATCAAAAGAAATATACGTTCCAAGTAAAACAAGAGTGGTTTAAGCGTCGCCACTACCAAATTTCGATTCCAGGATACTTTTTTTATTTAACGACATTTATGTATATGTATATACATATATATATATATATATATATATATATATATATATATATATGTATGTATGTATGTATGTATATATATGACATATAAGAAAACGATATAAGCTATGTTACTAGTATTTTGGGTCAATATTTTCTTTATATCCCTCTTTTTTTTTACATAGGTATTAAATTTTATTGGCATTTTATCGATAACAAGTTTTACATGTTCGGCAACATTCGATTCACTTTTTTGTTCATTCGTTTTTCTCCAATAAACATTTATTTACACAATTTTATTTCATTCATTATTATCATTATTGTTTATTAAGAAATGACGAAAGTATCGCATATATATATATAATTGGCTTCAATCTTGTTTTCTATGTTTTTACAATCTTGAAGTTGATGTAATCCGACATTACGCAGACAAGTTATACCGTACGAACTTGCAATCGGTTAAAATCGAATAAATAAACAAATATTTATTAACAAAAAACGAAAGTTAAAAAAGTTAACAGTGCACGGGATATTGAACGAACTTTGTAACGTTTTAAATATATATATATATATATATATATATATATATATATATATATATATATATAATTTCTATTATTTATATATAATATATATGTATAACGATACGGTATTTGTCCGTAATTTATGTTTTAATTATTTATCAAAAATATTAACAATTTAATATTAATCAATATAAATATATAATTAACAAAACAAAATAAAAACAAAGTTAATCACTAAAAAATTTATTTTATTTTCGCAAAGCTTTTCGATTTTTACATCATTTTCAAGCGATACAAAAACCTTTTATTTCATTTTGTTAATTCATGAAATCGCTACTCTCTAATACATCAACATTATATATATATATATATATATGTATATATATATGTATTATTTATATATAATTATAACGATACGGTATTTATCCGTAATTTATGTTTTAATTATTTAGCAAAAATATTAATAATTTAATATTAATCTATAAATGTCGTGATAATAAATTAATCAACGAGTTAATGTAATAAGTTAAGATAGTAATAATAAAACGAAAGAAAAAACACGTTAGACATTAAATAAATAAAGAAGGAATATTAATTTCTAAAATTACTTCTTTTATTTATTACGGGTCTTTGTATTATTATTTCTGATGTACGGCGAGCCATGCTGGGCGTTACGTAATTAGTATTTAAAATTTTTGGTTTGTGACTACTCACTGTAAATTATGTTGAAATATACGTTGTTGTTGTAATAAGTTAACGTTAAGAAATTTAATTAACAACGGTAAGCGCAGATGTTAACGTTATTATTAACATCGTTATTTATGATTTATAAACTAATTGTTTCTATTATATTCATTTATATATTTCGTAATAATAACGTGATTACGCGAATTAATTCTTAAACAATTAAAATTGAACGCAAATGGAACGATCGTAATAAGTAAAAAATTGATTATTTTATAAACGAAATGATGATTCTTTAGAAAATTTCTGAATAAATTTCCTGTTAAACTTCTTTTGTATTTCTAACGCCCAGCGGACGAATAGGTCTGCTGTCGTTTTTTTGTTTTTTGGTTTTATTGTAGTAGGACATTGCCTTTTTACTAATGGCACGCGTGGTAGTGTACACACTATATATATATGTATATGTATATGTGTGTGTAAATTTATATGCATGTAGTTATCTTTATGCAGTGTGTGTGTGTGAGAACGCTCTTCCTTTGTCTTATAGGATGTAAATAGACACTGAACAAACGAATATTATAGGTTATTATTGTTATTGAATAGTTGTAATAAAAATCAACATTGTTAGTTGTATGTACAGTAATTAATACGGAGAAAACGTTTAATACAACCGAAATTCCTAACTTAACGACATTTCTAAAGCATATATCCCTAATATATATATATATATATATATATATATATATATATATATATATATATATATATATATATATATATATATATACATATATATATATATATATATACATAGATATAACAGATTGAGTGTAAAAACCCCTCCTCATCAAATCCCCCACACGAAACCTGAAAGATGATCTTCCTAATAATGGTAATGGTAATAATAGTTATAATAACTACGATATATTTGACAAACTGTCAGAACGCTGTTCGAGGATATGGCTTGTTATTATTGTTCCATTAATAGTAATAGCAGCGGTATTATCAGCGATAATTGTGACGATTGTAATTAACATATCGTTATGATTATAATTATTATTTATATTACTACTATTGTTATATCGTACGGCAAACAAACGCGATATGTTTCTTTCATTCGTCGAGACAAGTGCCGATAAATTGACGAGAATGGGGTATACTTTTTCCAGCAATGGAACTAAGCCAAAATAAGCACCGGCTGCTCTGATCTAATCGCGTTGTCTTTTGACAATTTATTGGCAGTTCTCGATAAATCGTGCGCAGTGTAGCCTAATAATAAATGTAAAATAGTAACAAAAAAAAAAAAAATTGACCTAGAGTCGAATTTGTTATGATATAATTTCATAAAACGTGTGTCGTAGTTTATTCACCTTTAAAAAAAGAAACTTGAAGAAATTTTAGCAGTTTAATAAAGAAAACTGTATAAATAGAGAGTATGTATATTATCGGCTTATAAAGAATTATTATATAGTTATGCGAACGCACGTGTGTGGTGTGTGTGTATATGATAAAGCTGAAAACTAGTTAGTAGAATACCGCGATGTTGAATAAAAAATACTTGCTTTTTGACATTTATTTTCGCGGCGTTATTTATTCCGTAATTTTTTCACGCATTAATATATTATGTTTTTTGTTTTATCAAAAAATCTAGGAAAAATGTTATTTTATAAACAAATCCATTAAGAAAATCAGTTGACAAAATAATAATTTTTTTTTTGAAATTTCTCATTCTAGAATTTAATAGCTGACGGCAATAATAATCGAGGAATATTTTTGAGGAGATATTTTATTCTCGTAGTTAATAAATTAATAATAATAATAAGGATGTTCTCGAACAGTTCGATAGTTGAAAATCCAATCTTCTATAATCGTAGTTTTAAACGTTTTCAGCCGTTTAAAAAAATACATTTTGAAATATTTTATCGCCAAGGTCGTGTAAAAGTGAACATACGAACCTTCGAGTATGTAAATTGTAAATTTTTTAATTTGAACTTCGAATTTTTCTTCTAAAATTGCTTTTAAATTTAACGCAATTAGATTATCTAAAAACTATTATTTAAAAGTGTTCAAAATTTTATATAATTTTAATGCCATCAATTCGAAGCGTAATGTTTTAATATGTATAAGTGTGTGAGTGTATTTATAATTTTTAATACGACAATGAGTCCGCGGTAGTAAATAGAGTAGCAATATGGTGGAAAAAATATTGGGCTTCCAAGGAAATTTTATGAGTTCGTCATTAAAATCGCAAGTATTTAATACATGTCTATCATACCGGCGATTACCTACGGTTCACAAACATGGTCGTGTAATATAAAGTAAATAAAAAAGTTACTGCACAGCCGGTAAAGGAAAGAAAAATAAAATTTTATAAAATAACAAAAGGCATTAAGAGCACATTACCAATGAATCTAATGGAGATAGCGAGAAAGCTAAAATGGACATGCTATGCTGGACCACAAAATTCTATAAAATATATTCCATTGGATAGGAAAAGGAAAATCAAACGACCAAAAAGACGATGGAAAGATGATATCGTCAAATATATGTGGGGGGGACCAATGAGGAAAGCAAGCGATAGAACGATTTGGAAGCAAATGGGTGCTGGATATATATTTTTAAAGTAAGACTTTATTTATTTATTTATTTATTTATTATTATATATTAGTGATGAGCATAACCTACTTATGACTAACGACTAATCCGGTTTTTTAAATAACCGACTAATTCGATTTTTCCAAAATAATCGAATAAATCAGTCGTTTTCTGAAAATATTTTAAAGAGATTTGTTTATTAATTTAAGCAATTAAATATTCTTTCTCCTCTATAGACGTTGTTTATATATGTTTATAAATCCTGTAAAGATGTTATTTTGTCTATATGAGTAAATTTAATGTTTTTTGTTTAATTTGTACATCATATTATGCTAAGAAGTGTGTCATGCGCTTTTTGAATAAAAAAACCGACTACTTTTAAATCGGATGACGTAAATCCGATCGAATTTAGTCCTTTTAATAGGTTCTATTATTCCGGTTATTTCGGTTCGATTGAAACGAACTAATCACATTTCGACTGAAATATTCTATTAGGTTTTTTTTTTTACTGTATTCATCAAAATTTGCTTCGGATTTATAAGAGTTTAACAGTAAATAATTATAATTTGATTTAAGTAATTTAAACTGAACGTAGAAAATATCGATATTAGTGTGTTTTGTTAGAACCGTTGGAAAATTAGTCGGTTGTATATCGATATTAGTAGATTTTGTTCGAACCGATTGAAAATTAGTCGGATTTCGAAAACGATGATTCTTTCTTTTTCTTTGTTGACATACCGCGTACTGTCGCCTAGGCTAGAGGCATGAGAATATGGGAATTAAATGGATTGAAATAAGTTGGTGATCTTGAGGAAATGAAGGAGACGTTCAACTTTAGCGTGATGATCAGACAAGATTTCCGAGACGGGATTAATATGTACTCGGTAGGAATTATAAATTGGACAGCTGACCAAGTAGATGTTGGATTGTAACGTGGGAATTGCAGTTGGAACAGAGTGGGAGAGGTTGATTTGATAGGAGATGTCTACGTGTGAGTTTGAAGTGACCTAGGCAGAGTCTTGTGATAACGATTTCATTCCTTCTGTAGGTCAATAACGATGTGTTCTGTCTCGAATTTGACGTAGTTTTCTCGTGTTTTCACTGTTGTTGCAATAACTTCATTGCATGTGGTTGAAGATACATTGATAGTATTTTGATGTTTGGTAACGGAAAGAACAGCGAGCCTTCTTTTGCTTCGCGAGCGTATTTCCCTTAATTTCAACGCCAACGAAATACGAGCATTTATATTACAAAGAGCGCGAATAATTTCTTTGTTTACTGGATGTTGCTTAGGAATATTTTTGAAGAGCAGTAAGTGCGCGGTTAATGAAAACGGCAACTCTTTGTTATATTTTTACTAGAATAAATTGTTAATTTCGTAAAACACCGATTACGTATACTCGCGTTGTATTAAAATATTTTCAATTTATCGATAGAGTTCTAAAATCTGTGTACGATTACGTGATTTACTTCGCAAAAAGTTTATACAATCCTAGATTATCTCTTCGACTGAAATATATTTTTAAACTTTATTTTAAATAGATTTAGTCTATTTTATATCTGTTATTCGTTATATAAATTATTATCATTTAGAGGGATATTTTCATTTGTCACGCCGTGTTTATATCGTATTAATAAAGAATTAAAATAAATCTGATTAAATAGAAAACCGAATAATTAGTCGGTCTTTTAGAAACGGTATTATTAATTAGTCGATCATCTAAAGTAATCGGTTATGCCCATCGTTAATTATATATATATATATATATATATATATATCTACATCATCATGTAATCGAATGATCGATATCAAACATCGTGAGTCATTTTATGATTTTGAAGAAAGTTTTTCGTATTCATCTCTGCCCTTATATCGACGAAATAATTTCATGAAACCGTCTGGATGCCGTTTATCATTTTAAGTTGGCCGATAAAGCCAGCTGGTGGACCATCTAATCGTTTACTGTTTATTTTTTCCGAATGATACAACCTTTTCGATACAGTTGGCTCGAATAACATGCCCGACGATTTTTTTATATAATTTGATTGTACTCGAAAATTTAATTCAACTTTGGATAAAATTAAGCGCCAGTTTTCTACTGAATTGAATTTTTATAATCGAATCGCGCTTTACACGACAAAATAATCAGATTTTCACCTAGTAATTATTTGCAATATTTGACAGGCTCCGCTCGTTAACTCTATCCAGAAAGTTATCGAGGTACGTCTATCGTTTTTAATTCCTACTACGTTCAACGTCAATTTTCCGCATTTAACTCAATATAATTAAGATCAACGCCTTTTTTAAAACGTGTTTACTCATCCCTCCAAAAACCCCAATCTAACTCATAATTATATATATATACATATATATAATTATATATATACATATATATATATATTGATCGACTTTAGCTATTAATTTAATGCGATGAGGGATATTTTATGAAGGGGTAGTACTCAGTCTAAAGCTTTATTTCGCCGCAGCCTGCGTATTTCATCGGGATCATTTAGCAGATTTGGATTTATACGAACGCTAATTCGAGCGACGCGTTTGCTACAGAGGGTAAAGTTTGAAACGTACTAGAGAGCTGAAGTAATATTTCTTAGTAGTACCCTATTTTGATATGGTTCTGTCTTTTGTAAGTTAATGTTTTTGCACAACCCTACACAATTGTATACCATATACCCAGATCGGTCTTGAAGCTATTTTATATAATAATGTTTTATTTTTTAACGATAGGCCGAATCTATTAGTTCGCATCCGTAACATAGTTCTGGTTTTAAGCCTCAAATGTTCGATCGTATTTCTGAACGTGAGTTGCCCAGGTAAGTCTAGTGTCCGAGTACGTACCAAAATATTTTACATTATTGGTATTTGAAATGACGAGATTATTCATTTTAATTGGCAGGCGTTCAATTTTTCGGTGATCTGTTTCAGAAATATGGGTTGACTTACTTAATAATATAAATTCAATTCAATTTCTCAGCAATTCACATTAAGGATTTTTATATATATTATATATATATATATATATATATATATATATGTATATAACACATAAAACACAGATCGGCTACATGAATATGTTGCTGCGCGAACGCCGCTAAATGAGTAAACAAGTAAAAATTTTACATATCGCGTTAATTTAAATAAAAATTCAAAATTGTCAATTTTTCCGTCCGTAATAAATCAATTGATCGCTTTGGAACAATTGATATAAGTAAATAATGTGGCTCAGTCCGCGTACATACGTAAATACACTGTGCTTTTCATTTCCTATATAACCGAATACGTGTATTATATTTTCTTATTAAAAATATAATAAATTTATAAAAATGGCGATGCACCCGTGTTCAAGTTTACGCACGATGCTATAAACGAATAAAAACTTATTTCAATAATGCTCGAACAATCGCGAACAATGCAAGCGCGTTAATTATTAAATAAAATAATAAGCGATTTAAAATTTTCATAATATTACTATTAGGTCGACTAGTTTCATCATAATGTGGTTAATACCACCATAATGACAATGACCCAAATGTCTGGGATCAATAATAAACGATAAATTAGACGATGATGACGAAATAACGACAACGTGTGTAATAACAAAGGAAATCTTCAATCAAGAAAATACTGTAATGATTCGCCACTCCCGAACTAAGACTAAAAGTTTATAGATCGCTGCGATATATGGAGTGAAAACGTGGACCACGCGAATGTCGGTACTGTTAGGTTATTCAGAATTTCAATGATGGAAAAAGTTTTAAATAATAATGTATCGAAAATAAAAAAATTAGAAATAATAATAATAATAATAATAAAAATGGCGTATCTAGATCATATTCTGAAATGGAAAAAGTACGATATTTCTGGAAGGAAGAATTAATGGTAAAAGACTAGTCGGATAAAAAACATCCAATAGCACTTATTAAGGAAGCGACATTATTGGGAATAACCTACGCGGCTGCACAGTGTACGTCAAAAAGGCAGAAGAAGTATTATGATGATGATAAACATTTGAAAACAACAACACACTTCCTTCGTAATCGTTTGTTTACAATTTAATAACGAAAAATTTTCATCCGCATTTCGGTTAATTCCTTTTAAATTCCTATTCCGAGAATTTTCCTGTTCTCAGAAAACTCCGACCATGGGAATTTATTAATATCATCGTTATTTACTCGCGAAAATTAACTATTCGTAACTATCGAATTATCAATATTCGGACTATGTATGTAACCTTGTCCGTGATTACGTCTGAAAGTTCCCATTAGCCATTGTTTCATGCATATATATATATATATATATATATATATATATATATATATATATATATATCGCAAACGTCTTTTACGAAATTTTATACCGAATATTTCTTAGAAAAAAAGTATATTGTAACGATTTATTTATTCGTCTATTTTTGTCTTTTATTATAAATAAATTTTCCAAATCGAAATTCTTAGTCGACTTTATTATTCGTGACGGTACTTTATCTCTACTCTTAACCTTCGTCGGTAAGCTTTGAACAATTCTGGTGGACGTTGTTTTTTTTTCAAAATTTCCATTCCTTCTTTTTTCGCGGAAAAATTTATATAAATATATTATAATAAATTAATGATTCGTTTACCAGCTCTTACGAGTGACGGTTTTAAGTATGTGCGCGCACACACACACATATATATATATTTCTATATATTATTTAATTAAAATATCGAATTAATAACTTCGCCATGATTGAGGATAGCGATATCAAAAAAAAAAATTAAAAAAAAATTATTATATGTACGGCCTTCACGAAAATCTCTTACCGTTTATTTTACTTCGATATTATTATTAATTATTATTGTCTTTTTAAAAGACAATAAGTCCCTATAGAATATTATATATAAATTAATTTTATTTTATATTATACATTTTATTGGGGTAATATTGTGATAAAAAATTTATTTATTTATTTATTTTTTAATAATATTTTTTTATTTAAAATTACTTCAGGGATAACAAGATAATATTGCTAATTAAGATCTTATTTCTAATCACGTTTATACATGTTCTAAAACGCTATAAGTCGTTTGTTAATGTGTTAATGTGCGAACGTTATAATCAAAGTTCAATCTAGCGAATTAGGTATACGTCATAAATAATAATCAGGCTAATTTCGTTAAATAGGCGACGTCTAATCATTACTGTAATCTGTGGATAGTCTTGGTTACACGTGTTGTTTTGACTAGAAGATAATTACGTGTGTAGCACCGCCTTTAGAATTTTTGTACTATATACATACCCATACATATATATATATATATATATATATATATATATATATATATTATTTTTTTAAACCTGTAATATGCATCTGCTAGTACGTGCCTTCATCGTATAATACTTAAATTCTTACGATATACAGGTGTATTATAATTACCAAAGCGAAAATCTACACGGAAGGTCATTTTTGTAATTATACCTAACCTAACCTTATTACCACAAAAGCCGGTGTGTAATAAGATGATTTTATATCTGTTTATATCACCCGACTGTCATTAACTAACTTACTTATATAATAAAATCTGTATACAAAATTATTCAGGTACATACTGATATATATGTGTATGTGTGCGTATGTCTATTGCTAATAGTACGATATAACGTCGATTAAGTGTAAAAGTTATCCGACATAAAGTCCAAAAAATATATATATATAAGTAAATAATCGAATACTGTGTGTTATATAATTGACGCGAATGTTTAAGCTGCTGCGTGCATATGATTATTATTATCGATCGTTCGTCCGGTAGTTAGAAATTGAATAAATTGCCGCGTCATCATTCGGACTAAATATATTTCTGGCCATTACCATCATCAACAATAAGAGAACTGCCAGACGATTGATGACATAGCGAAAAATTCGACCGGAATTTTAAGTCGTGAAAGTCCGCCAAGGACGTATTACTTTAAACGGTCGAGTTGATTTAGTACGTTGTTCTTAAAAAAAAGAAATCGTTATTAGGATAAATATCACGCGTCATTTATTAAAGGCTCTATGAATTTTCTAAAGATATTATAAAATGTAAATTAACCGTATTGAACTAATTACGAAGTATGTCTTTTAATTTTGGAAACATCCGAATTCGTTAAATCAAACCAACTTTGTAAACGTATTATGTATATTTATTGTATTTAATTGCAGCTGGTATCTCAGCAATAGCATATTCGTCTCAATTACGTAATTTATTACTGAGAAAGGTAGTTGGATTCATTTTTTATTTTTTTTGCTTCACGTTTAAAGTGTACTGCCGTTAGAGACACCGATTGCGCATATTTATATTAGACGAAATAGTTTAGAACGTTCGGTTAACGAGTCGATCGATCATAAATTAGGATCATCGGAGTTTCGTTCATTTTGGATTCAGTCTATGTACGAGTGCTCTCTATAGATTACAAAATCTGAGCTGAACGCTACCGCACCAAATTAATTACTCTACTCTCTTCCTGTTGTTGCACCGGGTGCTTTACCAAGCGGCAATATTTTTTCTACTTTTCCTCCTTTTACAATATGTCCAAAAAATTGATGCGGAGATTTGTTTTTCGCGCAAAGACACACGCAATATTCGTTGTCCTATCTTTATTTATTCATCGCTTCGATAGTCCACGTCACGATTAGAACATTGGAAGAATTCGTGTTTTTATTAGCTTCTTATGTAATTTTAACGGTCGCTTTTTGTTACAAATTATATGTTTCAATCGTTTGCCTAAAGCTCTTTTATTACATCGGAGCAACCGCCATTGGCAGTAAACAAAGATATTAAATAAACAAAAGATATCGCTCTTTCATACTCTGGCAGGGATATCGGTGTCATTAAGGACGATCTTACACGGTCTGTTATCGCGATCTTAGTTTTAGATGTACTAATTAGCAAACCATGATTTTGACACGTGTAGTAACAGCGGATTAAAAATGACACAACACGCCGGTTGCAGACACATTTGTAGCCAATACGAAGTGCTGTTGTCGACGAAACTCGACGTATGTATCGAATATAAGAAGAAATCTTCCACTTTCCAACTTAAAATCTACCTCTCCGATATGACATTACATATTAAAATTTTACATGTCAGTGACATACACACCCAACAGTACAATTTGACAATTTTCAAGACATCAACAATCCGATCATCCGCAAGATATTAATAAGTATTCCAGACAATCACGCCGGCGAAGAGGATGATGCTATTCTGATCACCTAACGGATTCCAGTTTTCCGTTTCTCAAACGAGACAGCGTGACTTTTTTTACTAACTACTATATTACTATTATTCCTTCTCAATTTCATTTCCATCACATTAATACTTCTTCTTTTTTCACAATCTTGTGCTTCATTGGAGCCATTTAGGTTAACGCCTATTCTCTTATCCGTAATCAGCTTTGCAAGTACCGATACGATGTAAAAAAAAAACTCGGTTGGAAAGTGCGTTCCATTTTTTAGAAATACGATTACTCTACAGTTAGAAATATCTGAACACGATCGTCCATCACAGCGCTTTTACTTATTACTAATAAATAACAATAATAATAATGATAATAATAATAATAATAATACCGTACATAGACACATGTACGTTAGCCTATTAAGTTGTACGCAAATTTTTCCTTTTTTTTTTGTGTGTGTATGTATCTCTTTGTATGTTTATGTGTGACAGAGTGAGAAAGAGAAAAACAAAGAGAATATTATTTCGCCAATGTTACAAAGAAGTTCATTGTAAATTTTCGATTCAATGTCAACGACCTCCAAGATAATTTCTTTCGTATTTTTCCGGTTTTCTAAATTAAATAAAAAGACGGCAAACAACAATTGAAATATAAACGGACGTCCTAAGTAACGCACGAATTAGGTTAGGAATTATTATTAGAGCGTGCTATCGCTATTGATAATTTTGTGTTTACCATTTTTAAATATTTCCCCTGAATCATATCGTCATCACTACTAGTTGCTGAACATCGTGACAAACCAATTTGTACGTTATTTTCGTGTCCCAAATGGGCTACGATTGAAGACGATAATTACATGCAACGCAGACGATATTGTATGGAGTGGAATGCTACTGACTTTTCTTCCGAATGATTCGTATATATATTATATATATATATATATATATATATATATATATATATATATATATATATATATATATGTATGTATGTATAAAAAAAAGATATCCACTATTATCGGACAAACGAGTTAATCCCAAAAGAGATATAATTAGGCGAACGTTTCGTAGGTAAAATAATTAAAAATGTCGCGCGAATATTTTGGTCAGATAAGGCTGCAGACGTGGGAAAAAACTATTTTAGAAACATAGTCGGGGCGGCCTGCAGATCACGAGAAAAATGTTGAATGTGCTGCAAAGATCAAATAAGTTTACTAACTGGAATCATGCAATTAATACGTCAAACTGTAAATCGAAACTATTATGAAATTCCAGACATTCCGAGTGTCAATAGCTCCTCTATAACGACAAGGGATTAATGATGATAATGATACATTTATATTTATACATATATATATGGACGAAGTGACACCTCGAATTATTATGAAAATTGCATTGCAGTCCTTCTGCATAATTTTCTTTCATTGGCCGTCTGCTGCTGCGTTCCTGATGTAAGATATCATGTTAATGTCATTTCTATTGAACTTTTTATTTATTTTTTATTATCTTTTGGATATAGTTATTTGTTTGGTTTTTTTTAAAAGAGGAAATTTTTTCCTAATTGATTACTCATTTACTAGGACTACATTTTTCGCATGTAGTCAGTCGGTTATCTGCTATTTCTAACGCGTTAAATATTTACGAGTGGTTTCTTATCATTTGTTCGGTTCTTTTGAAGTTTACAAAAAATAATTCCTAAAACATATAGAAAGCCACAAAAAAAAAAAAAAAAATGGTGTATACCGAATTTATCTGAACGTTTTCATTGTGTCTTCAGCTGATTAATGCGACAACGATATAAAACGTCTCCGATAAAAGTGAAAACGACGTAGTTTGGCGGTATTTATAACAAAGAAAAATGGGTGAATGATCTTCGCAGGATTGCGTGTGGGAAATTTTGAATTTCCTACTGGTATTGGAAATTATCTTTGTCGGAATAATATTTGTGGCGAATTTTGTACTATATATTCTTAGAATTCAATCGTCATCGATAACTCCTATAATTCCGTTCTGTTTTAAAATATAGTTATATATATATATTTTTCTAAAATTTTCTATACTATTCTCGACTTGACGTCGGTGTTGATTCTTCTGAAGTGTTTCCAACTAAATTCGAAACTAGTTGTATATAATGAGGTTTAGCTGGACGAAGCCGAACGATACTAAAAAAAGAAAATAATAATCTGATGATATGTTCCCTCCCTTCGAAAGAAATAAAAATGCGTCTTCGGTCGTTCGGTAAATAGCTCTGGAAAAATCGGATGCAGTATAAAAGATGTATTGTTACCGAATACTGGGGGTGGCCAGCGTGCCTATTTTTATAAAGTTCTATTAGCGCGGTGTTACGGAACAATTGTAAGAAATATTAGTACCACACGTTCATATGGGCTTGTTAGCGAAAGGGAAGAGTGTTGTACTAATTTTAATAAATGAACATTTAACACAAATACAAATATTTTATCCGTAAATTATATTTATGAATATCAATTTGTTCTCGGTTAACGGGGATTGTTGGATGTTTGCGCGGAAAATTTCCGCTAATGCAGCAATTTAAATCGTATCAGCTGAGCATGCGAAAGAGTTGATCAGACGTTCGTCGAGTTACGTTCAGTTATCAGTTAAATGTATATTTTTATTTACTATCTAATCTGCTTACGATTTAATTTTATACATATTTACTTAAATTATTATTTACGTGTTTCGTAAGCACGTGTGCTCGCTACGAAATGCGTATGATTTTTAACGGATGTGAGCTAAAACATTATTTCATCGGATAAACACAGAAATTTAGATATTAGTGGTGAAAACTTATCAATTATGCCGATGACACGATTGTTGCTGTTGATTCCAAATATCCGTAAATGTTAGAAAAATTAGCACAAGTAGATGTGATGTTAATAAAATATTCCGTTGGTTAAATAATGAATCAGTCGTTAATGAGAGTAAAACTAAGTTATACGAAAACATTTGCAATGATATATATTTATACAAAAGAAATAACGAGTGCATCACGAAAATGGAGGCGTCAATCTTTATAACTGTCTAAAAAAATGAAAAAAATTGAATTATCTTTTTTAGGAGAAGACGGAATTACAAACGATATCTTGAAACATGCGCTAAAAAAAGGTACCTCTATTACTTTTATACATGTACAATTCTACGCTCCGACGAAAAATCGATAATTGTATTAGTCCATAAACATGGTAAGCCAATTATAGATGTTTCGTTCTATAGGCCAATAAGTTTGTTGAATACATTTGGAATAATATTTGGAAAAATAATTCAACCGCTCCTTCATAGTATGACAAATGTATATGTTCCAAACCATCAATTCGGATTTAGACTAAAACACATCAATACCATGGAGTTGTTGACGCAATTCAGTCTGTGTTACAACGTGGAATATATTGCTCACTAGTATTCCTTGATGTAGCCAAATCATTTGACAGCGTTTGGCATGATAGTTTGCTATACGAAATACGATTAATTTTTCCTATCGAAATATTATCATCTTTTGGGATCTTACTTAAGTGATTGATCATTTTTGGTTAAAATAAATGGCGTAATGTCGAACGAACGACCGATATTAGCTTCAGTACCTGAAGGTAGTGTTCTCGGCCCAAATCTATATAATATATAATGCCGACCACGATGTTTTGCGGATGACATTGCAATATCAGCAAGTCATATCCTCGTCAGGTCTCGAGGTTTATTCAACACCCGTTATCATTACACCAGAAATAGGCCCTCAAATGGAGAATAACGATTAATGATCAGAAATCATCGCTTGTCAACGACTAAACGGGAAACATTCCCTCCCAGTAAAATACGTCAATTGTACAATACCGCGGTAAAATACCTCGGAATAACAATCGATAGGCGTCTAAATACGAGGAAAAAACTAAACTTATTATCGAGGCAATTATATCCACTGAAGGGGAGAAAATCTAAGCCGAGTCTCGCAAATAAAGTTATTCTATATAGAATCATTGTAGCTCCAGTTTGGAAATACGGCCTAGAAATATATGGATCAGCTGCTAAAACGGATCTCGACAAATTACAGTTGTTTCAATGAAAAATACTGAGGATAATGACTGATGCGCTTAATTACGCAAATCATCGGTCGAGCGAGTAGTCACTCTGTTTCTTCCTCTTGCACTGGGTGCTTTACCAAGCGGCAATGTTTTTTCTACTTTTCCTCCTTTTACAATATGTCCAAAAAATTGATGTGGAAATTGCGAGTATAACAAACATTTTAAAGTATCTACAGACGTTCTCGTTAATAAATAAATTTGCATGTACGCTTCATTTCGAAGATATTCATTCAAAAAATTCGATATACTCTTTAACGATATCGGTCAACTGCATCGTAAATACTCGGGTCACGATGCTCTGATACTTATTTTGCGTATACAAGATGAATTCAGTCCATGTGCAGAAATCTAAATAAAGAACGGAGGACACGTGTTTCGAGTATTTCATCTCTGTACAGAAATTCACCCTAATCTGCAGCTTGCGCAGTGAATTTCGGATATTTAGCGATACAGGATTTATTGACTATTACGAAATTTGTAAATAATTAGTAATGATTAACGTATTTCAAAAATCGAATTTCTTAATTATTATTAAATAGATTGACAGGCAATACGGGATACGGAGATATCGGCGATCAAGTGAAAATCGTATAAATTTCAGTATTAACTTTTACAGTCAATAGGTGTTATGGAAAATTTTCAGCCTATTTATACATATTGAGACTATACCTAACCTGACGTCTTTTTTTTTGTAGTGTGCGCTCATCTTTTCCATTTCAACGTGTGCCAAAAAGATGGCTTCATGAAATTTATTGTTAATTCTATGAGGTATAAATTTTTATACCTACGAATTAAGTCCTGCTCTTTGCTTAGTTTTGTATTAAAATATGTGTAATTCAACAGTGAATCCATTATCTAGACTTACTAATAATCAACTTCCGCTACATTAATAATTATTTTTAATTCCTACAAATATTTATATATTGTATAATTATTATGTATATATATATATCAATGCGAGGTCGTGATCCAGGACTAATATTTTGTACACATCTCAATAAGTACGTTTTGCAAATAAATCCCTCTACAAAAAAGATCTATATATTCAAAGTAATAATACACACACACACACACACACACAAAATACAAAGAAGCATAGTGTCTACTACGTCGTTATAAATAAATAAATCAATAAATTTGTGTCGCTCGTTAAAGCCGGATTGGGATACAAATCCAATGTGATTATGTTAATAATAATAAATTAATTAATAAATAAATAAATTAATTAATTAATACATTAATTAATTAATAATAATAATAGGATCGCCCATGTTTCTTCCAGAACTTTTCCATCTACGTCGGTGGATATTTTGACATTAGACAATTAAAAACAAGTTAACCCGTAAAAATGTTTTGCCTTAATTTTTACGAATAATTTCGATATTGAAAATAATAATTAATTAAAATTCTTCTTTTACCAAATTGCAAATATACAAGAGGATATGTGTGTGTGTGTGCGCGCGCGCGAGCATATATTTAGCATTGTATGTGATTATCGTTATTTTTACGCATTCGAATAGAAAATGTATGTCATATTTTATTTATACATATACATATACATATATTTATATATATATATATGTATATATAAATATTGTCTCTTAATATTTTGTTCTTATACTTCATTTTTGGATGTAGTAGTAATCAGTAACGTATGCGTTAATATGGAAACTAGGCTGTATTGTTTTTATTACATTTTTTATTTGTTCGCATCGTCTGATCTTACCGGTTCATCTTTTTTTTTTCGTTAACGGTTTCTTTCGGTTACCTACCGGTTATTAAAATAAAATAAAAACAACGGAAAAACTGAGTTAGTGGTAACGTGTTACTAGTGGAAGAATTATTAACGGTCGTAGAAAATTAACCGGTTAATAATGATGATAATGGAATATTTACCGTGCCCTAGAAATAATTCACTTAGTATTTGCTTTCAGTACATTTTATTGCCCGTTTTTGGAAATATGGGCAAACGGGTTATTGATCGAACGAAAATTTTTCCTCAAGAATTTATTTATTTATTCTTTTGTCAGAAGTGGTTCGTCTTACATTGGAATTGATAGATTTATGTCTTCCAGATGAAATCGTGTGAAATTTATTTATTCTTGACTTATTTATTTTTTAATTGTTTGATTTTAGGATGAACGTTTTATTTTGTAACATTCACCCTTTCAGTCATACGTGAAATTTTGACGTTAAATTAGAAATTTCATACAAATTGTTTATTATACAATGCAGCTTCTTAGATGACTGTAGATAATTTTCACTGCGTTTAAATAAATATTTTCCAAAAATTGAGACATTTCACGTCAATCAGAAAATAAACAATTTTGTTGGCATTAAAATTTCATGTATCAGATAACGGACATTGTGACTGAAAGGGTTAATATCAATTTAGGATAATACTAACGCATACTATACACGAACACTAACGACAAGAATAATAACAAATCAAATCGAATGAAATTAAAATTTACATTTGTTTTATATACATATACAAAGTACACTAAAATAACTTTTTAAAATGGGCAACTCGGCGCGAATGTCCTATACAATATAATAAATTGTAGCGACTTATTTCTGAGCATACGCCCTTATATTATTCCAAAGTGCAAAGGCGTATAAAGTAGTAGTGCATATATACACACATACATATATATATATATATATATATATATATATATATATATAATAATACCAACACTCGTATCTGAGTTAAGTCGTCTGCAAAGAAAAAGAATGATAGGAGGAAGAAATCAATTATGAGTACGTGAGATTAGTCCAATGCGTACTTAGTAAATAAGGCCGCAAATAGGACAGCTGCAAGGTACAGATATTTTTGATGCTTTCAATTTGTGTCTGCTTCTTTCGCTTTTCAACTATGGCCTCGCAATTTGTTCTCCACTGCAGTGTTCCCAGTTACTGTCCAATTCCATTAACTTGACTAATTCCAGTATTTTATCTTTGTATCCCCTGCGCGGCCTTGCTTTACCTCGAATTAGTTTTCCATACAATAATATTTTCGGAAACCTGCTATCCTTCACCCGCATTACGTGGCCTCAGCCAATAATTGTTCTAGGGAGTTACTTCCACTACGACGGATAACGTCACGATTTGACACAAAATCATCCCATTTAATTTTTAATAAGCGTCGTAGAAACCGTTCCAATTGCTTTATCTGTCTCCTGTATAGCATCCATGTTTCGCTTCCATACAGCAGATTCGGAAGAATAACCGCCTTGTACACGTATATCTCAGTCGAGAGTTTTAAATCCTTATTGTTAAAAACGCGTTTATTTAATTTAGCAATTGATGCTGATGCTCGGTTACATCTGTATTTGATTACTTCATCCATTTTTGCTGTAGACGATATGTAAGAATAATAACAAATCAAATCTAATGGAATTAAAATTTACTTTTGTTTTATGTACATATACAAAGTGCACTAAAATAACTTTTTAAAATGCGCAACTCGGCGCCAATGGCCTATAGAATATAATAAATTCTAAATACTCATTTGTGAGCGTAACTCCTTACATTATTCCAAAGTGTAAAGGAGTAGTGCATATATACACATACATACATTTACATGTATATATATGTATACATACATATATATGTATTCGAATGTGAAAAGAAGCGAACATATACGTACGTGTAAAGCTGTTATACTTATAAAGGAAAAGTTGTATCACCTTTACGCTCACATATGCACATTTGACCAGACGATATTCATATATATATATATATGCATACATGTACATATTCACACGTAAGTAGTCTGCTCAACCCACACACGTATATTATATGCATACGTAATAAAATATAAGGTATCTGTATTCATACATACGCACCCATTCACACAAGTGGTAACAATAATAATAATAAATAATCATAATAATTCAGTTCAATTCAATTATGTATTTTATTTATTTTCATATTTCATTACAAGTTTTATACATACAATATGATGCATATATATATATATATATATATATATATATATATATATATATATATATATATATATATAGGCCGACTATGCGCATAATTGCTCTTCTTACTACATTTTAATGCATCGTATATTATTTTATATTTTTTTATGTTTTAATCAATCTGTTGCGAGTTAGGATAATTAAATTTAAGACAAATAATATTTAAAGTATAAACTAGTTATTTAGACTAAACTTTTAATCTAATTAATTGAAAATAATTAATGATTTATAATTAGTACATTGCGACGTTGCATATGAGGAAAACATAGAAAAATATCTGTTGTATTACGTGAAACAAATGTGACTTAAAAAATCGATTAATTAGTCGATTTTTCAAGAAACGATATTACTAATTAGTCGATTATTTAGTCAGTTATGCTCACGATTAGTATATATGTACATTATTAAGAATTTTAATTTAAATGATAATAAGTATACATCGCAATCATTTTCTATACACAAGTTGCTCTATAACGTCTAAGTTACAACTAGCCTTCAATTTTTATACTACATGTGTACAATTACGTACATAACTAAGCGTGTGTATCCGTCGTATTAAATTTACGAATACACGCATACTCATATTCGTTATATTCGCGTAAATACAAATAAATGAATGATTTTATAATAATAATAATAATAATATTATGTAGAATTTTCTATGTAAAATACAAAGCAAATGTATATTTTTCGTTGTATACATTATAAATTACCGGGTTACATTCGATAGTGATTTATTTTACCCTATATATCGTTTTTGGCCTCTATCATTTCTTCCTGCATTTATTTTCTTTTTAACTTCGCAACCAGTCTTAAAAAATTTCACCTACCACATAGCGGACATCGAGACTGAAAAGGTTAAGATTGGTCAAAGAACAAGTCTTCCTGCGGTGTGTAGTGTATGATTATTCTCGTCCAAACCTTTTTCGACAATAAAAAAAGAGAAAATGTACAATTTGTTTTGTTTTAATACAGCGCTTAAAAAGGATAGCCGCTTTATTTCTGCAATGGTTAGATCTAAACTAAATAAGCAATATTCGTAAATAGGGTAACACGCGCAGGGGAATAGCGCATAGACTCTGCTAATTATATTAATCGATAACGACTAATTAATGAGGTTAGATATGTTTCAGCCATCACCTCAGATCCAGATGACTAGACACAAAAGTCGAATTAAAAAATAACTTAAAAATACATTTCTCGTTCGATGATTGTTCAGCGATTTCCATCTTCGTAAAGTTCAAATTTCGATAGTTAATATCTTTCCGCCCGATTGAAGCTAAATCGATATTAATGAGTTTTAACCGATAGATCATCGCTAATAATAAAAGTATTTCGCACGCGCCAATTGTACAATCAGCTTTTGAATAATGTCGATCAAAAAATTACAATTATCAAACGTTGGAGAACAGGGAACATAGTTCAAATATGTCCCTAATAAGACATCTATATTTTCAGTTACGAACACTGTAATAATAATTGATATTACTAATAGCGATAAAATAATCGGGTTATATTTTCAAATCAAGTCCATCGATAAATATCTACTCAATGTATACGTGTATATAAATATAAATATATATATATATATATAGATAGATATAATTAATTCGTATATTTCTTCTTGATTACGATGTGATTATTATATTATTAGTATTATTATTATTACTATTATTTATTAGCTAATTAGAAGATTTTGCACTTTACATAGACAAAGCGTATATTACCATTATTACCTGTTTTTATGCATTTTTATCGCATCACACATACTTATGTAGATATGGGTATACATATATATATATATATATATATATATATATATATATATATATATATATATGTATATATACTTAATTAATAACGAAAATTCGTGTGTTGCTGACTTATTATCGATGTATACCCTTAATTAGTAGTATTAATACTTTCGATAAAAGTCCAATATTTTAAAGTGATAAGTGCAAGAGGTTATCATTTAAGAATTCGTGTATTATCATTATTAGTTACTATTATTATTATTATTATTATTATTGACATTATTATTGCTGAAGTTCTACAAAATTCTGTGGTTCGTGCTATTATTACAGATAGGGAAAACCAAAACAATACGTTTTCAAATTTTGAGCCAACTATACCAAGTAGTTATTTTGGATTTCGCTTTAAAACATAAGCAGTATTTTAATCCCTTCGATATGACAAAAAGTGCCGGGTTAGATAAAGTGCGTCTGTTAACAAGTCTCATATGCGAGTGAAGTGCGCAAAGCTTCGTTATTAATTATTAATACAACTAGGGGCTACCGATTAAGTAAAATAGCCTATCTAACGGACTACGCAAGTGGAAAGTCTGTATACTTTAAAAAAAAAAATATCATAATAAATCGCATTGTCGATGCTAAAAGCATTGTAGAAACGGTTGACCAAAAAAAGGCTTCCAGAATTTTTAAAAATCGAAAACGGAATTTTAAATTCGCGATTCCTCGCTACCTGTTAATCTAGATAAAATGTACGTTATTATATTAATGATAGACCTCCACGTCTACTTTCGTCTAACGTTAACCCGAACCCTCTATCTATCATAGGTGCTCTAAAAACGGCCTAAAACCCCTAAAACCTTAAACACGCATTTTCTAGATGAGTATTTGCTATAAAAATACGAGAATACCATTGTTAGACGCGTATTTTAACGCCACATAACTTTCGTTTGAATAATTCCTCCAAATTTCAAATCGTTCGCGAATTATTGCGAAAAAATCGAAATTTGAAAAAAAAATTGAAAATGTGTCGTCCCATTTCGAAATTTTCGGATTAGGTTTGAAATTTTTTTTCACGGTTTTTCGCTTCATACGATAGATTTTATATAGTTACACCTATATTAGAAGACCGGGCCGTTTAAAAGTTCATACGGGCCTGACAATTCTCGATCAAAAAAAATATATATATATATAAAAGTCACATTACCTATGCTAAAAGCATTGTAGAAACGGTTGACCAAAAAAAGGCTTCCAGAATTTTTAAAAATCGAAAACGGAATTTTAAATTCCCGATTCCTCGCTACCTGTTAATCTAGATAAAATGTACGTTATTATATTAATGATAGACCTCCACGTCTACTTTATTAAAGCAACTAGTGATTTTACTGAAAACTTTTTTATTTTTTTTTAATATAAATAACATAATTACAACTGGCCTAGAGGCCATCTAGCAATTTTTATGAAATGCGAAGTAACGCGAGAGGGGTCAACACCCATTAGTGCTCCCCAAAGAATCACAGTAGAAATTAGGATAAATCAAACGTCCTGGTTCGTTTTAATCGGCCTATCTGAAGACTGTTATCTAATAAATTGATGGCCAGTGTATTTGTATGAAACCCCAAGCCCTTTTTATACTGCTCAACAGCGCGTTTGACTTCGTCTTTAACATAAGGAATGAGAAGGTCACGATGTAAAGTATAATTCGAAACATACCAAGGAGGAGCAATAAGTAACCTAATGATCTTATTTTGGAACCGCTGTATCTTATTTATATGGCTATTTTTTGCGCAGCCCCATAGCATCAGGCCGTATGTCCACACAGGCTTTAACATTATTTTATAAATTAAAAGCTTATTTTCAAGAGAAAGACTGGAGTGTCTGCCAAAAAGCCAGTACAGCTGCTTCAATTTTATGTCGAGATGTTTTCTTTTCTGTTCGACATGTCTGCTCCACGTTAATTTACTGTCAAGATGCATCCCCAGATACTTAACGTAATTCTGTCGAGAGATTAATCATTATTTTTTCTCTTTATATATATATTACGACGATCGTCGTATGTTCACGTTATAATAAATCTAAATTTATTATATTGAAGGTGGAAAACTAATATTTAATTTAATCAATATAATAAAACAAAATATATATATATAATTATTTATTTAATTAAAGTAAAATATATTAAAATTATTATAATATAACCAAACCGGATTTGTAGTAGATAAACTATTATTATAAAATAGTTAAAATTAATTTTAGTTAGTCAATGGAAAAAAAAAAACCAGTACATAAATTAGTTTGACCAAATAAATCTAGCCAGTAAAAAATAAATTACAGCCCGTAAATAATGAATAAAAATGTATAAAAAGGGATGGTTGTTCATT
This sequence comes from Coronaproctus castanopsis, assembly GCA_032883995.1. Lineage (NCBI taxonomy): Eukaryota > Metazoa > Arthropoda > Insecta > Hemiptera > Monophlebidae > Coronaproctus > Coronaproctus castanopsis. The sequence continues at coordinate 183,285,567 of CM065053.1, forward strand.
TTTAAGAGAGTTCGAGTTTTTCCGTCAAATAGTTCAGTTGTCAGTTACTTGATCAAAACAGTTACGATTTAATGAAGAAGGATAGCCAGGCAGTAATTACAAATCCGGTCGGGTTAGTTTATTTATTATTTTCAAGTAAATTAAATTATTATTCTTTATAACTAATTCATTAATAAATATATATTAATTATTTTAAGATATAAAATAAAATATGTCTTTATAATAAATATATAATAGTTTTTTTTTTAAATATAAAATAAAATTTTTCTTTATAAATACTTTATTTTTTTTATAATAATAATAATAGTATATACGAGGTATCTT